>JAOXYM010000023.1:23894855-23909554 GCA_028567055.1 Leptatherina wallacei | reverse complement strand
CCGGGGTGGTGTGGTGTCGGCTGAATGAAGGCTGGGCCGGGCTGGGCTGAGTAGGTGCTAGTGTGAAAGGGGCATTAGTGCCACATATAAATCCTGCCCAACACCGCCACACACAGACACAGAAAGTTACGCAATCTTGCGTGACGATTGTTTTGAGTTGGTAGGCGGAAGCAGTTGCACGTGAACCACTGTTGTGCTAACATTTAGCATTAGCATTATATCAGCAGCTTAGCGTTGTTACTCATTAGTAAATCCCACTAGCAAAACATTCCAAATATGCAGGGTGGAAGTTTTCAGAGGCGGTACGAATGCAGCCACATTTACTACCAGCAGCCTTAGAAAGCTTCTGGGTTTCCATCACGTGAAAGAGCATGAGGAGATTGTTACTGGTACTGTAGTGGCACCGGGGCCGCTGCCGTAATGTGCCGATATCAGCGCAAAGCTGCTCAGCTTTCAGAATCCGTTGGAATTACGTTGATAGTGTTTGTTGACAGCCGAAGAGTTTCTGTATTTCAAAGAATGTTAGTAGTTTTCTGCCATTTTCTGGCGACCGCATCCAGTTTTAAAGAGTTAAAGGAAAAGCGCAACAAACCACAGCAATTTGCTAAATAAAGGCAGAAAGCCAGAGAAAGTTTTAGAGTTTATTATCCTGCATGACCAGCTCCTGTCTGCCATGGAAAACGTTCCCTGTGAGTCCAATTCCAAGATTTTTTTTTTTACAGAAATTCTTTGATTTGAGTTTATCTACTCAATAATTGAAAAAGTTTTGTGGTAATGATTGTTTCCATCTTTAGATTCATGTTTTATAAATGAATCTATGCTCGGCAATTGAACGATAGTAACAACAACATCATACATCAAAGTCTATAATAGATGTAATTTATTTATATCATATATTTAATAGACCGCTTCATAAAATATCACAGGTATCAGATAGGTACTCGGTATCGGCAGATGCCTAAACTCCAGGTATCGGAATCGGTATCGGACACGAAGAAAAATGTAATATCAACATCCCTAAAGAAAAGTCTAAAGAAGTTAGCCATTAGCCTTTTCAATGCTAACGTACATCTATTAGACGATCCAGTGAGGAGCTGGGTTAGAACCAGGAATTACAACTCAGATAGAACGAATGGTGACCTTCTCGTGTGCTGCTCAGATGCCAGTACCAGTAACTTATCATTGGCCAGATCAGGATGGATGTACGTAGCCTCCTGCTACAGCTGCGTAGCCACTGTCAGGTGCTCAATAATCTCATATTATTGCATCATCGTAACTGTTTACAGCCTCCCACACATTCTTTAAGGCAAAATCCTTCGTCATTATTATCTATCTTGAGATCAGAAATGACTCTCCCCTTCCAGAATCCATCAGATGCAACATTATTCTGCAGCGAATCATTTTAAACGCTGTATTTACAAACAATAACCACTCAGTTCAGTGGCTTCAGACTACATCCTCAAATTAACTTGTGTTAATTGGACTAATTTCCAGCAGCACAGACATGTTCGCAGATGTTTAATCATGCTATTTTCACCTAAAGCAGGTTTTTTTTATGGATTAAGATGTAACATCATCTGTTACCGGAGTACAGTATGACTTCAAAGATAAATTACATCCATGACTCGACTAAAATAAGTGTTTACTGCAGCTACGCTTCTGATTGTAGCCTGGAATGGTATGCATCATTCACATCTCAATCATCTTAACTTTATATGGTGTATAACATGTGCAGATACTTGGAAGGTTGGCTGTGTAAAATATGTATTTATTTGTGAGATGACGTCATGACACTGGATATCTGGTACCAACATGTTAACAGATGTACCTACACATTAAATCGATCCATCTCAAATATCTAATTCAACATTTTAAGCCCACAAAAGTAAGGTGGGCTTCTTGTACTGGGCTCCACGAATATAGAATTTTTTTTTGAACCACTTCACACAAACACATTTATACTCATTTAGCTTCTAAGTCCATTAGAGGTTTTAGCCAAACGTGCATGTGGGTAATGTCTCATCCAACCACTGACTACTGGGACAATGTCTCATCGTAAACTTACTAAACTCAGACATGAATTCACATTACACAGTCCTGCCCGGAGGGACATCATCATATCCTAGGAACAGTACATTAAGTAGGAAGACGCTGCAGCTGTATCCGCGAGCTGACACACACATTTCTCTTAGTATGTTTAACATGAAAGTAGGGCACTGCGGAGCGGAGACCACCACGGATGGGCTTATATTTGAAAAAAAGATTTTATGACCGACAAACTCTGGTTTAAATAGATGTTGTTCCTGCTGCTCTGATTCATGACATTTCTTTGAAGCCTTCAGGGAGTTTCTCTTTTATCTTTGTTCCATCAACAATGTCAAGGGTCAGAATAAGAAAGGCTTTTATTCTCTGGATCACTGCAGTCTGAACTTCAACTCTTCAGACTGTGCATCTATTAAACTATATGATTGCACTTTGATTTGAGGAGCTGAGATACATTTTTACTGACTGATCTTAAAAGAAATGAACGT
Organism: Leptatherina wallacei; assembly: GCA_028567055.1. Lineage (NCBI taxonomy): Eukaryota > Metazoa > Chordata > Actinopteri > Atheriniformes > Atherinidae > Leptatherina > Leptatherina wallacei. Next base: position 23,907,023 of record JAOXYM010000023.1, on the reverse strand, counting down.
TGTTTCCTTCTGCAGCAGCATGAAGCTGCAACAGCAGCTCTCCTGACAGCTGCCAGCTCCTCGCATCATGTGTTTTTCAAGCAGATTTGATGCGCACTAAGTCTGGAAGCTGACCAACTCCAGTGAAACTGCATCCAGGAGAAGATCAGCACCGCGGAGAGCGTCAAGTCCACTCCAGCTGATCCAAACTACCAGATTCATGAGGAAACAAGAAAACAGTGTAAGGCTCGTCATACCTTGTGCACTAACTCTTCATCATAAGTCGGAGCCGGAGGAGTCTTCGCCTGGTTCTCGGTGGTCTCTTTGGAGCCGAAGTCGCTTTCTGGTTGGATCTCCGGGTAAGCCGTGGTGTAGTACGCCGAGATCGGCTCCATCGACTCCATCCGCTCCATCCTGCCGTCTTCCCCTCCTGCGCGCGTCTAAAGACAAACCCGAGGACCAAGGCGGAGGGAGAGGGAACAGAACTGTCAGACCGCGCACGCTCTCTTCAGGCTTCTACCCTCCCCACGCCGACGCTCTGCTCCGAGCGATGCACGCTCCAAAACAAGCTCCTCCCTCGGACTGAATCACAGTCCACATCACTTAACATTTAATAAATGCACGTCGTGATGGTTCCCACGCACCACGCTTCACGCGCTGCTGGAGCTGGGGGAGGATGGAAAGAGGCTGAGGTTGAATGGAGATGATTGATGATGATGATGATGATGATGATGATGATGATGAAGGTCCGAGCCTGGTCACATGTCTTCATTAGGCATCCTTCAACATGACAATCCCACTATTACCGCAATTCAATTCAGTTTTACTTGCACAGCGCCAATCAGAGCCGACCCCCCCCCCACCCCCCCACCCCCAGTGTGCTTGAAATGTCAAGATATCTTAATTTAACCCTCCTGCATTCCTCCCATTTGTGTTACACCTTTTATCCTCGTGCATAACAAAATGCAATCATATATAATGCCGTAGACATATTATATAATCGTAAAAAATGTATTGTTTTTTTTTAAATAAATACGATCATTGGCTTCAGTGCTCAACACACATAACAAATTTTAATGGCATAGCTGGAATTTAACCCCTTTAAATGCCAGTTTTTGTAATTAAAACCTGATATCAGAATGAAACAAAAATGAAACAAAAATGAATAATATATGTCTCATAATTGAAAAAGGGGATTTTTTTTGGACAGGATTATCGAAGCCCTGCAGTGGCAAAAATTGGCATCAACATTTATTTTGTTGAATTAAAATTTTTTGTATAAAAATGCAATGATATCATAGACATATTACTTCATGAGTCAGTTAGATTGAGGAACCGGAAAAGCCGGTTTTGATGCTGTTGGGACAGTTTGGCCGCTACCATGCAGGGTGGAACCGGTCTAAACACATTCGGCACTTTATTTGGGACACTGTGAAGCTCCTGTAGTTGGAATTAGGGTGGAGGGGGGGATGGAGCCTTGACAGGTCGCCAGTCTATCATGGTGCCAACACAGAGAGACAAATAACCACTCACACTTACTCCTAGGGAGAATTTAGAGTGACCAATTAACCTTTTCATACATTAAAAAAAGAAAAAATCCAGTGTCTTTTTCTATCATGTCTTTTATACTCTGTTGAAGAATTCTGCCCCCTCCTGACCCTCAAAAACTTCACAAAAACTGCTATAAAATCATTGTATATCATCATTCCCGCCCCCCATAAATCATTTTAACACCTACATCAGAAAATACTGATGTATGATATAGCAGTTTTTTGTGCATGTACAATTTTGTCATGTTTTATCCATCCATACATTTTCTGTACCGCTTAATGCAGGGTCGCGGGTGGGCTGTCATGTTTTATATGTTTTATAATTAATTAATAGTCTAAATAATAAACTGTCATTTAAAGGGTTTAAATCCTAAAACAGATTGTTTGTTTGGTATTTTGAGAAGCATGGAAGTTGTTTAAATGATTCATGAGAAAAAGTAGAAGAAAATATTGATATATGACGATTTTATAGGAGTTTATGTGTTGAGACTTTTGTCCACAAAGTTCACCAGAGGGGCACAAGGGTTAAGTTGACCCGCCTGTAGTCTTGTATCTGGGTCCAACTTCCTCACTTTCAGCTATAAGGCATGTAAAAATGAGTTCTTTCAATACCTCAATGTCCAGTTTGGGCATAAGATTTCATTGTTAAAAAATGCAAACATTAACCATCAGCTTTGTCTCCTAACTCAAAGCATTTGGTGATATCATGGGAGAAAAGTCAAGATATGAAAGATGGAGATAAAGTATGCTGCCCCTAAAATAAAATAGTGAGACGTTTTTTTTATAGGTGTTGAGTTACTGTAATCTCCCCCTTCTTGCATATTTATAGACGTATGGACTGACTGATAGTTGGCCAGATGTTTACCCATGCATGGATTGTTCATATTTCACATGTCCAGCCTTTATTTAATTCATTATGTCCGTTGTCGCAGATGGAGCCAAAATCCACAATGAGCAACAGAGAGCTGAGTAACAAACAGCTCATGTGTAGGAGGTCTTATAACAAGAAGCAAAATAGTTAAAGTGGAGAGGCGGTGCTCCAAGATGCACATATGGAGTGGACATAGTGCACACTTTAAACATCCATCCATTTTCTCCACTACTTGAACCTGGTCAGGATGAAGCAGATGAAGCCCTGCAGACTCTAAACTATATTTACTGTAAAGTCTGAGGCTATTTATCCTAGATTCTAATGATCTACTGCAGCTCATTCTTTGTGCACTACCAAAAACTTCCACTAGGGTTTGCAAAAGACTCAGCTTCATGGTACCTATTTAGTTATTTTCACCCCCAGAAAGAGGGCAGGAAAGTCACCTTCTCTCCTGACACAGTGTTAATATTTACCCACCAGGAGGATCTAGTTTCTGTATGGTGAAAAAAAGAATCCATCAAACTGTTTCCGTCAAGCTGAAATGGAAAGGTAGGGCCTGTCCGAGGCTCCAGATGACCTGTGCAGAGCCAAACACTGAAATCAGGAATAGAAGGTAGTTTTTAGAGCGCTGCCATGTCTTCAGAGATGGTGACCGTCATCGTGGCTTCAGGTGGGTGATTGACTTCATTTTCCTCCTCAAGATGTTGACACATTTTTATCTAACATGACTCAGGTATAAAATAAGGGGGAAGTCAGAGGACAACACTCTCATGATGGAAAAATTTAACTGTGTTGTGTTACCATGGCAACTCTAATCTTTTACTTTTACCCATGAAACTCGGGGCCATTTCTACCTTGTAATGTAGTCAGGACCGGCTCGTCTATGTGGAGTCAGAGTAAACAACTTTTCTCTTCATGGATGAAAAATGTAAGTCTCTTTAAGCCTTAGTTAAAGTGAGTCTGAGATGATTCAGTTGCAAGGAGGTTATTAAAGGCATCAGTAAAGCTGATAAGTTGCATCCTGCACTGCTTTTACTCTAACAGCCATTTCCTGATCTAAACTTGGCGGTGGGTCGTGTTTTCATATCAGTTATAGTAAAATACAAAAAAGTTAATGTTTCACTAGCTTTGGTCTGTCGGTGATCCAACAAGAAGCAGGAAATTTCTAAAAAAAACAACAACTGTTATTTAAACATTTTCCATCATTAATTAAAATGGTTTTAAATAAATGAGCTTAGATGATTTTGCACTCGTTAGATAATATTCCCAGAGACTATAATATATAAAATACACATTTCATATAAATATATAAAGACTAACATGATGTTCCTTTATCAAATAATAATAAATCAAAGCTATTAAACTGTGAGCTCTGTTTGAACTGAAGTCACACACAACGCTCTACAACAGTTGAGCCACGACACCCAAGATAACATACGTTGGTGTTCCCGAATTTATCTTGGGACCCCCAGTTAGAAAGAGGCTGCTCTACATCATAAAAGGCAATGAATCAAAGCGTACTATACAACACAAGAAAGATAAACACTCACAAAGGTGGGTGTATGATACATCCCTCATGTCTGCACACTAAAATAAATGCAGGACGAATCCATACACAACTAATTTACAGACAAATGGATGGAGGCCATTGCAGCTCATATTTAACTCAAATTGAAAGCGTGCATTTAAAATATAATAAGATTATTTAAGACATATTGGTCTCTGACCAGCCGACCACTGTCGTCATCCGTGAAGTTGGAAGCATTGTCCCAGTCCATGTGAGGTGGCACTCTGGGGGTCCTCTCCTTCCTCAGGCAATGTGTCCTGCAGGTGGCCTGTGCTGTCCTCCAGGCAGGACCCAGGCCACTGTGTCCTGCCTGGGCTGACCCTCAAGTGGTGAAGACATTGAAAGGATAAAAGATCTTCAGGAGCATCTTCAGGAGGTCAAAGTAATTTCCATGCATGCCCTTGACCTGGCATGGACATTAATCCTTTAAAACCCAACCCAAGAAAAACTGGGGAGAAAGGTCCAAATTTTTAATCTGAAGTCTTTATTTGGTCATTTAACCAAATCTTGAAAAAAACGGAAAAAAAATGTCTAGGTGTATCTACTATTTATGACTGTGTGACAAGTCAAAATGATTGTAGAGTAGTCTTTTGCTTCCTGGTATCCATTTAGGGGCAGAAGACAAGTATCATATTACTGCAGGGTTATGAGCAACGTTTTTACCATAAAGTGATGCAACATGTGTCAGAAACTGTTTGTATCAAATATGAAACATTTGGCTTTAGGGTTAATATGCTTGCTGTGCTTTCTGAGAGTCTGCAAACATAAAGAGAAAAGACTGGCACCTAGACCCCCTGTCCACCAGCCAGACCCCCTGTCCACCAGCCAGACCCTCTGTCCACCAGCCAGACCCTCTGTTCACCAGCCAGACCTTCTGTCAACCAGCCAGACCCTCTGTCCACCAGACAGACCTTCTGTCCACCAGCCAGACCCCCTGTCCACCAGCCAGACCCCCTGTCCACCAGACAGACCTTCTGTCCACCAGCCAGACCCCCTGTCCACCAGCCAGACCCCCTGTCCACCAGACAGACCTTCTGTCCACCAGCCAGACCCTCTGTCCACCAGACAGACCCCCTGTCCACCAGGAAGACCCATTGCTGATTGCTGATTATCCAATCAGCATTGCAGACCATCTGACATGATAAGATGTAGATTAACCCATCAATGCACATCACAAGCAACATACAGATTTCATTAATGGACAAAAAGTCATGTTCACCTGAACATTAATGCTATGAGAGGATTTCCTGTTCAGCCCTCATGGGTACCTGAGGGGGATTATATTTGGATGTGGGGGCAGTTCAGAGCACCAAGGTAACACGAAGCAATGAGTCTCCTTCTGTTGACACTTGTCCTGTAGTTTATCATTTCTCTGACCTGCAATCTTATAAAATCCTCTTTGATGTGGCAGAGTTGTGTGTTCAGGGAAGGAGATGAAGACATCTGACAGAGCTTTAATAGCCAGACACATTTACATCTGCATCAGTCTTCCTGCAGTTTCAACCCATTATAATCAGAGATGTTAACTATGTGGGTTGTACTACTGGTGTTTCAGTGTGTATTTGTGCACTTCTTATGTAAAACTTTGCCACACTTTTTCTCTTCATGTTATAACCGTGGTGGTCTTTACTTCATTTTATTTGGTCCTTGACTTCTTCATACACTTCTAGGAGGATTTCCTGCTCTGATGGCGAGAAGTACACCGTTCTCGTTGCCATGGTAGAGCAGTGATTCTGTGATAGATCGCCAGGGTCTATTGAGGAAGCTGCAAGCGCGCACTGATCCAGGATTGGTTTAATCTGGCTTGATGGATCTGTGTCTGCTCTTAAAGCCTGAAAGCTCTTGTTTGGATTAGATGAGCCCAGATTAGTTATTCATCCTGGATATCTGAATCCTTCTTTTTGTGCAATAGGCTCCAGATCTGGTCCAGACACAGACCTTGTGACGGACTAGCAACTGCCAGTCTGAATCCTGCCTCTCACCTGATGGGACCTGAGATAGACGCCTATAGAAAATAAATGACTAAATTAAACATGTAGGTCCACTGTGTGGAATATACTGTTTGCAGTTTGTTGTTTTTGACTCTCCCTCCTCCTCCTCCTCCTCAGTGTCCTGTGTAGCCCTTTGTTTAGTGATGCTGATGCTGGTGGTGGTCCTCTACAGAAAAGATCCTCTCTGCTGCAGATTCAGGCCCGACGGGACAGAGGACTATACGGTAAGAATGAGCATCAACTACAATAACAACATCACAGACTCTATGGGGTCATAAGGAAATACAAAATGACCACAGAGAAACAAATCAACCACAAAAAGACCTTAAACAACCGTAAGATGTGAAAAGAGCCAAGTACAACTATAAAAAACATTCAGGATGATCAAAGTGGTCAGCACAAATGAGAAAAGAGACTTTATACAAGCACAAATACATACAATATCAGATAAAATAAAAAACCTTAGAAACTCCAAACAATGAAAACAAACCAAAACAACCGTAAAGAGATATATTAGAGCGTCAACACAACCTAAAAAAGACACAAAACAACCACAAAAACTCACAAGAGAAACTCAGATTCAAAACAACCACAAAAAGACAGAATGACAAAATACAAGCAACACAACCATAAAAGAGATTTATAACCACACAAAGACAAAAATAACCACAAAAAAATCACAAGACAAACACAAAAAGATTTAAAACAACAACACAAGGGAATAAAAACAACCATATGACTCCAAATAACCACAACAACACTCGAAACAAGCATATTGTGATTCAACATGACCACAAAACTTCCAGAAACAACTATAAAGAGACATTGTGTTAACACACATTCATTCTTCTGGCTGCTCCATACTGGATCATCCCGTTCCTTCCTCCTCCGTCACACCAACCACCTCCATCTCTTCCCTCACTACATCCATGAACGTCCTCTTTTTTCCTCCTACCGGTCAGCTCCATCTTCACCATCCCTCCTCTGCACATGATAAAACCATCTGAGCTGTTCCCGTCAGGACCAACCAAAATCGTAGCATCCTCTGCTGTGTCGGCTCCAGCTCTGCTTCCTGTCTTACAGTCCGTAACACCCAACCACACATCATAACCCATCTCAGTACTGTGTTACATTTTATTTTCCACCTGCCTCACTTTCATTCACACACATTTTCTACTAACTTTTACTCCTCTGCTCTCCATTGCACACCTCCACATCTCCAGGTTCTCGTTCACCTGCTCCCCACTCTCACCAGGAATCTCCGTGTTATAAAGAAGCTCATCATCCACGGGTCGGCCTGCCTGACCACATCTGACAACCTGTCCATCACCTCTGCACTCCTTCCCATCACTCACGCTATCCCACTTTTGAATTCATCAGCAGCTCACTGATCATCAATATTTTATTCTAATATTTTTAAATATTTTAAAACACACAAAGCAACGATGACCATGACATAAAAGAAAAGAAGAAAGGATCAGGACACCTAGAGTCAGACTGTAAACATCTCATTAAACATCTTAAAGCATGAAGATGATGGAGATTTTCAGTCTGAACATATATTTCTATAAAAACAACAGAAAAATTAATGTTTCTTTTTGGTTAATGAGTAAAGAAAAACCCTTCATGGTGCTCTCTGGTACAGGGGTAATAACATGGCAAAGAAAGAAAAAGTGACCGAGGCACTCTTGAGGTCCAAAAATGTAAAAAGTCTTTATTTAAAGTGGCTAAAACATAGAAAAAGTTAAAATGTACCTACGCAACTCACACTGCCTTTACCAGGGTCATAAATCAGTCATGAGGACACAGGTGAAACCTATGGAGGTAATACCAGGAAGTGACATCATGAGCACATGAACAAGCAGGTGACCCAAATGAGAGGGGAAGCAAATTAACAGAAAAAACCAAAAACAATAAATGGAGACGTGATTGTCAATGAATGGAGAGAAAAAGCTCCTCAACCAGTCTCACACAGACTATGTCATCCAGCGTCGAGAAATCATAAAACGTGACTGGAGCGGCTGAAAGGGATCCTGCTCTCTGTGAAGCCCCCAGTCTTCTAGACGCATCCCATAACTAAACCTTGCTGGTTCCCCAGACCCACAGGGTTTATCACATTGTGAAAAGTAATACATTTAAAGACACGGATGGACCTAGGATATACCACACCCATCCAATCATGCACTGTAACACTACACGTGTCATATACAGGTTGGAGTGAGTGTGGTTGTCTTTATGAGGGACGGGATGTCTGAACATGTTTATGCCATCAGGACTTCAAATGACAAACATGGCTACACATTACAGACCGGCTGGAAATGGCAGCTCCAAAACACTTACGTTCACGGTCAATGAAGTGGTTTCTACTTCTCGGAGGGGTGGTGACCGACTAAAGCACCTTCTATAAAGGGAAACATTTTGGTTTTTCCAGCTGTAGGCCATGACGCATCCTGGCCTCAATGAGGAAATTGATTATTCTCTTTTTCTATAATTAGCCTAATTGTTTGGCAGGGACCTTAGATTTAACTTTTTGTTATTGTCAGGTATGATGCTATATTTTATACTTTGATGTTAATAATTGTTGTGGGGTTTGATTTGTTTCGCCTCTCATTTGGGTCACCCGCTTGTTCACGTGCTCATGATGTCACTTCCTGGTATTACATGACTGATTTATGACCCTGATGAAGGCAGTGTGCCGTAGACTTTTCACATGCTTCAGCCACTTTTAATAAAGGTTTTTGTACAAAGTATTACAAATATTTAAGTGTGTTCAGCACTTTTTCCCTGTCATCCCATTTTATTACACATAACTTAATTTATGGACATCTAAGGTTTGATTTCTTTGCATGTGTGGGTTGCATGGGTTGTTACCGATATCTGGTGAAAATTTTATGTAGCAGCGTTAGAAATATATTTACTGAAAATCTATATCTGGACCTCCCTTCCTACTCTTCATCTAGCTGCCCTTTCTTCCTTCTTACCAATAATCTGCACTTCCTTTTACTCCGTCCAGCCTACTCGCTCTCATGTTCTTTATTCATCAGCTCCTCCAACTTCTACGCCAACCTGCTGCACATCCATTCCAGCTCTGTCTAGTCAATTCATATAAATCATTTTCTCTTTTCTAACCTATCATATGATTCATCATATACCAGGATATCTACCAGTCACAGCGCCTCCCTGACTCCTTCAGCTCCCACCATTTGACCCTTGGTTCTAACTTCACTCCCTTCCTCCTACAGACTGGCATCCAATGCTGCCTAGCAACATTATCTCCTGATATCACAGAGTCCTATCATGCCTGAGCACAAGCACAATCCTCCACATTTATCCAGACTTGGGTCCAGGGCTGTTCACTTTAGATGGATGGATTGTTATCGAAGGGTTTTACTGCATAACTTTATGAAATTCTAACTGTTATGATCTCCTTTACCAGGACGATCTTCCCCACAACCACAGCAGCCATTCTTTCATCGGTATCTCCCATAATGGGCACATTGCCGCCTTTAACCAGAGAGCTATCGGACCACAAGTAAGTGGTTTGAAGACTCAGAGTCCTACTGAAATGAATCTCATGCTGACAGAGTCTTCTTCTTTGTGGGTAAATTAGCTTCCTGGAGCGCTGTTCATCATCGGGAAGCCAAGTGACTACCACATGGATGGCCCTCTGCCACGGCTGCCTTCCTATGAGAGCGTACGAAAGAAAGACAGGCAGAGCCAGATCCACAGCATGATAGCTCAACGCTTTGGCCTCGGTGGCCACGATGATGAGGTAATATTTCCATGACGTTCTCCAGCAATTCTTACAGAAACTCCTTTGAGATAAACTAAATTAAAAAGACTTGTTCAACTTACTCACTTTCTAAAAGCAAGATATGTGGAGCCATATGATTAAGCCCTCACGCTAGCGGTAGGCAGTAATTAGCTAGACTCTGTCCAATATGTTTCAGGCTATTTTTTTGTGAAAATCAGTTTATTTTCTTTTTAGCATCTTCTCTTGAAAATCAAGCCGCTGAGCGCAGGTTTAAGGTCTTCATATGGTTCCAGACCTGGCAACCCGTCAGACTTTAGAGCTGCTGAATTTCTCTGTAGACATCAGTCGATGGAACAAACACTTATGAATCTTTGTATTAACTGTGTCACGCACAGTTTTTACTGTGATGACGAACCTACAAATGCTTCCAAGCTTTTCAGCGTTTGTAGAAACATGAAAGAATTTCCACATGATGTCCGACATGCTGCAACATAATGAGGTTTATAGATGTGGATGTTTGTCTTTTTAACCCTTTAACGCCGGACACTGAAAATAATAGGCAGAAAGTTCTACTTTCTTTAATTTGAAGTCTTTATTTGGCCCTTTAATGAAATGTAGAAAATAAGTAAGAAAGACTATTTTGCATATATGTTCCAGTTATTAGCTTGTGATGTCAGAATTATTGTAGTACAACAAGTGTCCACCAGGGGGCAGAAGACAAGTATCCCATGTTATACATACAACATGGTTCTGAGCAACGTTTTTACCAGAAAGAGATCCAAAAGGTCTCAGACTCAGTACATATGATGTAGTTATGGAGTTAGAGATCCAGTTTTCTGGATTTAGCGCCACCCAGTGGCAAACCTGCAGATTGCAGCCGACTAAATATTCCTGCTTTACCTTCTAGTTTGAAGGAGAAACAACAGTAGCCATTAAAAATACAGAAACCCAAACAGCTCACTATAGAGCCAGTTTGTGGTGTCTCGGTTCTATAGTCCTTCAGACACATGGAGGTTTAACATGGAACACTGCAAGCTAGAAGATTAATGATATAATACGACTTGTTCATTCATTCATTTCCTATACCGCTTAGTCCAATTCAGGGTCGTGAGGGTCTGGAACCTATCAGGCGAGAGGCAGGGTACAGTCTGTTGCAGACTCATTGAACCATGGTTCAGGTGGTAGAGCAGGTTCTCCAATGATCAGAAGGTATCTGCGTTACTGGTATACTCGGATCTTAGTCGCTTTGGATAAAAGCCTCTGCTAAAGTGACTGTAGAATAGAAAATAGGAAAATTTAATTTTCAACAAGAGAACATCTTTTCTCCTCTGTCTCGTTCTTTCCTAGCCCCCACCAACGTACGAAGAAACATTTTGCCACTCCCTTGAAATTCCACCTGCAGATATTCATCAGTCGCTGGACGTCCACCTGCCGGTCAACGCTTACGATGACAACTCAAACCCCAGCGAGGACGTACACAACCCCGGTGAAGGGTGTTCAGCTTCTTCCCTCCTCAGCGCTCAGCGCTCCACGTATTTGTCCATCTGACTCAGTACAGACTTCTTCGTCAAGCCATCGTTGTTGTTGCAGCCATCAGGGACAATGAAAAGAGATTTGGGAAGGGAATGATTGTACTCTGAGTCAGAGCTGTTGGTAAATCTGTAAAGTCTGGAGGTATTCAGATGATAATGACTGTGACTCAAGCTGTATACTCCCCCAGGCTGCACATGACATCTCTCTGAATGGTTTATTCAGTTACTGGTAGTTCCACATTGTGCTTTTCCAAGAATAGAATGATAACAAATCATGTCAAGCTTTTCATTCAAATGATTTTATACCAAGTAAATCCAAAATATTCACAGGTAAACAAGTCAAACTTGCAGAATGATGTGGACTACTAGAGCTTCTCATTACGACTCAGTCTCTTTATAGAACTTTATTCCTCCACTCCATGAAATATGTGAGGGAAATACTTAATATTTCATGTTTCAGCCTTCTTATTTTTGAAGATTTTCAGATTTTTTAATAAAATTATTTTAATAAAAATCCAGTTTGAACTTTAAGTTAAACTAATTAAAAGTTGTTAGAGAATAAATCACGATAATCTGCAGTTTAATGCATTAATACTGTGATGTTTAATCTAAGTTGCAAAAAGTTGGGATGGAAATAAAACCAGAATGCAATGATTTATAAATGTCATCAAGTAATATTTAATTCCCAGTAGAACATAAACAACATATCAGATGCTGAAACTGAGACATTTTACTATCTAATGGAAAATCTGTTCTGTTGGGAATGTGATGTAAAAAGTAGTTCCAGGGTGATGTTCGGCATCGTGTCTGTAAACATCTCGGAAGTGAGGAGACCAGTTACTGGAGATTTAGGAGAGGAATGTTGTCCCATTCTGGTCTGATGCAGGATTCTAGCTGCTCTACAGTCCTGGACCTTCATCATGA
>JAOXYM010000023.1:23863926-23888056 GCA_028567055.1 Leptatherina wallacei | reverse complement strand
CTAAGACCTGGACCTGGATCATATAACACCAGTCCTCACTAAGACCAGGACCTGGATCATATAACACCAGTCCTCACCAAGACCTGGACCTGGATCATATAACACCAGTCCTCAGATCTTTACACTGACGTCATAATCCTGCTGTTAGTTTATAAAGCACTTAATGGTTTATTCAAAAAGATTTTTTTTCTCCCAAAAACTTTCAAAAAAATGTTTTTTTTCTTTTTTTCTTTTTATATTTTCAACTTGTCTTGTCGGACATTATATCAGCAGAATTATGGCCTAGTTGCTGTGTTGTGTTCTTCAAACTGAAGTGCTTCATTTTCAGCCGGTTCAAACATATTCCTGTTGAATAAAACTTAAAAAATGGTTCCTGATTAAATCGTATCACCTGTTCTGAGGTTAAAAAAAAGCAAACTAAAAATCACAAAAATCGGCAATATCATCGCAATTTCAATTGAATCGGCACCCAAAAAAATGGTAAAAGAATCAAATCTGGAAGGAAGCATTTCATCCCGGCCTTAATGTCGATCTAGGCACGTTAGGGTTGCACGGTATACCGGTACCACATTAACACATTATTTTAACTCAGCCTGAGATGCTGGATTTGACTGTTTCCTCTTAATATTTCTATCATGGCGTCATTATGAGTTTTTACTTTGCTGTGTGGAGCACTTTGGTCGACTGTTGTCTTTAAAGTGCTCGACAAATAAAACTGGATTTGATCAATTCTCCATGTGAGCAGTTTGTTGACGGAGCAGCTTTAACTATCGTCTTAGAAAACTAACCAACAATTCAGAAAAAAGAAAGAGAAGCAAGAAAACCAAACTGGACCATGTTTGTAGAGAGATGGTGGACCAAAACTCACATGTGCTCCAGGTTGGTACCTCAACTGCCTCTGTGTCGCAAGGATGTTGCCAGCATGGACGAAGTTACCTGTTGGACAGGAGAGGAGGGAAATAAGGCAAACTTCAGCTCCGTTCAGATGCATTTCCAACCAGAAAAGCCCATCAGCTGCTGAGACGTCTCCTCTGACTGATTCTGTACAAATCCAGAACGTGCACACGGTTTTCCACCTCAACAACATTATTTCTTTTTGCTTTGCTTCTATAGAATCAAATGTTTTTGTAATCATTTAAGATGATCTTAAGCAATAATTTGAGGCTTTCTGAAAGTCTCTTCTCTCTTCTGAAGGACACTTGACGTCCTAGTAGCCGACTCTGTACATGACAGATAACTGAGCAAAGAAGATTTTACATTATAGTCTTTTTGTACTAACAGCCTGTTAAAGACACGTCATTTGTTTCAATTTCTTTTGTTGAATCTATGAAAAACAGCAAAAATCAAACAGAAAATAGCATTTCAGCAGCAACATGATTCATATCTCAGCATGGTGCAGAAACTGGACACATGGAGGACAAAAGAATAAATGTCAGGGGGATAAAAAGGCTGGAAACTATTCCTGAAGATTACTCAAAGAAATGACAAGAACATCTGTCTAAGAGGGTTCAGTCCAGACAAACGGCATTAGACGAGTTAGAGTAACGATCAATCAGGCACATGATAAACCATGATAAACTGTTATTACCATCCTGTTTCTTGAAACCGTATCTTCGTCCTGGGCTCTTCCCTCCGAGGTTCTTGCTGCTGCCACCAGCCTTTTTAGAGGCAAACCTCACCGAGTCCAGCAGAAGAGACTGACCAGGAAGCAGCAGACCTGAAACCAGCAGGACTGATGAGTTCATGTCACATCTTACAAGGAAGCAAGTTCTGATTTCATTCAGCCAAATATAACACCACTAATAGGTCATATTTTAGCACTTATACAAGGTTTTACTCAGCTAATATACAAGCACCTAAGTGGAGCAGCCTGTGATAAATACTGTGGCTTTTTGCTGAAGGTAGAGTTTTATTGTATCAACATTTATAATTCAGGATAGCTGTACACAGCTAATGTAAGCTAAAATGACAGCAACAAAGTAATACACGCCCAAATATTTATAGAAAAATCAAGTAAAACGACAATGAAATTACATATTATTGGATAATAATGTATTATTTTGTATATTTTACTCTCCATAACCCTGAATATGACATTCAGAGCTACTTTCCTCCCTGGACAGCACAGCTAGGCTCGTATACAATGTGTTGTCTGAAATATACAATTCTCACAAACATGAACCGGAAGAAAAGCCACATTAACTCTTCATATTTTAACACGAGTTCTGATAAGTACATTATAATTTTCAGAATACCGCTTTAGATATTATTTACCTCCTCTGGATTTGAGCATCAAGGACGCCAGCGCTGCCATATTGACGCTCACCAACTATACGTCAGATCCTACGCGTCACATCCGCCTACTTTTGCTACATTCAGGTTCTGTAGTAACTACGGTACACACCGAAGCAAGAAATGCTAACCACAAGCCTGAGATTGTGGCTAAATGACACAGAAATTAAAATAAAGAGCGAAAAGGTTATCTTCCATCAAACATATCTAAATATATATATATATATTTTTTTAGCTTTCTTCTAGAGTAATAATAATAAATACAAACAGACTTCTGTTCGAACTGAAACTGAAAAGTTCAATTGTCCCTCAATTCATGAATGCACCATTACCCGGGGAAATCAAACGGCGACTCAGGCATTATTCAACACGTTTGTAGGTGGAAATAAATTGCTGTCTTTTGTACCAGCAGCTTATATTTACTTAAATTATTCTGCTACACGATGAGCTAAACGACTGTATAAATGACGCGTTTCTGGGGAGGCAGCAGTGAGTTGAATCACATCCAGCTAACCCGACGTTTGCTAGCGTCTGTCTGTGACGGTCTTGTGTTTTAGATTTCAGCCGTCTGGCAAATTGGACTCGGCTTGTCCGTGTTATCTCGCCTTTGACTGCCCTAAGAAATGTTAATGCTGAGCCAAACTCAATTTAAAAGCAATTTCCTTCTTTATGGGAACTTCTGTGTAGATGCCCCACAGTGCAGCTAGAAGTTATACACCCAATTAATTCGGCTGTTTCACCAAGCGACTTCTGTAATTGACTCTCCTTATCTCTGAACACAATAATCCAATTTGGAAGACGGTTAAAAACTAAAAAGTTACATAATATCCATGCCGAATTCACCACAGAACCTTTACTTGGTTGATTGTTGTAGGTTTTTGCCTGCCAGGTGACTCATTCACTCCTTAATAATCTGATAAATACTTAATTGGAAGGTTTTTGATGGTACTCTGGTGTAGTTTTTGCAACTAAAGGAAAAAGCCACATTTGGTGGAAAAGTCTGCTTTCTCACTTGATGATTCTGACATAATCCTTGTCTTGTACTTCACGTGCAGTAATTTACCCCGATATGAGATCATGGGAAGCTACAGCGACTGCAGCAGTGACCAGGATGAAGAGCTTCCCGTGTTTGACTTTCTCCAGCCAAGACGAGCCTCTCAGGGAAGCACAGAGAAACCAGACGTGGTGGACTTGGATGACTCTGATGCTGCATGTGCAGCCGGCTCCTCCCGAGGAAAACCTAATGGAAGTGGAAGCACTGGGATGGCTGACGTAATGATGATCAGCAGTGATTCTGATGACGATGCACCTTATGTCCCTCTGGCTCTGAGACTCAAACAGAGGCATGGCAATGCGATGAGAGCCTCTTCTGCTGAGCAGAATTTGGCCAGCTCCCAGCCTCCGTTCCAGAACGGCTTTTCCAAGCCCGAGTGCCCTCTCAGCTTGCATCAGGTGAGGACAGCGAGCCAAGAGGAGCGGGAGGATCCCCCTCAGCTGCCTGCAGAGAGCTCAGACACCTCTCCTGCCAAGAGGAAGCCGACTAAGCGGACAGCCGAGGAGATTCAGGCCTCCAGGGAGGAGGCTTTGAGGAGGAAACAGGCCAGAGAGAGACAGCAGCAGCACAAGGAGGCACTCAGGCAGGAACAAGAGAGGCAGAAAGCAGAGAGGAGAGCCCTGGCAGAGGCTGCCAAAGCCCTGAGGCCAGAGGAGTGTATCAAGCATATGGTGGTAGCTGTTGATCCAGGTGATGAGAAAGCATTAAATGAAACCTGGCGCTTCACATAAGAGGTCATCAGAGTGTCTTTAGAGCAAATCATTGCCTCCAGATTTGTTGGAATAAATTTAGGGTTATTAGCCTCATTGCTCTCCCTGTGTTTGTGTTTGCAGCTCTCTTGCAGCTGGAAGGCGGGGGTACTCTGCTGGCTTCATTGCAGGCTCTGGGGTGCAGCTGTGCCATAGAGAAACAACTCATCCCACGCAGTGTTAGCTGGATGAGGAGAGCTCCCGGTGCACAGGTGACAAGACAAACTAATCCCACTCCTTCATTTTAGTCACACAGAGGCACATTTAGTCATGAAAACAAACACATTAACACCATTTACTACCCCTCTATGTCCCAGCTGGAAGAAGTGTGTGTACCAGAGGCCCATGTCGTGTTGCAGATGACTGTGGATGACTTCATCACCCTGATTCACAACTACATACAGGTGTGTCAGGGCTGCTGATGCAGGGTTAAATACCACAAAACCACCACAGCTGTTTTAAAAAGGGCCCACATAGAACATCAAAGACCCTGCTAGGAAATGGCAGATTTTAGTAGATAAAGAAGGAAAAGTATATCAATCATCAACAAATGATGAACTTTTGGCATGTTTATATGTTTTAAAGCAGGGGTCACCAACCTTTTTAAACTGAGAGCTACTTCATGGGTACTGGGTCATCTGAAGGGCGACCAGTTTGAAACACTCTGCTCAGGTGCCTTAAGTTATACATTAAAGTTAAAGAATAATGAAACTCATCTATGTGAAGACACTGATCACATTAATGAGTTCTCAAAATAATTATAAACAATGGCTTGAAAAGATGGAAACATATCAATGTTCAACACTTTATTTCTATTATTATTAGCAATAGTTTACATGTCCAGATGTCCATTTCTACATTTAATATTTCACTAGCTAAAATTATTTACTAAGATATTTTCAAATCTATATAAATGGAAGAGTAAATAAAAAAAATAGCAACAGAATAAAACAAAATTTTAAACTCAGCTCACTGGTGAGTTGTGCTATTTTTAGAACAGGCCTGTGGGCACCTCATATTGTCTCCGAGGGCTACTTGGTGCCCGTGGGCACCATGTTGGTGACCCCTGTTTTGAAGGATAATCAATATTTTAAATGATAATTTAGAAAATAAGAAATTGCAGTCCCATTCCCAACAAGTTGGAAATCTGTGTTAAAACGTAAGAAGAATTCAGTTTTCAGCAGGTCTCATAAAGCAGAACTGTTATTCACAAACAATCAAACAGAATACGTCACTGAGGAAAATGAGACATTGTAACATTTCTTCAGTACCATGGCTGTAACGCGTCTAAAATCAACTGGGACAGAGCCATGTTTACAACTCTGTGGCATCAACTTTTCTTAGAACAGTCTGTAAACATCTGGAACTGAGGAAAGCAGCTGCTGGACCTGTAGGAGATGAAAATTGTCCCAGTCTGCGACCGAATGTCTTCAGTTGGTTAAAGATCTGGACGGCAGGCGGGCCAGACCCACGCTGCTGTAATAGATGCAGGCCGGGCTTAAAGTATTCGGCACTGTGCCGGATCTCTGGCGTGTGGAGGTTTTGCAGTGAAAAAAAGAAAAGGAGAGACAATTAAACAGCTCGATGTGTGCATAATGTGGACTATCATCACATTGATTAATCTACCAATGGTGTGAGAGGAACGCTGCTGTGTTCTCACTTAAACGCATTACTAACCAATCAGAAGTTGGAAAAGGTGTGGTTGAGATCCAGCTGCTATCGGCTCTTTACAGCAGAGATGTTGGTGAATACTGGAGCTGTAAACGTTGGTGGGGGGGTGGGGGAGGTTTGTGAAGCCTGGTTATTTATGACACATATTATTGGACACATGCTCTCTGTCTGCTGGTGAGATGTTGCTCACCTGCGTGAGCATGCACACCTGTCTTTACACATGGGGGCAGAGGATAGCTGTGAGCGCGTGACCATATACAGTCTGAAATAACATGCCGTCATTTATCTGAGGTAAATAACATCAGGCCACTTAGTTTTTAAATTCTATGACTGTGGGTGGAAAAAATGATGTAGATGAAGTTAGCTTCTGATTTGTGATGTACTGCTTTTTGGGGACCCAGACCACGTTAGACCAGGTCCTGCTGAAAAGCTACCACTTATGCCTGGTTCAGACTACATGATTTTTTTTCTACGTTCACAACGGTCGCTATGTCAGATTAACAGACAGGATGTCATGAATTTGTTCGGTGTCTTGTGCCGGCAAGTGGCTGCACTACAAGAACGACCCCCGGTCATCCCGTGTTGTCCAGCACCTTCCGAGCGCACAAGACAGGAAGCTGGACAAGCAGCTGTCAATCATGGCAACAGACACACTTTGGGTGATGGTGGCCGTCCTCTGCTCCGAGAGAGCAAAAAAAAAAAAAAAAGACGATGCACTCGTTCCTGGGTGGCAGGGAGACGGCGTTATGAGCTGTCTGTCCTGTTGAACTTGAGGTAACAAATTTATTAACATGTTTAAAACACTGAAAGGTGTGAATGCTAGCTTGTAGCTATTCTATGTGGGGATGTGAATCTCCACCACTGAGACCGATTCGATACGCTGCCAGCGATGCGATACATTAAGGATATAGCAAAGCGGCCTGCCGATATGATGCGATACAATTCACCCCCGTCAATGATTTGATGACGATTTGACTTTAAACAATGCGATTTGGTTCGATAAGATTCATGGTGCTGTTCAACACGATACAAAGACTATACAAGCCCACATCTGGTTGCTAAGCAACCCAATTATTTTGTCCTCTCTCTTTTCCTGTGAAGGGTGTATTTAACTTCATTGTTTTCTATAAAGCAAACCAATAAATTCAACTTAAAATAAGATGCAACTCAATATGTTACAGATAGAGGATTGTTTTATTTCTAATAAACACAAAATTATAAACAAAAATGTCTATTTCATCACATTTCCAGCATCAACAATGTGCATCATAGTGCAATGCACAAACTACTACGGCGGACTGGGACTCTTCTGGCTGGCCAACTGAGTTTTCCATCTTCCTTCTTAAATCTGAAGAACTGCCAAACTTTTGACTTCAGTGTTACTCTGAATATCTCCTCTTACCTGTTGTCTCGCTTCGCTCCATGTTTGCTGTAAACGAACTGCTGCTCTGCCACCCGGCCGAGCCAGGATCGCTCTGGATGTTTTAATAACAGAACGGCAAAAGAGAGTGATGATGCGTTCAAGGTGCCTCAAAAACACGGGTGCTAAGGAGATAAACTATGTAATAATCGATGTAAACATGAGTTTTACTGATGCAGACACGCTGCATCCGATGCACACTGAAGTTACCGGTGCAGTCTGTTTCAGACCACCGATTCAAATCGGCAAATCTCTCCATCCCTAATTCTTTGTGACAGTAGCTACCAGAGATGGGGACTAGAGTTTGGGACTCGGACTCGAGTTGTACTTATGTTGCATTTTCAGCGACTTGAGACTCGGACTTGTAAAAAAGGACTTGTGAACATGTCTGGTAGCTACCAATGTGACTATAAACAGGAGGGTGAAGTATTAAGGATTTGGGAATACTCTTGTAATTTAATAGAAAGAATCTTAATATATTAATTAATCTAGAGCCTATTTACCAGGAAGCTGCACTCTGTCTTCCTATCGGTCGATGTGTAGGAACATGTAGGACAAAATAAAAATGCTGACATGCCAGACTTTCTGTGTGGTGGTCGTGCAGCGTCCTAGAAGCTGGTCTTTCATTATGTCACACTACACGAGGTAAAGACGCTGGTTCTGCCACAATCTGGCACGACAGTGAACGTTAGTCTGCGACGTGTCTGTTGGGTCAAAATCGGGCTGAATTCGTGTATTCTGAAGCAGGCATTAGGATATTCAAATCTTGAGTCAATTATTGTACAGAACATGAAGATTCATTAACACACAGTTCAGTTTATTACAGTGAAACCTCTTATTCTATTTTTATGGGGGTCTTTTGGCATCCAGACCACATTAGACCAGGTCCTGCGTAAAAACTGCAAGACTTGGGTCTTACATATCTTGACTGAATTATTTTACGGAGCTGGAAGATTCATTGAAGCACAGTGTCTGATGTGTGAAACCCAGCATGCAGTTTGACCTTCAGCCTTCTCACATGCGCACAGAGATTCCTCCAGATTCTCTGAATCTTTTCATCATATTCTACACTGTAGATGGTGGGATCTTCCAAGGTCTGCACAATTTACGCCGAGGAACATTCTTCAGAAATTGTCTGTCCAGTTTTTACCAGACAGCCACTGAGATGCTCGTTTTATACCCAGACAAACTGAATTGAATTAGTTGCAACAGGTTTCTCCAGCAATTTCTTGTTTGTATCATTCAGTTCTGCCGTCAGTTTTTAAATAGAGATGTACCAAAAATAGCTGTAAACAGTCAAAACAACATTTGGAATAATAATTTTGACTTTTCAACTGGTGAAAATAGGAAGAAAAAAGAAAATCTTTTTCTAAATGCAGTCTTATCTTGTTACTTGCAGCACCTGCGTTCTGTTTAAACATTTGAAAGTATCGACCTCAATAAAACTCAAAGTTGTCTGCAAATTAGAATTAGAAGTTTAGCAACATTATCAGAAGTAGAAGCTCTTTCTGAATCAGATATTGAACTCCACCGTGTGACACAGGAAGAGAGGTGTGGCAGGTCAGACTGTGGTCCCACACTGACGTCTTGGGTCCAGGACCAGCAGAGACGTAATCCTACCAAGACCCTCAGCCTGGCGCTCATCGAGCTGGAGAAATACTTCAGGTAGGAACTCTGAACACCAAGCAGGAGATGAACCAAACAGCATGAAGCCTCCTTTCCATCTGCACACTGCTTCATTTTCATTAACCCTTAAAACTAAGTTTTTAGTAAAAATCTGTTTCTTTTTAGTTTTTTTTATGTAAAACAGCCTGTAGAAGCTAAACTCTTCTAATTTTAGTAACAAAACGTGCTGATTAACTAGATTCCTCTATAAGCTAGAAAGCTCTGATGAATTGTTTTATTAGTAGAAACAAAACTGATTATGTTTATAAAAAAAAGGTTTATTTTGCTAACCTTGCAAACTTTAACATGTCTTTGGCAGTAGCTTTAGTAGTATAGAGGCAAATAATTTATAAGTCTTTTAAAATATCGATTCTTGGAAATTTGAAACGATTCAGAATCTTGATTCTGATGAGAATTGATTTTTTTGGGCACCCTTAATATTTCCACTTTTTCCTCATTAGCAGTTATTTCTGCTACTATTTACCTCCTATCCTCACTAAACCAACTCCAGCTCAGCTGCTTGGCTTTACATGGAATCTGGAAAAAACTGAACCAAACAGACTCTACATTTGGTTAAGTGCTACATTAGCTCATCAAACAACTATTAGCGTTAGCTACCAGCTATCACAAAAATTATGAAGGGTCAGGATGGATTTTATAACGAGTCTGTTTACATCATTTCTAAAAAGGTAAATCAGACGTTACAATCACACAGCTACTCGCTACTTTTTCCTTCTACTTGAGTGATGTTATTTTGAGGTAACGCTACTCTAGCTAGCTCTGGCACTCCTAAACATCACAGAGAGGTCCGATGTGGCCGGGTATTGTTTGTATTACTGGCTGTTTCCTCCTCATTCGGCTGATCAGACTCACACCTGCTGCTGCACAGGTACATATAAAACAAAAGCTTTTTAATTTCTCAAGAGTGAAGTACTTACAAGAATACAGGTAGAAGCTGACACATAATCTATGTGATTCATAGGTTTCACCACCTCGTGCTTCAGATGATTCACACTTTCTGACAAATATAAACTGGAGCTGTCTGTCGATTCAAAACGTATCTCGCTTCCTGCCGTCAGCCTGCACATAGTCTTAGAAATGTTTGCAAAATTATTCTTGTGTAGACTTTGTAGGAGCTCAGTTGACAGCAGTTACCTTCCTCCTGTTGTGACTGATGCGGTGGAGGCAGCGGGGGAGACGAATACCTCCTACAGTGAATGTCTACAACATCGTAAAGAATGACACTCGCTGAAATATTAAAACCTGCAATGAATGCGGCTCGCATCCGACATATGGCGACGTCAACACGCTGCCGTCTGGAAACGGGCTGCTGTCTGCGGAGTCTGGCAGGAGTCAGATGGAAAGTGTGTGAAGAGGGGAAAAGGAGGGAAAAGGAGCAGATGATGTTTGATGTGTTGAATTAAAAAGAAAAACAAATATTTTTGTTCCCAGGTTGCAGAAGTCACAGAGCCAGAAGAGGTTTAAGGAGGCTGTCACCGGTGAGGAGGCACAGGGAGGAAGAGTGAAGAAGAAAAGGAGGAATGATGGAGGAGCGCTTCTGCCTGAAGTGTCCCGAGTTGAAGTGGAGGAGGTAGGTTGGTCACATGGTTGAAGAAATTTAATGAAAAATACTTTATTAATCCCCGAACGGAAGGTATAAGAAGAAGGAAAAAAGCAATTCAATCCAAATCAATGTAGTCTGATTATAATCCAATTAAAACAATTCCATCATATGATCCACATCAGTCCAGCTGATGCAGTTCATAAAATAACGACCTGGCTAAGGAAACCAACAGATGAGACCAAGTCTTCTCTCCATACTGAGCTGCTCGAGGAGACAGCGGAGAGGAAAACCTCCATCAGAACCAGGAAGGACGGCCATCTTCCTGGACTGGTTGGGGGTGGAGAGGACAGGAGAGAGGGGTCAGTCAGCAGCAGAACTCTAAGCCAGGGATACCTGCTGAGAAAGAAGAAGAGAAACACAATGAATGACGACAATGTCAGGTATTTCTACATGGAGAGTAAAGAGAGCAGAGAGGAGCCCAGTGCATCATGGGACGTCCTCCAGCAGCCTCGGACTATAGCAGCAGAACTAAAGAGATGAATCAGGGTCACCAAGCCAGACCTGACTAGAAGATTTATCAGGAAGGAAGGTTTGAGGATGATCTGAAGGTAGAGGGGCTGTGTCTGAATGTGCACTCTATGCCCCAACCCCTCATTCTGATGGCGATTCGGACAGAAGCCCACTGCTTTCTTTCCACCACAGATCACGTGACTACCAGCTGTTGCCACAGCAACCCTGGACGCTGTGAATATGTCGTTCCAAATCAAATCCAAACTCTTATGAGAAAATACATTATATCCTTAAATGGTGTTTTATTCTTTCTTTGTTGCAGATCTATTCATATAAAATGATGGTTTCACAGTTTATTTGAACCTGCTTTGATGTTCGTGCCACTCGTCACCTGATGCAGCTTCTTCCATCATAGAAATGGTTCCAGTTTTACATTTTGGCATCTTCTTACTGACACGGATTGAACTAATAATGATAAAAATAAGAAAACGACGGATGAGGAGAATGACGCTTGTTAGGTTAGCAAGACACCACGTTAGCTCCTGCCCGCAATGCATTGTGGTCTATATTGGCCCGTCTAGAGACCATCGATGCTCACTACTTTTCAAGATGCATTGTGGGTCATTTTGAGTGCACTACTTTTTTCTCTCCTGACATACGAACAACCCTACAAAATAGCGCGACCACTATACAGGTCACTATGTAGGGAAAAGGGTGCACATTCGGACACATCCAGGGAGTCTGCTTCCTGGTTCCTCAGAGAGAACAGAAATAAATACTTTCACTGTGGAATTGAGTCCTTTAATCTCCCTCACACATTTCTTTATTTGATATATTACTAATTATTAGGAATTAATATATTTGTAAAATTAATTTCCCTCTTGGATAAATTGAATATATATTTTTTGCCATCTTGGCAGCGTCACGGGTCTCGTCACTAAAAATACACTCGTCACGGAAAAAATACAAAAATGGGTGACGAGGTGGCGCTGAGAGGAGGGGCTGTGAGCGTGGGGACGGATGATTGACACCCATCAAACTCTGTCTGTAACTACGAGCTAACAAAGCTAACCCGGAGCTAACGGGAGCTATCCAGCTAACAGAGGTAGGCGGGCTAAAGCTAAGGGGCGCTGTTAGCCGGCTAAAAACCGCGGTTGTGCTACTCTGTGCCTCCTTTCTTGTGGATATCTGGCACATGCCAATCAAAAGGACACGCCCCTAATTATGAAGAATTTCCAGATGAAATAACATCTAAACGGATGAGTTATAAATTAATTCTCTCCACCCACAGTTGTCACGAAGGTAAACTTGACATATTAAACCTAAAATGTTTTTTGTACCAGGCTGTAAACATGTTTATTTCTGCTGTGAGGTTGGTCTTTGAGCCAGCGCCTAGTGGATGAGGGGGGGAACTGCAGTTTTTGGCCCTTGAGTTTAGGCTTCACATTTCACCGCTGGAGGTTGCTGCTTGGTTACACGCTAGCAACTGGATGTAAACAAACCAGCCATTTTTAATGCGCAGTGTGGCGGATTCAGCAAGAAATGTAAGAAGACATTTATCAGAACAATCCAGAGACGGAGCAAGAGATAAGACAAGAGTCAAGATAAGACTGTTTTTTACCGTCCAAAGAGATCTCACAGTACAGGTAGGATGCAAGATGGATGGAGAATAAGCCGTCAATAGGGGGCGCATCACTGAGAAAATGGCAGAAGTTAAGTAGTGTGTCTTTAAATGAATTAATTCAACAAATAAAAACTCAATAAAAGTCCTAAAATCACGTAAAAATATCACAGCTGATTTAACACAGTCAGACTTAAATATTAAAACCTAATTTTCTTCCTGATCAGTCAGACATTTAAATGAAAAACAATCTGTTCTTTTTAACAAAATCAGACTGAACCACATTCTGGACGTTCAGCTTCAAAATCTTCACATCATGGAAGTGAAATCTGAAAGAATACATTTCTATTTGTAGACAATAAATCAGGTTATAGTATAAACCTTCCCCCTGTTTTGAGTCTTAAAACAAATATTTTTAATATTGAATTCAAAGTAAAAAGTTTATTCCTTCATGTCAGATTGTATATTTATAAGGTTGGAAGCTGAACTGAGATGAAAGGTTAATTTAAACGGATCTTTAACAGGAAAAAAACAAGCTGAAGCTCTAAACTCCTTTTTAGTTTTCTGAAGTCAACACAAATAAACAAACATCAGACTTGATATTTGACTAAATGTCTTGCTGTGAGCTGTGCTGCAGCAGATGCTCATCGATCAGCCTCTGGATGGATTTTTGTGTTCATTGAAATCAGCCGATTCCCTGACAGCAGCTCTTTTTCACTCTGCACGTATTATCGGCAGCGCTGTGATCAGGCCATTAAAAGACGCAACGCAAGGCTGCTTTATCCGTTTTATCCCGCTGTGATGAGTGCTTCAGGTCATTATCTCAGTGGACCAGCTAATTGTGGAACTCCTCCTTAGTTAGTCCATTCACTTAGTAAACATCTCCCAGTTCAACCTTGAAACAGCCTGTAGTCGAAGCACAAAACTGCTCTCCACAAAAGTGTTTCTCATCCTCGGTGTAACTAAACATTCTGCTTGAAGATGTTTTAGAGCTGAGGGTTTTTTTCTCTTGGACGGGACCCTCGGGGTATCTGGATGTCTGATCTTCTTCCAGATCTTAGCAAAAGTCCTTCACCTCCAAAACAATGTGAACTTACTTCACATAAAACTTACAAGTTAATGTACAAACTGCCCCAGGGGGAGAAAACATCAAATCTTAACCCTTACATACAGTTTTGGTCAAATTTGACCAGATTTGAAATTTGATAAGAGAAAAAAAATACACAACATTTTCTTCTTGCTTGACATTTGGTGAATTCTAGTAAAGTGACGCAAAATACACAAAAATATTTTACAATGTTATACTTTTGTATAGGTACTACACATTTTTACTCACTGAGGTTGTTTCAGGTCATATTTGGCCCATATCTATTAATCTATCAGCATTGGTTGAATCTTGAAACTGTGATAACTGGGTGATCCTAATATTATAAACCCATGAGCTGTTATTTCATTGGCTGACATCATGACTGTGGACATAAAGTTTTACTGACTCTTGGTCTGATTTGGAGGAGAATGTGTCAAGAGTAGGAAAACAACTCTTATTATAGTCCCTCTGATGAAGAGGAGTGATGGAAGAAGTCAACACAGGACAGAAGAGAAGAAGATTGTGACCCTTAAAGGTCTGAAAACCTGCAGAGACTAGTTTATAGCAAACATTTTATTATTTAATGTTTTGTTTATAAGTGATAACTGTTGAATTAATGTTAATTATGGGGTTTAGTTCAGCTGGTTGAACAGCCACCTCATGTACAGAGACTCCAGCTCTTTGATGAGATGCATGGCCCCACCTGATGCCCTTTGCTCCATGCATCACCCTCTCTCACCCATTTCTCTCTCCACTAACTAAACTAAAGACCACTGGAGCCAACAATTAAAAATCATTTCAATATAATTATGATCTCTTATGATATAGCAATGAAGACCATGTTTATTAGTTGAAATGGCTAAAAATGGTTAAATTATAAATTCTAAAAGTTCCAGAAAGTTAATACCATTTTTAAAATCAGTCAAATATATCTAAATTATTGTGGATTTTCTTATTTGTCTTCTGTAAAATAGGACATGAAACTATGTGATAAATGTTTTTCTCCAAAAAATACACTCTTCCTACTCTCTAACATTTATTAGGATTAATCGTGCATTTATTAATTAAAAAGAGCCGTAGTTTACTATGAGGGAGTTCTTCATACTATGAAGGTATGTAAGGAATAACTTTGCTGTAATGTCATCAAAATCTTCATTCAATCCTATTATTAGATGACCAAATGTGCTAAAATACCTTTAAAAATGACCATAAATAAAAACGCTGAAATATAAAAGATGATCTAAATATGTTAAAGAAATAAAAAGAGAAAGACTCATAAAATCTCCAGATCTTATTTGTCCGTATGTTCACAGGCATTGGTCCATCTGCAGCTTCACACCGGTGTCTCAGTCCACTTTTTATCCACCTGGAAGGACTTTGCAGACCACATCTCCATGGCGACCAAAGCAGTTGCCGAGGCCCCTTTCAAGTGAGCGGTCTCAGGTCTTCACGACTCTGCTGCCGGATCAGACGGTCATTTCCCACATTCCTTTGTTTGCTTCCAGGCAAGAGAGAGAGAAGACAGGCTTCTCCTTCTACCTGGAGACGGAGTGGGCGGGAGGCCAGCGGGTGGATAAAGCCGGTAAAGGTCTGCTGCAGGTGTGGAAGAGACAGATACAACAGCTCAACAGAGTCAGTCCAGACATGGCTGCTGCCATCTTGGCAGCTTATCCCTCCCCACAGCTGCTCAAGAAGGTACATTTAAACACAGCTCACACACATTCACTGACTTTATTTATTTCATTTGTCTCTTTGTAACAGAACATCTTAACAAGATGAATCCTGACTAGGTCTTCTCTCTCCAACTCACCGACTGAATATCAATCATTAAATGTTTGTTTAGAAAATATGAAAAATATTTTCAGATCAGGCCTAAAGTCTTGCGGTGGGAGCTCCACCTCCGTTTAGGTTTATAGTTTTCCACCTGCAGAGCAACTGGATGCAACATCTCAAACGGAGCACGATCAGAAACAGAAACAGGCTTCTCCTTCTACCTGGAGACGGAGTGGGCGGGAGGCCAGCGGGTGGATGAAGCCGGTGAAGTCAGAGTTTGACCTTTTCTCAGTATGTTTGACTTGAGATTGCTTTATCGTCACTGAGCTAAAAATATGATCAGTTCCAGTCATGTCCCACACTGAGCTGCTGTCACCAGTCCTGATACACATCAGTGTTTTTACAAATATTTTATAAAAAAAAAAAGGCTCTGCAGTTTACAGAGAGGAGCTTTCAGATCATCATGACAGTATCAGTCTGGACAAGGGTCCAGAAACATTGGATCTATCACGGAACCCAGTGGAGGAGACGGTCATCAGAAAGAGGAGGAAATATGGGACAACAGTGATGTTACAACAAACTGATGAAACGTTGAACCTAAAACTGGTCAGGGAGGCTGCAGGAGACCTTCAGCAACACCAGAGGATCTGCAGGAAGCACAACAAATTTACAGGCTACAATTCCAAAAGAGAAATTACTTTCATTACCAAAACACCAGCATAGCCACAGTGAAGCACGGAGGTGGGTGTATCATGCTGTGGGGTTGATTTTCTTCAGCTGGAACTGGAGCTTTAGTCAAAGTGGAGGTGAGTTAGGACCAGTTCCAGATACCAGATCCTCTTCTGGACAAAAACCTTCAGGTTTCTGCTGGAAAGTTTCAGAGGAATTTCACCTTTCAGCAGGATGATGCGTCCAAACGGACGTCCAGATCGACAGAAGAAAGTTAACGTCAGAGTCCAGAACATAAATCCTACAGAAAATCTGTGCGGGGGTCTAGAAGAGATTTTCCTGTCTGGCAGGTTTGGAGCAATTTTATGAGGAAGAGAGAGAAATATAGCAGCCCAAGATGTTCCATGATGATTGACTGGATGCTGGGGTTCAATCAAAGAAAAATGACATTTATGTTATTAAGGGTCATATTAAAGGTGGTAAAAGTTTAGGAAATGTTTTGTGGTTTAATTCTTTAACATCACAGAAACCTGGAATTTGAAGAGTGAATATTTTTTTTATATCCGCTTTGTTTTATTTGACTGATTTCAGTATGATGCCCATCATGTATTGCATCATGCATCACCATCACATCATCTTCTTCAGTTTCTTCTTGTTACATCAGAGAAAAGAAGTGACGTATGTGAACATGTGTGAATCCTCTGGAAATTAAATCTGAGTGTTTTTTCTGCAGGCTTACAGCCAGTGCAGGACAGACAGCGAGAAGGTGTCTCTGCTGTCCGACCTCCTGATCCGCAGAGGAGAAGGCGTCACGTCCACAACGAGAAGGGTCGGTCCGGAGCTTTCCAAGCGCCTCTACCTCATGATGCATTCGTGCGATCCGGAGCTCAGCCTGGACTCCAGCCTCTGAACTTTGTTCTTTATCATCTGTCAGTGCTCACAGCTTTAATTTGAGACCATGTAATCAGCTGGTAGTTAATCCACTTTGTCACATTTCTTTCTCTTTTATTGGGATATATTAAAGTTTCATAGGGACTATTTTAATTTGACTTGACGGAACATTCTGTCCTCATCATGCTGCTCTCAGGTTATTAAAGGGAAAGTTTTACACTTTTCAATCTGGTTCTATTCTTACAGTCGTTTCTGTGGTTTCTTCTTTCATTTATATGCAGGGGCTTGCAGAAATCATATTTCTGTGGGATTGCAACCTGCAATTTAAAGGAATTTTTTTGAGGGTGGAAAAAAAACAACTTAACATTTAAAAAAATGATAAGAAAAAAAAGGTCCACTCGTTTCTCTGCTTTACACAATAGACATTCCTAAACATCTGGGACAGGTCACCATGTCCAGCATAAACCACCAGCAAGAACCGCATCGCCACAGTGAAGCATGGTGGTGGCAGCAGCATGCTGTGGGGATGATCATCGGCAGGGAATGGGAAACTGGTCATAGTGGAGGGAATGATGGAGATAAATCCAGGGAAATTCTTGAAGAAAACCTGTTTGGGACTTCCAGCTGGACGATGACCCTCAGCATCCTGCTGGAGAAACGTTTGAATGCCTTTGGATGTCCGAGTCGAAATTCAGACCTCAATCCATCTGAGCCAGGACTTCAAGATTTCCTTTCACCAGCAGGACCTCTATCCAACTTTAAGTAACTGGAGCAGTTTTCCTTTGAAGAATGGGTCAAAATGGCCGAAGCTGGATGTGATGAGCTTATAGAGACCTAGAGAGACTTTAGGGAGGTGAATACACGAGTCATGTGTAAAACTGCAATCCAATACCAAGTAAATACAGGCCCAGTAACACCAGTACTGATAGACACGTTTTAATAATTAAGATGGATAAATCTTAAAATTGTTTAATCTGAATTTTTTCCTTTGTTTTATTAAGTAGTTAATACCCAGGACAGAATTTAAGCATAGAAACTATAGAGCAGAAATAAAACTATTTTCCCCCTTGCATTAAAATAAGTCTATAGCAAATGTTTAAAGGTCCATTCCTAAACTTTTCATCCTTAAAACTCCACATTCCTGACTCGTTTATCTGAATTTCTGGAGCCGTCGCGGCCCAGCAGCGTCCCGCGTGCTGAGTTTCGCTTTGCACATGCGTCACACACTAGCAAGCAGATGTAAACAAACCGGCCGTTTTGAATGTGCATTGTGGCGGATTCAGGAAAGAAACGTAAGAAGACATTATCAGAGGAAAGGAGGAAACAAAACAGAGCCACAAACAGAGCAAGAGATAGGACAAGAGTCAAGATGAGACTTTTTTTTTTTACTGTCTGGACAGATCTCACAGTACAGGTAGGATGCATGATGGATGCAGAATTAGCCGTCGATGGAGGGTGCATCCTTGAGAAAATGGCAAGAGTTCAAGTGCAACTACTCCTTTTTGTGTAACTCCACCCGCTGCCAAATTTGGAAAAATGCCAGTCACTGCGAGGTGTGGGGGGCAGAAATTTTTGAATGACAGCTTAGCGGCCGCTAGGAAGATGGGAAGCGATACAGATTCACAAAGCGCCTACACCAGGGATGCTCAGTTCAGTCCTAGGAGGGCTAAAATCAGGAGGTTTTCCATGGCTGTGTCCGAATGTGCACCCTACGCCCTAACCCCTCAGGGCACTCATTCTGATGGCGATTTGGACAGAAGCTCACTACTTTCTCCCCGCTACAGATCATGTGACTACCAGCTGTCACCACAGTAACCCCGGACGCCGTGAATATGTCGTTCCAAATCAAATCCAAACTCTTATGAGAAAAATATATCATATCCTTAAAGCTAGAGTTGGTAATGTTGGAGAGAAAGCAAGATTTGAAAGTGGAACCTCTAATAAATATAAAAATAAGACGACGGCAGATAAGACGGATGGGGAGAATGACGTATTACATTAGCGAGACATCACGTATACATATTGACCGTGTAGGGACCGTCGATGCTCACTACTTTTCAAGATGCATCGTGGGTAATTTTGAGTGCACTACTTTTTTCTCTCCTGACATTCGGACACCCCTACAAAATAGCGTGACCCCTATATAGGTCACTATATTGGGAATACACAGCCCATGTGTCCCTGCTCCAACACACCTGACTCCAGTTCATGAGTCATTGGGCAGAACTGTTGATGTGTTGAAACAGGAAAACACTGAAATCCTGCTGGATTGCGTCCCTCGTAGGACTGAATGAGGTATCAGTGACCAAACCACAGTGCAGCCTTTTGAGGTGGAAAACATTTCTCCTCCAGAACCCCCTCAGCTAGAGACCGCAGTGTCCTGAACCGTATCGGTCTGAGCCGTTACCGATGGAGGCCACGGTCTCCGCCGGACTGGTTGTGTGGCTGGAGATCTTCTGAACATGGTAGTATGCTTTATAAACCACGCTGAAAGATTCAGCAGTGTGTATCTATTGTTCTGAAAGTGGGGGGGGGGCTCTGAGATTTATTTTTTCCTTGTTACGCAGGTCCTTATTACGAGTTTTCAGCCAACAGGATCCAGATTGTCAGTCATGAAGACGTCCTTCCTCTCTGATTGGCTGCAACCTGCAGTAGAACATGTCAGCCCTTGTGTGTTTTAACTGCTGTCTGTGCTGGTGGAGTCTTGTTTGTATTGTCGAGGTGTGCACAGGTAAAACACTGGCACCGATGGGCTCCACTTCATTTTGCAATGCTCCACGGCTCATTTCCACTGCATTAACAAAAATGGAACCTGACCAAGAAGTGACATGAGTCTGGAACAGTGAAGAAGAGAGAGGGGGGGGGGGGGGGGGGGGGGGGGGGGGGGGGCACGGATGGGTAACGAGCTGTTAAATGGGCTTAAAAGATGAGCAACGTGCCTCACTCCAGGCCCTGCATGCAGAGACACCGTGGTGAAACAGATTAGGACAAGACTACAATGTGGAGGAGAGGGCTTGGAGAAAGATCCAGAGATTTACAAGCTGAGGTTATTGATGTCATGAAGTCATCACCAAATGATCCTGTGCAGGTAAGTTTGATTTGTTTTAGAGCAAAGAGCAAAATACAACTTTCTGAAGTTCAAACTGAGCATCAGAATGAGGAAGAAATGGAATTTAAGCGACTATGAACGTTGTCTGAAGAGGAGAAAATATCCAGTGAGCAGCAGTTGTCTGGACCAGAATGTCTTGTTGATGTCAGAGGTCAGAGGAGAATGGGCAGACTGGTTGGGGATGATAGAAAGGTAACAGGAAGTCAAATAATCACTGGGTCCAACCAAGGTATGCAGAATAGTACGATGGCCCCGAAGTGTCACAGCAACACAATAAGCCACAACAGATTACACTGCATTTTTTTCTTCTTTTAAATCACATCTATTTGCTCCTTCGGTGTAACTTTCACTGTTGCCCACTACGCGCATATGGTTGCCATGACTGTTATTTTCCAGCCCAAACACAATGCCCAATTCTTTTATTTTTCATAAGAAGCCCCAATGTGTGGAAATCAACCTGATCTGGCAACACTGTTCGCATTGTGTTTCTCTGGGGAAATAAATAAAAGAAGTGTTGTGTTGTGGCTGGAATGTTGTGGCTTATTGCTTGATGCTGTCCATCATGGCATCCGCCTGCATCCTTTAGTGTCATGGGTTACAATTACATGGGTTTCTGTCTCTTATTTACTTGCTGCTTCTTGGCCAACTTACAGTATTTCTAGGTACAGTGTGTAAGATTTACTGACATCTAGTGGTAAAAATGAGCATAGAAATTACTTTAAATACAGCTGTAAAGATCTCGTTTAGCTCCTATCAAACAAAGCTGGTACTGCAGGTTTAAAGCTTTACACACTGTTTTGTCCATTCAGACACACCGTAGTAAAAATGGCGGCACAAATATGGCAGCTGCCATGTGTGTTGACCCATAGCAAGGAGATATGTTTCGTTCAAAGAGAATAAAAACATAATAGTTGTTTTAGTAAAGTGATTAGATACCAATAACAGTTTCTAATTATTTAATACTTTTTTTTGTCTTTGACCATTGATTTAGTTCCACGCTGATCAAAAAGGACTTCTGCATCAGTTTTATGACGTGCTGTTTGTTTAAGCTCCTGGACTCTTGCATTCTTTACAACTCAAAGTTTGTCTCTGTGACGTTAAAAATGTTTTAAACTCGACCACAATGTGTCTGAGGCGGTTTATATCCCAGTCCCAGCTTCCTGGAAGTCTGCCCATTGAACTCAGACACACTCAGCTGTCAAAGACTCCAAATACTTTCATAACCTTTATTAAAACTTCTCTCGAAGGTTTTATTGTTATCCTTCATGATTTCTCTGTGGGGTTGCAGGATGTGGCGGTGGTTACCAATGTCACCGCACCAAAAAACAGGTTTCTAAGTATCTATCTTCTTTCAGACAGATAGATAGATACTTTATTGATCCCAAGGGAAATTGTAACAATGTATATAATATTACCAACATTATGAACACCGTGTCTCAGGATGCAGGAAAACTAGTTGTTGGATCTTTTACTTCCAGATTGGACGAATAATTCCTGATTATTGTTCTGAAAAGTCCATCTGATCCAAGACGCTGCAGCATCAGATGATGAGGATTATCATCAGAGATCATGTTTCTCCAGTTTTATCTTCTCTTCATTGGCTCCATGTTAAATCCAGAATTTAATATAAAATTCTCCTCCTCACACATACTCACCCGTAGTGATCAAGTTCCATCGGATCTTTAAGATCTCAGAATTCCAGATTTTCCCATCAGAGCTTCACCCTCAGACTGGAGGTCTACTGGTGGTTCCTAGAGGTTCTACAAGTAGAACGGGAGGCAGGACCTCCAGTTATCAGACCCCTCTCTGTGGAACCAGCTCCCAGTCTGGCTTCAGGAAGCAGACTCCCTCTCTACCTTCAGATCATCTTCAAACTTTCCTTCCTGATAAATCTTCTAGTCAGGTCTGTCTTGGTGATCCTGATCCATTCCTTCAGTTCTGCGGCTATAGGCCGAGGCTGCTGGAGGACGTCCCATGATGCACTGGGCTCCTCTCTGCTCTCTTTACTCTCCATGTAGAAATATCTGACATTGTTGTTGTCTTCATTGTGTTTCTCTTCTTCTTTCTCAGCAGGTATCCCTGGCTTAGAGTTATGATGCTTGTTGACCCCTCTCTCCTGTCCTCTCCACCCCCAACCCTACAAGGAAGATGGCCGTCCTTCCTGGTTCTGGTTGTGATGGGGGTTTTCCTTCCTATTCCTAGTTGAGGTTTCCTCTCCCCTGTCTCCTCATGCAGCTCAGGAAGGAGGATTGAATTTAAAATAAAATGGTTTCCTCAGCTATATAATTATCCTTATGAACTGGTTTATATCAACACAGTTATTATAAATTGGATCATATAATGGATTTGTTTAGATTAAATTATAACTGGACAACAATGAATTGTGTGGCAAGGTAACACACAGATGTAAAGATTTTATTAAAAAACACTAATTTGAAGATAAATATGCATTTATTTACTCATCGTGATGCTTTGACTCAAAGCGTAAAGCAGGCCTCCCCAGTGGGTTCAGGAGGAGAAGAAAGATTACATTTGTTATCAAAAGAATTAATTGAAAGTTGAAGAGCTCAGATAAAGGATTTAGGGGGTAATTTAATTGTTTTGAAAACTAATTAAAAACCTTCAGACAGAATAAATGTTCTTAATTTGGTTTGGATGTGAAACGGATGCATCTCGGTCATCTTGGTCGACTTGCGAAGTGTGTTTACAAATAAACAACATAATCATCATCCTGGATTTTACTAACACGGGGCTAAATAGTGAAGGAATTGTGTTTTCATCCCAACCTTGTTCTGTCTCAGAATTGAAAGCCTATGCTCTACCTGGTTGTGTTTGGAGACTTCAGGCTGGTGTGCTGGTGTTGCGCCACCAGGGGGCAGACTTGCACCACAAATCAAACTCCAGTGATTCAGACCAGAGGCAGATGGTGGCTGATAGAAGAACATCAGTATGTGTCAGTTTGTGGATTTGGGAGGCTGGAAAAATGATCAGACAGACAGAAAATGCATCATGTAAACTAAAGTAGAGGGGAAAGATAAATATTCACAGAGAGCACAGCTGAAGATTTTGATAAATGGTGCTGGTAAGTTTGGGGAGGATTTCCTGTTTGCTGCCATAAGATCTCAGTGAAGGGCGTGTCGGTTAGGGTTTTGTTTCCATGTGGGATGTCTAATAGCTGGTGGCTTGCCTTGCTTATAGCTGTTAGAGGCTGCAGTGTGGTATGAGGAGTGGGTGTCAGTGGGGATTATCATGAAGCAGGTTCTTCAGACCCAGCTGTGTGCCCCTATTAATAAGGTATCATCATGAAGTGCGAATGTCGGGGGGACTGGGCTTTCTCCGTGTATGCGTGTGCATGCTTGAATGGCTGTTATGTGAATAATCACATTTAGAGAAGACAAACCTAAAACCTGAGAAAAAGGATCTTTGAATGAATTCTTTCATCATGGGTGCGAAGGCTGTAAGCATTAAGGCACATTTTACTATTCCTCCACATATATGTTCCACTTATTGTTCTGTTTCCGTTGTGATTTTGGCCTTCTAACTTGACGCACAGCTTGGACTGAACCCCCACAAAAGTTATATCAAAACATGCGTCTCAATCCGGAAAAATGTGCTCTGACGTTTGTTGTCATAAAGCCTTACGATTTTTATGTTAATCACTCGGGGTGCACAGATTGCAGTTTTCTGGCCGATCACTGATCTTTAAGAAGCCTGACCTGCCGATTCCGATTTTGGCTGATACCGATATATATATATGTATATCAGTGGCGGGCCTTGTATTTGGTACCTGGGCCTTCAATGGGGACTCACCCATCTTAATCAACTTCTTAATAGTTTTCACGTTGCAATTATAGAAACCACCAATACTATACAAGAACGCAATAAAACAAGCCATAGCATAACAGAGAGACGCAATTTGCGTATCGAGATCAATACAGTCACCAGTAAAGCAAGAAACCTTTAGTCAACTCCAAACCGCTACACTTCAACCGCAACTGCGTCACGTAGCCTACATCTGGAGCAGTTATGAATCAATATTGATCTCATAGTAAGAA
>JAOXYM010000023.1:23674921-23686201 GCA_028567055.1 Leptatherina wallacei | reverse complement strand
GCTTTCTTCTTACTAAAAAGGTAAATGTGATGTATGACGGAAATCAGGATACATAATATTGCAATGCTAATTTTTTAGCATATAACACTAACCCTACCGTTAGCATACAAGCTAACAAAGGCTCATGGCTATGCTATGTTTTATTTATTTATTCATTTATTTATTAGCGCAAGCTGTTGTAGTCTTATACCGTCAAGGCTGTGATTCAATAATTTCCCTCAAAAGGGATAAATAAATAAAGTATTTTTCATTTCATTAGTTCTTAGGCAGAAGGCCATAGTACCGATTTCGGGCAATTGCTGATTCATCAGGCCATATTTACACATTTCTACTGTGTTGCCTTGGACGATGAAGACGTCGTCTTGACATTGAAAATATAAAACAATTATCAATTAAATAATCTAATCTACCTAAATTGTTTTTATAGTTTGTGCATCTAACTCCGGGCTCGGACTGAGTGCACCAAACAGACCAACGCAGTCAAAGTGGCCCATGCGCGTTCGCAACAATGCCGTCACTTCCACTTGTCGCCAGAGGGGGCAGACTTCTGGAAAAAAGCTAGAACTTGCGCTATGCTCCTTTAAGGAAAAAGGAGATGAGTGTCAGGCTCTGCAAGGGAGGAAACAATGTGATTTTACAAAAAAAAGCATTACCAATACCTACATTGGTTCATATTTGCGAATCATTGATGTTTTAACTGCTCAGAAACTGTAAAGTTATTATGCTTCATTGACTTGTTTCCCTATTCTATCACAACTTTAATCGTGCTAGCGATCACCTAACATCTTGTGTTGATGATGATTTGATAACTTGCACATCTGGCCTCTGACACTGCAGGTCATAACGCTCAAATC
The DNA here is from genome assembly GCA_028567055.1 of Leptatherina wallacei. Taxonomy (NCBI): domain Eukaryota; kingdom Metazoa; phylum Chordata; class Actinopteri; order Atheriniformes; family Atherinidae; genus Leptatherina; species Leptatherina wallacei. The sequence goes on along the minus strand of JAOXYM010000023.1, from coordinate 23,685,347 downwards.
TGATTTTTTTTTTACCGAAATCCGTTTTCTTTGCTTGGTCGTTAATATTATCATTACAATGCGACTTCCATCATACTTTAGTGTGAACTGTACATGGCCCTGAAGTGACAGAGGCAGAGGAAAACATGACGTCATTCAGTCCGTCGGAATTAGGGAAGTAATGAAAGACGCTTCACATGTTTATGTTTCAATTTGGACGTACTTGCTAAGTTGGAACCAACAAAATTTTGCCCAACTGATGAATAAAATGATATTGCCGCGTTTCGCTTTCATCAGCGCAGAATTGTGACATTAATCTCACTTCTGTGATGTAAAAGTCGAATGAAATGTGCCGTTTCTATTCAGACTGAGGTCGCTTCCACACCGATCGAATATTTATCTGACATAGGACCACATAGGAAAGTTGGGTGGGATTAAAAAAAATTGTACTTGTGCTGTTTAGACTGTTATTAAAAAAATATGATACCAGTCACTCATGGGCAAAAAAATCCGAATTGAGCTGCAGTGTGAACAAAACCTGACACAACAGACAAAAGTGATCATTCTGTAAAAGCTTTTATGATTGGGTGGTAGGGGATTGGTGGATGATACAACCAACTTGCACACCACTGAGTGCAAACAATGATTTAAAAAAACCTTTCGCTTTTCTCCACCCCTTTCACTGGTGAGTCAACATCACACCATTACATCTCCCCGTGTGGACAAACCTTCATATGCCATGTTTTCTTGTGAGACTGGGCAGCGGAAAGACTCAGAGAATTTAAGAAAGAAAACCTGCCAGCAAACAGATTCCCATTAGCCATGTTCCAATTCAGGGCCTGCATGATTCAAAGGTTGTACCATTTCAAAAGTTTCTCTGAATGCAGCTGTACTGGTATTCTTTTCATATACCAAGATTCATTGCACTGCTATGACAGTAGGAACCAACGAAGGCGGCGATGGTGACACGAGTTCTGAGGCCAAAGATAAGAAACATCATATGTTGACGATCTTCTCTGGCTCCATGAAAACTGTTGTACTTGGTGTGACCATAATAGCTTTTGAAAGGACCCACCTTTGCAGACTGCATCCTTGTTATTGTGAGGAACAGACTCATATTTTCTTACAGTTTTATTTACCTACAACAATCAGCCATTCATAGTTTATATTTTTGGGGTGAAATGTCCCAAGTGTGGGATGGATATTCAGTTTTTAATCACCAAATATTGCACACAAAATCACTGGCTTGAGCTCAATAACAGTTTTGAGCGTATCCATGTTCCTGACCACATTGTCTCAGCCCTGTTTGTCCTCCAAAGCGTCTTTGCTTGGGTCAGTGCTGGATTCATAACCAGACACCTCTCTTCCTTTTAACCCTTATTCTTAATGATAAATGGACAACGATTTGACCTTCTGGCAGCTCAGAATCTGTTCCTGAGCTTATCACTGTCTTGGTTATTCCTGCCACGTTACCTTTTAGAGGAGAGCTGCATTGGATGCCTTTAAACGTGGCTGGAAATAACAGCAGATAAGTCCAAAGGGAGGGGAAAAATGGGGGAATAAAATGTGGGTGCGATGTCTCAGTGTTGCTCTTTGAACAGTTGATTGCAATCAGAATACTGGACATGGGCTCCGTTTCAGAATTCAGTAAGAGTACAAGAGAGTTCAGCTTGTTCCTGAATTAAAAGTTCTCTCATTTCTCCCAAGGTCACATATACAGTGCGTATGAAGTGTGTGAGCACCGAGAAGGGAAATAAATGCAATAGACTTTCTTCTCACTCCTACTTTTTTGACATTGTAGTACTAACCTCAGGGCAAAGGCAGGCAAAGGGAGCCAATAGCTTTGATGGAAGACAGGTACGACGGTAAATATTTGATGCTGCTGACGGCTTGTTGTGCTCAGAATGAGAGTTACAGAACCCACTCTCTCTAACATAATAAAGGGTAAACTCCAGCCAGAACACTGTTTCTTCATCTGTTTGTTCAGTAATGATCCAAAGAAAAGAGGATAGTGGATCTGAAAAATGATATTAATCCAACACTTCTGCCCAGAAATAGTCTGAAAACCTTCTGAGTTTGTCAATGAAAGGAGGAGTCTGTCAGATGCTGTTAGCTCTGAACATCAGACACTTTACTTTGACGGAAGTGTTTTGAAGAATAACATGAAGATTTCGTTCATCTACTATGAAAATCAGATTTGCAAGAGACTGCAATGATAAAACTGAATACGAGTGGTTGTTTTACCTAAATTTATAACAAAAGTGGAAAGAATTATGGAACTATCATAACACAGATACTCTGAGCCATCTGGCTGTCTTTCTCTATTTGGACTCTGTTCCCAAAAACTTTTGGATGCCATTTCTTTCCTCTGAGAAAATGCTGCCAGTGTACCAAGAGAAAAAAAAAAGGAGGAGCAGAAGAAGATGAGGCATCGCCGTCTGTTTGTAACATCAACTTCATCTGCAACAGTGCTTTCTGGCTGAGTGACAGAGTGCAGGTGTGAAGTGACATCCGTCTAGCCCTTAGATTAAGATTGAGGCCATGCCAGCAAGATGACAGCGCAGCAGAGGCCCGGTAGGAAGAGATGCTCTGGAACCCATCCCACAATGCCATCTGTTATCTCATGAGGCGTGTCACACAGGGTAGACGGAGGGAGAGTGGCAGGAGACACAAATGTGAAGGAAACGGAAACACATGCACAAACACGTGCATGCAACAACTCGCTCAAAGCCTGGGAATTCCCTTGATAGACATTAGGATAAAAAGCATAGTTTTATTAATTTGAATTTATTACATTTATTTAAATTAATTTCCACATTTAATAAATCTTAATATAACATAGATATTATCTAAATTATATCTAAATTGAAAGATTAATATAAATGTACTAAATGATAAAATATACATTCAAACATTCATTTAAATGCATATAAATACAATATTTTTCACTATATATTCATATATTTTAGGGCTGTCAAATTTAATGCAATTTCCTTTTAACAGCGGTACTTTTTTCAACATTAAGGCACGCACCGTCTGTAATTTCAGGAAGTGATGTAGAAAACAAGTTGTGGCTCTGAAGCAGAAAGGGACACAAAATGGATCTTTTACACGGACAGTTCAGCTTTAAAGTTCTGCAAAGTGGTTTTCTGGACAAGACTGTGGTATTTTATCAACTAATAACTCCAAATAATGCAGGAGAAGGCAACTCCAACCGGCCACGGGTTGAAGAATGGAAAGTGAAAATTAAAGTTATGGTGAAACGCAGCTTTCAGATATGCTGCAATCAAGGCAGCTCGGAAATCACAACTCTAACAATCTACCTCACACACGGGACAACTACAATATTAAGAAATGAACAAATCAAGATTATCTGTGTAGAGTCTATGTTGGCTTCCTAACAGCTTATGTAAGTATTATATAATGCTAAATATAATGATAAATATCCTGTTAAAAAAATATAATAAAGTGGATAAAATGAAAAAAAGAAAAAAACGAGTTAACTCAGGATACACATGCAATTTATTCAGATAAAAAAATTTAATCGAACGACAGCCCTGCCATATATATTAGGGGTGGGACTTTAGCGCGTTAATTACGACTAATTAATTACCAAAAAATAATGTGTTAAAAAAATGTATGCATTTAATCGCAGTTTGCATTCCAAACTACACGAAATGTTTGTCGGTGCACGATTTCCGGTAGCTACACTGATTTCACGGACTCACACGTCAGAGCTCGGCTAAAGCAGTGTTGCTAACGTAGCGACTGTATTAAGCGAGTTTTCAGACCCCTCAAGTGACTTGTGACAAATGTAGACACTTTTTCTGGTGTTATTGGAGACTTTTGGAGACTGAATGTGAAAGCATAAAAACTTGAGCGGTTGCTGACGTAACGCCCCTCCCCCATCCAAAAGCACTCAACAGCCTCGGTCTAAGAGCAGCATCAGTTCCAGGTCTCAGCTGTCAGAGTGGGAGATGTCCACCTCTCCTCCATGACCAGACTGAAACCTGCTGCTGGCTGATCCCGCCCTGGCTTCCTGACACATGAAGAGTGTGGACTAAAACATTTAAAAAGTTAAAAGTACTGTTACATGTTGCAGACTCTTGATTAGAAAACACCTGGAGCTGTTAGTTAAAGTATTTGAAATGGCACTTTAACAATATGTGTCCATTTGCCCAGGGAGAATTTCTATCTCTTTTTCTACTGTTTTAAATCTTGAGCTTACAATATTAATGTCTGAGTCAATTATTTGATTCGGTTGTCCACTCAAATCCCTATAAAAAAAACCTTTTTGAAACAACTATTGTTATGCAGTTAAAATGCGATTAATCAAGATTAATTAATTACATAACCTCTGATTAATTAGATACATTTTTTTAATTGACTCCCACTCTTGATATATATACACGCACACACACACACATATATATATATATATATATATATATATATATGCATAAAAATACATATAAATGTATTAAAGAAAATTGTTTGAATTTGATTTTAATACAATTTTTTCTTCGACATTTTAGACAAATAACATTTCACTGAGAAGTTATGATGAAATATAGCTGAAATGATTTTGATTTGTTACGAGTCAATAATTCATGGCTAACAGTACAAGTCTGAATACAAAACATGATTTTCTTCTTTTCACGGTCCATGAAACTACTTCTGATTGGCTCCTGATCGTTGTTTGTTCAGTGTAACAGATACTTTGCTAAATGGTATAGGATTAAAACAAATGCCAGCATTTCAGCCCATTCTAAGCAGAAACCCTTTTAGAAAAGTTTTAAAACTGGGTCTGAGTGTAACTCATAAAACAGAAGCAGCACACCCACAGCAAGCCTCTGCAGAGCAGTGGGTCAGCACTGTGAAAGCAGCACCTCGTAGAGACAAACCAACAATGATTTATCACCTGACTTCACAGTATTTCTCAGCTATATGTCACCTTAAATTGTCTTTCTGCTTATTGTTTTGGTTTCATGTTCCACAATGTTCAGAAAAGTTTCCACAGAAACTCCCCATCGGATAAGAAGACCTTTAATAACCCCCAGGGTTTCTCTGCGTGTCTATAGAAGACGTCATATAAAGCAAGATCACTGGTTTAGGAAGGGACATTGAGATCAGATTCAGATTCTTAGTGTCTTTTAAATGTGCCAAATCACCTAAATAATAATGACGATAATAATAATGATAATCATAACCACCATCTTTGTACATCATATCTCTGAGTGGAGGCTTAAAGTTGATTGTTTTACCTGGAAGACAGTCATTGGGGGTGGGTTTCCACCAAACTGGTTCCACTGCTTGTTTGGAGCAAAAGTCCAATTTCAAACCAGCTCTTTCTGGTTTGACTATCAAAACTCTGACTCCAGCCACCTAAACCGGTGCCACACAACCAGCTCTGTGCTTGTCCCGTGCAAAGAACAGCTGACGACGGGGGCATGGTCATGGAGACCAACCACATCTGCTAATTGTTAAGACCGCCATGTTTAAAAATCCAGAGGAAGTGTTGCATTTAATCTGTTTTATTCAAGAGAGAACCATTTGGCGTAGAGAAGGAAAATGAGTTCCCAGTTCTTCTTATTTTCCGCTGTTTCATGTTTTATTTCCCTTCTGTGTGAACACCGTAGAACTGCATGGACAATCACTGTCTGCAGCTGGGTTTGGAGCTGCGTGTATAAACACTTTCAGGTGTTTTAATAACCTTCGCTGATGTTTTTACACTTTATTGCCAAAAGTATTGGGACATCTGGGATATCTCATTATTAATCCATAGGGTTTAATATGGAATTGGCCAAACCTTTGCAGCTACAGTATAATAGCTTTAACTCTTCTGGGAAGGCTTTCCACAAGGTTTAGGAGTGTGTTCAATGGGAATTTTTGACCATTGTTCCAGAAGTGCATTTGTGAGGTCAGGCACTGATGTTGGACGAGAAGGCCTGGCTGTCTTCTCTAATTCATCTCAAAGGTACTCTATGAAGCGTGACTGGTTGTGTGTCTTGTCTGGGTTGGCTCTGCGATGGATTGGCAACCTCTCTTCCAGCCTGATAGCAGCAGGGATCGGCTCCAGCCCCTCATGGCCTTATATTGGAATAACCAAGTATAGAAAATGGATGGATGGTGTTCTGTCGGGTGCATGCCAGTCAAGTTGTCCAATCCATGTCTTTATGGACCTTATTTAGAACATTTCAATTATTTGGAAGGGTATCGATATACTTTTGTCAATAAAGTGTATATCCTGTTCAAAACAGTGTGTAACATTAACATCTGTAAATGGATATCATTTGGAAATACAAAGTATCAGGCAGTTTTGCAGAGATTGTTCACGAACAGCAAGAGTTGTTTAAAACCAGACTGTTAATATGATGACGTTCATCTGTTGGGACGATCAAACACTGTAACCTGTTATTTCTACACTGGAGGGAAAGTCAAACATGTATTGGTAGAGGCGTTTGAAGCAGCGCAACACTTTGTGTGAGATCAGGTTCCAGACCTTTCAAGGAGGACTTTTACCCCTCTTCAACGAGACTAAGAAATTATAGGTTGGTCAATTTTCAACCAACCAAAACAATTCATTCATCTTTGGCCTATCTGCTTTAACAACAGTCAAAGAACAGACACGCGATGAGAATATGAGGAAGCCATCTACTTTAAGAGGTTTTTAAAGCTATTAAATTATTATGTGGTTCAGTAAAAATAAAAAAGAGTTTGAGGGGAAAAAAGCCATTGCTTTCTTGAAACATCAGCTGACTAATTTGTCTTATCTTCATGAGGCTTTAGCCTCTGGTGGAAGTGCAGATAACAGAGGGCTGATGGAACGTGTAGTTCCTTGGAAAATTCCCAAGTGATTAGTCTCCAGAACTGGCAGCTCTTTAAACGCTGCCTGATGAGAGAGCCAGATACTCGGGGTGAAGAGCCAGATACGGGGGGGTAACTGCTGGGCTTATATTTGTAGAGTGAATGGGAAACATGACTGAATGAATGCTAAAATTGCTCTGCCACAGCAGGATGGGAAATCGGGAAGCGCTTTCTAGCATGTTCGCCTGCATTGGACTTTCTGTTCATCAGAGGGCCAGAAACCCGACTCCTAATGAATACTAATGCTGCTGTGTGCCCAAAATGTGACGCCAAGCAGCAGCTGAAAACTGAACACTGCAGCGAGTCCACCTTTACCTGAGAATCAGAGAAGATTCAAGCATCCTGCTCCATTAATTCATTCGTTTGATAACAAAGTTTCAGTGATAATCAGGAGTTTACTCATGTAAACTTAACAAGAGATCCATGCTAATTCTGTACAAGAAAGTCTCAAGGAAAGAGGGTCACAAACACCTAAACCATGCAGCACCAAGAGGAGGAGAGAAGGTCTGGATTCAGCTGAATAAATACAGGTCCAGTATCAGCTCTCTGCCGGAGCACTAGAAGCTACTCGGATTGCATAGCAGCATCCTCATTAGCATTCAGACAGAGTGCAGGTCTGCAAAGCTGCTGTCGGCCTACTTATCATTGTGGGCTGGTTAAAAAGCACAGCCATATGTATGCGTCAGCCTGCATGAAGTGCTGTATCTTATCTCTGCGCGAGGATCTGAATACATACCCCAGTTCCAGCTGTTCCAACAGCAGACAACTGCAGGAAACTGCCGAGGCCATTTTTCAAATGGAAAGCCCCATATTTATGTTCCGCCTGCCTGTGCTCGGCGTGTTGGGTGTTGAGTGGTTTAGAAAGCACTTGAGCAGAACAAAACCTAAGAGTAACTGTAGTCACAATTCAGCTCGGGGGGGGGGTATTAATTAAAAATCTCTCCATCTACCTGACAAACACATTTAAAGATGAGGAACATTAAACCAAAAGAGGGGACGTCTCCAACACTCTAGTGTTCTTCTTCTTGGGATTTAACTTGACATGCAGCAGGAGAGTTCTTTGAGTTCTCACAGATTAGGGAAAATGAAGAAATGGTGTTATTATTTTTGCACTCCAGCTTTTCAGCTGCAATGGAAAAGGAGAGAGGAAAGCAGTGAGGCTGGAGATGGAAAATGAATCAAAAAGAATGAAAAAAAATATCTCATCTCTATAATGTGGCTAAAAATAGCGAAGGACACCCACTCAGACACTTTGCTTCCAGACGCTTGGATGTGATTTATTTATTTGTTTGGGGCAAGGAACAATCCATGAGGGATTGTGTAAGAGGAAAGCCCTCTGCCTGGCCCTCAAGCTTTTTTTATGCGGCTAAGGCAACAGTAACTCCAAATTTAAAATCCCTGTTTTTCACATCATTATCACTCTGCTACTTCTCTGGGTGTGTGTGAACTCAAGAGTGTTTTCCTGGTGGCTGGAGAGTCTTTCAAAGCTTAGAAACACAGAGAAACCTGTGATCTGAGTGGTTTAAAGCCTCTGGACAGAGGGGGCTCGTGGGCTATGATAAAGAGGCGCTATGATAAAGAGTGTGGACAATAAGCTCCACAGTGATTTGTATCTGAATCACGGGTTGTGCTCACATCTCGGGGCTATAACAGAGAAAGACGAGCTGGTTGGCAAGGTTTGGACGGTCAAGAGAAAAAGAAGCCAAATGACCTCTGAAATGACTTGTATTAAGTCAGGGACATATGAGGGATGAGTTTCACAGATGCTGCTCGATGCTCAGTTGTATCGAAGACTTCGAAGTGAAGAACTGAAGTAAGTGGTGGAAGAAAGTTTTAAAAAAGGCAGAAAGAAAAGAGATCTTTAGTCTCACTACCTTTTTGCTTGAAATGATGTTGATTGAATTTTGAAAAAGTGCATTAAACATCAAAAATTTGCCAAAAAAGTCAAGAAATCTGTATTTGGTGGATTATTTATTTGTTGTAACAATGTTTATAGTAATAAATCCAATACTATTGGATAGTCTTTTTATTCCCTTTTTAATTGGAGCTACATTTGTAAGGAAAATACATTTATGGGATGAGCATGAGTTTTGAGTATGTGGGTTGCACCCATGAAAAGCTGGCTAAATTTCTGTCAATCTCAAACAGCTTATCTTGCTATTGGCTGTCATGACTGCCCTTCACCTTCAGGCCAGTTTGCACTGGTGTTTGCAACATGTACACTGGAACCTGGATATGTGGAGAAACATTAGGTTCAACGATGAATCCAGGTTCTGCTAACAGCAGTGGGATCATAGAGTCAAAGTGTGGAGAAGATGTGGAGATCTAGCGATAGTGTAGCACCTTCTGGTGGAGGCAACATCTCCTTTACTAGAAAAACAAGGCTTGTCATCATTGGAGAAAATCTTAATTCAGAGAGATGTGGAGATGAGGTTCTGAAACCAGTGGTGTTCCCATAACTCTACAGCCTGGGACCAAACTCTATCCTCCAAGATGACAACACTGGCCCCCACAGAGCAGGTTTACCAGAGACCACCTCCAGAGGTTGGAGGACCCTTGAACATCTGACATGCTGTTTTTCCCAGGATATATGTGGACTCAGCTGTTGTCCTCAGTGACAAAACTGCACAGGGATGAAATGTCAACATGTTTTTCTTCATTGGAAGATTGACGCTCCACTGTCAAGGAAAACTGTCACTTACTGGACAGACAGAAAGATTGACAGAAGCTGTCACTTGCTGTTGATTTCTAGAACAAAAACATTATTTTATATGTCACAAGTCTCGGCCTCAAAGCCCACATCAGATCTCAGGTCTGATGGTTACGCTCCGAGTAAAGACCATCAAACTCAAAGTAAAAACGGGATCAATAAAACAATCAGTTTCAAATAATGCCAGTGTCAGCAGCAATGAATCCAAGACAATCCAATCAGTTACCAGTAAATCCCAATCAATTTATGTTTTTATTTGTAGTTTGGTTTCTGGTTGCTTTGACATGTGGATAAAGTGTCATAGTGACCGAACAGCTTGGACAGCAACGTCTTATGTCAGGATGCACACATTGGATCAGAATACGAATATATAAACAGAATATAAACAGCAGTATCTTGACACTAGGACTCATATGATCAGCATAGCTTCTACATTTACCAGAACAAGGCATGCTTGAGACCAAGAACGAAGTAGAATGTGGCTTTGCTGTGTTAATATTATAACTCGATTGGGTGGCCGCCTGGGGTGGGGGTGGGGGGGGCTGGTCCTCCTGGGCACTGGGCACTTAGGTGGCTCTTAGGCTCATGAGGCCCTGTGGTCTGCCCGCCTCTGGGTGGCCGGCGTCTGCCATCCCTTGCCCCCTGAAGCCAATACCTACTGGCTGTAGGGCGCTCTGGCTGGCCGCTCTGCCATCTTCTGGGGGGAATGGGTGGTCGTCTCTGTGGTGGGCTGGCTGGGATTTGTGCTCTGGCGTGGCAGCTAGTCTGACCTGAGTCCTTGGGGCCCCCTGGTCTGCCTCTGATTTTTGCAAGGGCCCGGTTGCATTTGTAGATGACAGGACTCAGGGTTGTATTGGAAGTCTGACGTGT
>JAOXYM010000023.1:23663339-23674722 GCA_028567055.1 Leptatherina wallacei | reverse complement strand
GCTTAAGATACCAGATACAGTTCATAAGGAGGATGTGAAGAGGCCTGATAGTATAAACAAGGTCCTAAATACTAAACGTAATGAAACAATGACAAAGAAAGCCTTCTTCATGATAACATTATTCTAGCTCTGCTTCCATTTACCTTTGCCAACCCCTGATTATTTATTCCTTTTCAGCAGAGTCCCTCATGGACTGGCACTCCCAGATACCTGGGACATCATGCTGCAGCCAAGACTATCTGAGTAATACAATGCCAGAATCAGGGCTGCACAAAAAATGAAAAAAACTTGACAGGAAGATAGGAATAATCACCCAAATGAATTCCTGGATTTACACATAATGGGTTTTTTATTACATGAAAACCCCCACAGTTGCACTGGGATATAATAATATTTATTATATCCCTTTATAGAAATGTGTAGGTGCACCTTAAACAACTACACAAACTGATGGTGCAGTAATGTGGCACAGCCTAACTTGAAATAGGTTAGAGGCTTGTATTTGTTGCACTAATATAAAAAAAACTACTGAAACTACTATCACAAAAATATATCATTTGAACAAAAGAGCTGATGAGAAAAAGCTGTACAGATTGTTACAGAACGCTACTGTCACCGAACATGTTGGTGTACTACACGTAAAGCTCAAATTGAAGCTGTGCCTCATCTTACTACTGAGGAACATTCATCAAAATCACAAATCAAAGAGATGAAACAGCAGCCTGACATTCAGACTCACGAACACCTGAAGACTGAATCACAAGTATGTGTCTCAGTCTACAATGGCTTTGAATGTGCTGATGCCTTGAATAAAGGTCTGGGTCTGTTGACTTTTCAAATGGTAGCTCAGACATCAGTCAGTCAAACAGCCTGACTGGTCATCTGTCTGAAGTCATGATTCATCATGATTCCACATTTCTGGCTTGATCACCTCAGAGTGCTAAAGCATCACCTCTGTGTAAGCCTGGGAAATAAAACAATCTCAAGGATGGATCAAAGTTAAATCTATGTTGACCTCGGTTTTAAGTACAATAGATTTTTAGTTGATTATAAAACAAATGGTCAGTTATTCAGCACAATGAAAGTAGATCCAATGTGTCTGGTCCCATCAAAATACTAAATATTAATGGTTCAGTATTGAATGAAATAGACGGGAATGTAAGTGAGACAGAAAATATGAAGGCGTCATGGTAAATGGACTGTACTTAAATAGCGCTTTTCTAGACATATGTTGACCATATGTTGAATGTAACATTCACCCGTTCACACACACACTCATACAGCACTTCTATTGTTGTATACTACGTACTTTCTTCTATCACACACATTCACACTCCCATAGGCACATCTGGGGGTGACAAGGGGGTTCACTGTCTTTCCCAAGGACACTTTGGTATGTAGCCAGGGGAAGCCTGGAATCGATCCACCGACTATCTGATTGGCAGATGACCCCCCCCCCCCCCTAGTGCTTAGTAATGAAGTGAAATGGAATTTCATTCGTAAATCTATATGAATATACTGTAACTAAAACATTAGGGATGTGAATCTGACGAGTCACAATTCAATTTGATTATGATTCTTGTGATGACGATTCGATTCTGTATTGATCCTCTATTCAAAACCGATCTCAATTCACAATCAATGCTATTTAGCAACAAAGGGCGCCAATTACAGGTCAAGGTGAAAGAAAATGCCTAAGATCACGATCACCTGCAGATAGCACATTGTTGTATTCAGTTTATGATTAACGTTCACAATGGTTCACATTTGTGTTGTGAACAGATGCAGGAGTTGTTCCACGACCCTGTGCAGCAAAAATTCCTGTCAAGTCCAGTTGTACACATAACCAAGGGCGAGCAGATAGAAGATTGAAGCAGAAAAAGACAAATGTTGTGGTTTGCTTGTATCAACCGTAAAGATTTTCAGCCTTCTAAACACTCAAAAGTGTGCTCCGATCATTTCATTACAGGTATGATAATACATTATTACTTCTGGGAAGTTGTGTGGTCATAAAATAATTGTACACAATAAATCAATGAAGTACCCTCCAAATGTCTGTGATTAAAGAGCTTGCTTTAGCATTGTTTAGCTAAGCATTGTGTCAACTTACTTTGCAAGAAGTAGATTCTTGTTGATATCAGCATGACAAACATCAGTCACCCAACAAGAAAAGTCCAAGTCTTGTGTCGTATCTTTCCCTATGTGACATCCAAATTGTCCATGTACGAATAATGGGTTCAGCCTCGTGGGGTTTAAGTCTGCTTTACACAAGTGGGCAGGTCCTTTCAGTTTAACGCCATAATATAAGGAGTTACTAACTATCAGTATCAATAAAGAGATCAGGTGGTGTAAATATATCTACCAGTGACAACAGCTATGTGTTTAACAGAATGATGTGTCCTCACTCTCATGGATTACTGATACTGTGAAACTGTTAGTCGACTGAGACATTAACATGCCAGTCATATCGTATTCCTCGTAGCCCACGGCAGCTGACCACTGATCCATGTATTACACTGGGATAGTCAGGGTCAATATCTCTTAACGATCATGCTAATGTTCAATCAATACGTAGTGGCATGCTGAGCTTTTTAGCAAGCAGGGGCTAATCGATCGCAGCAATTGAGCCAAGTTGACTGCAGTCCCAATGGGGATAGTTGGGTGATGGTTGTATCGAGGCAATAACTTTAGGATGTCGTTAATGATGGCTTCTATTAGGCATGTATGCTCATAGGCTGAATTATGGAGCCAGTATCAAGCAACAATGACAAACAGACGTGTTGTAAAGCAAACTCTACTCTGCTACATTTATATGCTCAAGCGAAAAACTTGGGGTTGTCAAAACAGATAAAATCACTTGCACTTGTCTGACAGTACATTCTTCATTCTGCTGCTGTGTGTGTGCCTTTCTTATTTAAATAGCAGTTACCTCAGTATGAAGGACGTCGCTGTGTCCATGGCCATGAAAAAGTAATTTACTTCAAATTCATGCTTCAATATTCAGTCAAAGTGAAAAGAAAGTGTGCTTTTGAGGGCATTGAGTTATCTCTCTGTCTATCCCTCTCAGATCCATTAAGGTAGAACTCCTTCCTCCATCGCACTGACATTCTGATGAGCAGCATCCACTTTATCACACATCAACTTTTTTTTTTCCCCTTTCTTTCTAAACAACCCATTGGAAAGTGAAACATCAATGTCTTGTCTTTGGGTAGAGTGCAGGGTTTGAATGAGATAAAAGGCTTTCAATTTTAAAACCTTCCTGTGAATAATATCCAGGCTTGAACACCCTTTTCCAAAAACCAGCACATGCAAATAAACTGAAAAGTGATACCACATGCATGCACATTAGCATAAACACATCCAGTGTTATTGATCCAGGAAACTTGGATCTATGAAGCTGGTGAACTAACTAAGACAGAGGTCACTAACTAGCAGATCCAGACCCAGAACCTCTCCCACATGGACCTGGCTGGACCTAGAAAATCAAATCTGACGGGGTGCTTTTAATTGAACTGAACTGAACGGCCCCTGCAGGAGGCTCTTTGTTGTGTTTCTGTACAGGTGTAGCAGGTGGGTTAGAGTCTGTGGTTGGATTGCATTGGTTTCTGTCTGTTCTCCTTTTCTTTTCTGTTCTCTTTCTATCCTTTTTCTGTTCCCTCTAGTCAGGTCCAGCAATATTATGTAAATTCAGTAACAAACAATTATTAAAAATAAACAAAGTAGAATAAAAAAAAGAAAAGAAAAACTGAATTCAGATTACCTCTTGGCAAAGCAAATCAACTCGGCACAAGACAGCAGGCAGACCATCATTCTGCTGGACAAGACAAGTTAAAAAAACTAAGAAAGAAGATCAATCAATAAAGGTTCAAAGTCTCTGATTGGCTGGAGGTTAAGGGGCGGTTCTCCTCATGTTTACCGCGTGTGTGTGGAAAGAGGACAGAGGGAGTGTGTACAGCTGATGTTACAGCTGTTGCAGCTTTTCTGTCTTCCGTTCAGAAGGCTGTAAGATGTGTAACTCTAGAGATGCTGTGATCATGATTATGAGCCCAATCTCTTAAGGGTTGAGGTTCATTTTCCAGTAGAACCTAAATCCAACTGAGAGTCTGCGGAAAAGTGAAGTCCTCCATTCTGACTGAGTGTGCGCTATCTTGCAAAGAAGAATGGAGAGTTTCAGCCTCTAAACCTTCAAAGCTGGTAGAGAAACTCCCCAAAACACAATGGAAGGTGATGCTACAAAATATTGACTTAGGGAGACTGATGTCATAGATTTATATTTTTATTTGTAAAAGGTTTTAAAGAAATGTATCATTTTCTTTCTGCTTCATAGTAATGAACTACTTTGTGTTGGTATGTCACATAAAATCCCCAAAAATACTTCAAGGTTTGATGTTGTAACATGACAAAATGTGGTTTGAATCTTTTTCAAAGCCACATAGTTTATATTTCATATGTGTAGCAGTGTCTTTAGCTTAATAAAAGGAAAAAATAACATTATAATGTCTGGTAATTTGTCATGAATGGGTGATAAACGCCAACTAGTTGCCACAGTATGGTAGGAATGCGCACTGAGAGCACCAACAACAGTATAACAACAGCAACAACAATAAAGGGAAAAAAACAAAATGAAGGTGAACAAAAGAAGAGCAGAACAAAGACAGAAGTATGTAAGAGGGAAATTATTGAGAGAAGCAAAACACTGAAGCATGGGGATATCTAATTCTGCTCCTTCAGATTCTGATTATTATGTTTTCTTCCTTAAAGAGAAACAACAGCATGCCATCAAAAGCAGCAGAAGAAAAGACTGCAAGCAAATAAAAACACATTTCTACATATACTGAAAAAGGAAAAATCCAAATTCTTCTGACCTCAAGCATAAACACTGTACAGTATATTGTTGAGTGGCAGTAAATGCAAAGAGTATGCATGTTTACATCACTTCTTTCCAAACTAGTTCATTAAAAGAAGTGTGTGGCGTTTTCTGTCAAGTTGTATCTGCTTTTCCAACCAAGCTGCAATGAAACTTTGAAGTCAGAGTTGAACTAGGCGGAGTGGAGGTGAGCGTAACAGTGGAAAGGTGACACTTTTCTTTTTTTTTGGTTAAAACCCTTAGTATATAAGAGACAAATCTAAACATGAAGGCTGCTGTGGAAACACAAGCGTACAGGTTGGGGCCAGAATATATCGCTTTTTTTGTTTTTCTGTTTGTAGTGCATCATAATTAATTCTCTTTTTATTCATTTTCAATAGATGACACTTAATTAAGCTTAAGCTTAACACCCCATATAAAGATTAGATAACAGCAACAATATAGTGAATCAGTTACTCACAGTAACATTAACAGCATCTTTTGTTCCAAAAATGTAATAATCTCATACAATTTATACCATCACAGCATCCATTATATAACTTATCCCAATTCATTACCTCCACGACGTTGGTTTGTCTTGTCTGTCTGTTAGCAACATAACTCAGAAAGTTATGGACGGATTTTGATTAAAGTGTAACTCCACCCATTGTCATCAGGGGGCGGAGTCGTCAGGCAGAAACGTTTGAATGACAGTCAGCAGCTCAGTCGAGAGATGGAGAGACATACGGATTTACAAAATACCTCCACAACAGATCAGTGTTTTGAGTTGGAAGACCTTCCCCCTCCAGAATCCTTTCAGCTAGACACAGTAGTGGAAGAACAAGGTGGTCCTGACCTAAACAGGATCAGTTTGAGCCGTCACCAGACCTGTCTGGCCCACTCCACAGAGGCTGTAAATACTAACAGACCACTGGCAACCAGTACATCAGTGTTTGAGATCTGAATCGACCAAGTTCAAAGTGGCTGCAGACATTCTGAGTCTGGTACTGTTTTATCTGGCTCCTCCATCCAGAGGGAGGGGCCGTGAGTTTCTTTTTTATTTTCTCGTGGCGTAGATGTGCACCGTGTTTAGGTCTACATCATGAAAACCAAAAGCTAGTTTTATCCTGTAGGGGGCGTTTTGAGTCCCGTTTGACCCACAAATCGCAATTTTTAAAAGACATTGAAAAAATACAAATTCTAGTGTCATTATTGGTGGTTTTCATTGTAATTAAGTAATAATATGTTGACTACAGCTCAAAAAACACACTTTAGAGTGCACTACACCTTTAAATGTTCAGAAAATCTAAAAAAAAAGGAATAGTTAGCGATTAGATTTAGGGGTTGATCCAGGTGGTGATCTGGATCTTTAAAGGATTCTGTCCAGGCGCAAACACCTGGGAACATTGGTGAACTTTGTCACATCTGGGTCTTTCTGCGGTAAAAACAAAAGGTTGCTAAAGCGTAACACCGTTTTCGTGGTTTCCTTACAATATGGTGAACATTGTGTTGTGGTTGGCTGCCATAAACATCCTCGTTCCACAGACAACAAGAGATCCTTCTTCCAGCTACCCAAAAAGACCAGAAAGATGTGCTAACTGGCTCGTGGCTATCAAGCGTGTCAATGCTGACGACACACCTTGGAGAATTCTGTGATTGGTGAATAAAGCATTTATTATTAAATTATTGTTTAGAATTTCTGCTTGTTTTGTATACATGCTAAAAATAGCATAAAACGTCTGCTTCCAGTAACAATAAAAAAGTCTGTTGGTGGTTTTTGTGAAGTTCTCCATGTTTCTTGTTAGCAGCTCCTTCTCGATGTGACGGTGGACAGACATGAGGATGTTGGTTGAGTCCTGCTGCCACCAGCTCTTTTTCTAGCCTTGACACTGAGGGGATCAATAGAAGTGGAGGACATTATGGATCATTTTCTATCAGGAACCCATGCAGA
Source organism: Leptatherina wallacei (assembly GCA_028567055.1). NCBI lineage: Eukaryota > Metazoa > Chordata > Actinopteri > Atheriniformes > Atherinidae > Leptatherina > Leptatherina wallacei. Next base: position 23,667,925 of record JAOXYM010000023.1, on the reverse strand, counting down.
AAAGTTCAAACAGTGAGAACTAGTTTTACTCTTCAACACGGATGCTGGGATGATGCAGGGTTTGTTTTCACCGGCAAGCACTTCATGGTCACGTGACCACCGGGTTGAGACGTAGGTTTGCACCTGCCCATGGGGAGATGGCGATCAGTTTGCCATTAGAGCTTCTAACTCAGAGTAAGGCCCACAAACATAGGCAAACAAAAATGACAATGGCTTGATGGAGGTCTGCGCTCTCTGAGTACTTCTATTTCAATATAATACTCAAAGAGGCCCAATTTTATCCAAAATAGAAGAATAGAAGTAAAAGTTGTTAAAACTGTTGGGTGAACTTAAAAAGTCTGGCAACTGGGGGTAGAGCTTCTTTGAGTAAACTTAAAAATGCATGTTATGTCAACCTACATAAAGAGTCTGAATCTAAATCAAAATATAAATTTGGGATATAAATTTTCAAACTTCCCTCAACTTATTTATTTATTTTCTTACAGTGCATCATCTGTTGTATTGGATATCGTTTTTCTAGTTTTCCAAGGTGTGAGTACAACCCTGCAGCTCTCAGGTTGGTCTTTCCTACACGGCACTGGACTTTGAACCAGCTTTCCCTCAAACATTTTGTTTAAACACTCAACTATACTTGTTCAGAACTTTAAAGTTGTTTATACATAGAGGTCCCGTCAGGACCTCGGCTGTCTGGAGGTTTACACATCACTCTGATTCACCTGGATATAATTAGAAGTCTATACTTGAGATTAAACTATGTCTGACTTGTTGTCCCAGAACACCACATTTCAGCCCATGCATATCATGTATGCTGCCCTGGAGAGCACATCTGCTATGTTTGGAGGTCAGCGTATGTTTCCACTTCATCCCGTGTGTGTGTGTGTGTGTGATGAGCTGATAGTGACAGATGGCAGGTGGAGGAATAAGTGCTTCAGCAATAAGCACTCAAACACACACACATACACATAAAAGTAGAGTCCTTAATGTACGCTTCTGTGTGGTGTGGCAAAGCCACAGAGACAGATGTGATAATGTGGCTCGGAAGGGCGTGAAAATATGTATTTCTTACACGTGCCCTATTTAGAATCAGTAGCACTCGCGGAACAAGGTGCTGATTAGTGGAAATCAGTATTTTCTGTTAAACAAAGGAGGAGAACATAAAAAAGGAAATAAAAACAGTGAATGGAAAGTCACAGGATGAGGCCTGAGGGAGATCTGATTCATGCTGATGCTGATCTTTACCTTCCACCCTCATGTACTGGTGAGTAGGATTGCAAAATTCCGGAAATATTCAAAGTTGAAAACTTTTCATGGGAATTAGTGGGAATTTATTGTAATTAGCAGGAATATATGGGAATGAACCAGAAATTCAAGGTTTTATTCCATTAACAGGGAATTTAAATATAGTTGGGGAAAATATATCGCAGTATAATCTTGGCCAAAACAACCAGATTTAAAGCAAAGTAAACTTGAATATCTATGCTATTCTATCACATAAATAAATCTTTTGAAATATCATGTTTTTGAAATGGTTTTATTTTGCATGGATGTCGACGTATAAAAAAACAAAATCGATACAGTTTGTTGAAATTATCCCCAAATTCCAGTTAATTCCCATAAATTCCCAATAATTCCAGTGTTTCCACTTTGGAATATTTCCAAAATTCTCCAGCTTAACTTCCCTCGGAAAGTTTCTGAAAATTTCCGGAAATTTACCGGAAATGTTCCTGGCCTTTGCAACCCTGCTGGGGGTGAGTTTGTAAAAAATCTTGATAATCAGCCATGCAAACATGCAGGGTAAAACACACACACACCTTCACACGCACTTTTAACAGCTGACATCAAAACTCCAGATGTCTGTGTTCCTCTGAGAGGAATCAGACTGGGCGTGTTCACGTCCTGATTCTAAACAGGGGATGTGTATGGACACACATTCCCAGCCATACCATCACCTGCATCTCTGCGGCATTGAACAGCCACACTGCACTTTCCTCCACAGTCTGTATGTGTATCATGCATGAATATTCACCAGCCAGCCGTCGTCCAGCTGCACACACAAACACATGTGCGATGGAAAAATGCGCTGACCCTCACGCACTCTCATACACACACACACACACACACACACACACAGCAGATGAGCTCTACCGGGAAGCACACATGATAAGCATGGGTTGAAATGATGTTCTTGGACTACAAGGCAAACACAGTTTAACTTCAGAGTCCTATTTTTGATCAAAAAGAAACACAGTGACGTCTCTGACATCAAAGGCTTTGGCAGAATCTGATCCGAGCTAACAAAGCCCGATATTTAACTGTCATATGTAATACGCTACCAGCCTGGAGTGTGGTTGTAAGCCGATGCACGGTTACATAAAAAGGCTTTAGAAGGTTTGTGATCTTTTTGTTGTTGTTGAAGAAAGCAGAGCAGAAAGCTTAATGACTCATGTTTATTTGATCAAAAAAAAAGGAAATGAAGTTGCTATTTTACAGTCTTGCTCTATCGAGTCTGTTTTGTACTATGTGGATCAGCTGATGATTGTTCTGTAAGTAATAGGAAAATTACAAACCAATAAAATTTGGAAAATGTAAATAAAAACAGAAAACAATCATTTTCAACCTGTTTTCACTTGATTACACCACATAGACGTGATATTTATTTATTTGCAAATATTCGCTCATTTTAAATGCCTACAAATAGTCCATAAAAGCTGAGACACCATCATGTTTACCCCTGTGTTACATCACATCTGTTACATCTGGGCGATAAATCAGTCTTATCAATCCATCTAAATTTGCTGTTTATGACGATTTGTTTGATGAAAATCAGAACTTTTTTCCTTTTAATCTGACGACACATTGCTAAACTAGTTTAAAGTTTATTCCACCAAAGATGGCTGAGCACCGTTTTATGTCAACAGGACAGAAAACTGCTGTCTATTCAGCTGACACATCCAAAATTTGCTTGGTCGTCTGAAAAGAGTTATTTTGGGGAAAACCGCAGGTTATAATGGAGCCTGATGACATAACCATCAACTTTCAGGATGAAATCTCCGATATGCTTATGTTTACTTCAGTGGAGTAATGTCCTCCCACTTTGGTTTGGTTAAACTGGTGTGAATGTGGGCTAGTTTGTGGACACCTTGGTTCTGAGACAGCAGAACGGAGCTAGAACCAGAACAGTGTCTGATCAGATATACTGTACAGTAACGTCAGCCGTCACTCACGGCTGGAGGAATGCTGCTCTCAATGAGGTGCAGAAGACAGCAGCAGCTCAATTATTGCGAAGCAACAACCTACATGAGGAACATCATTCCCAGTCTATCCCCTATGATGAGAAAAGATCCAGGTGGACATGGTCGTGTTGCATATCACTATGAAATACGTTGCCTTTTGATGAGGTGGAAAAGCCTGGCTTTATTCACAATTTTTTTCTTTTTAATACATGAGGCACATTTCAATGAAGTTTAATGTTGTTATCTAATATGGTTTTAATTGGGGGAGCGGGATTCAAACCGCCAACCCTCCAGTCATTGGACAACCTGCTTTAGCACCTGAGCCACTGCCGCTCGGCTTCCCAGCTTTCAGAATCCATTGGAATGACGTCGATAGCATCAACGGTGGAAGCATTAGTGTATAAAAAAGACTGTTAGTAGAGATGAGGGGAAAGTGCAGCGAACCGCAGCAACAACAACAAACACTGGAAAACGCTTTTAAAAAGAGAAATTGGCTAAATGAAACCAGAAAGCCACCATAAAAGACAAAGTTTTAGGATTTATTGTCCTGAATGACCAGCTCCTGTGTACTATAAGTCCAATTCCAGGATTTATCTTAATAGAAATTCTTTGATTTGAGTGTATCTACTCAATGATTTAAAATGTTTTGTAGCAATCATTGTTTCCATGTGAAAAGTCATGTTTTATAGTTTAACCTATGCTAGACCTTTAAATGATAGTAACAATATCATACAGCAAATACATATCATTTATTTAGATTATACATTTAATGGACCTCTTAATAAAATAACATGGGTATCAGATCAGAACTCAGTATGGGCAGATACCTAAAGTCCAGGTATCTGAATCGGTATTGGACAGAAAAAACTGATATTGGAACATCCCTAGATTTAATCCTTTAATATAGTTAGTTCTTTCTCTCCAACAAAACCTGATCTGAACTGTTAATAACTGCTTAAAGTGAATAATTTACCATTACGGTCTCAGTAACATAAGGGGAAGGTTGGATAATGTTAGGCTAGAATGTCATTATGGAAATTAATAACCATGAACAAAACAAAAAAAGAATCTGCATACACAAAAGTCCTCTTTCTTGATCCGTTTCCTATAAATCACTTTATAAATTCTTTTTATTGAGGCGATTGAAAAGCAGAAGTGAGATGGTTAACGTTAACGTCGTGGCATCTCCGGCTGCTGGAGGCTCCGTCCAGAAACCGGCTGAATAATGAGACAGACAGCCAGAACAATCTCTTCCCAAGGGGCAACCTCCCGTTCTAAAAAAGGAAGCCTATGCGGAAGTGCCAAAAATTGCAGTTCCCCCCTCCTCCGCCAGGTGCTGGCTGCAAAACAGAG
>JAOXYM010000023.1:23645881-23663239 GCA_028567055.1 Leptatherina wallacei | reverse complement strand
GGAACCTCCCAATGAGCTTCTTTTCAGCTCTTCACAAAACTCCCGGATGGTCTGTCCATTTCATTTTACAGTCATTGTCTCTTCCTCATTGATCTGAAGAAACGATTTCTACAGAAGGAAAAAGGAGCAAAGAGGAGGACGTCCACTTTTGAATTGTGGATTGATTTTGAATCGATCCTCTGACTTCAGAGCTGAGTTTTGTTACTGATTAAAATAATAAAGAGCTCTGTAAGCAGGTGTCTTTTCAATTTTACCAGCTAATGAGCCTCATGGGCAGAGTAATGCTTCGTGCTCTCTCACACATCAGCCTGACAGAAAATGTGGTTTTCCAGATTGAATTGAAATAAAAAATCAGTTTATTGTTTTTACACTTTGCACTTTACACTCTGCTCGGGATATAAAATACATTCAAAGAGTATTTTTTTCTTTCGTAGCTTTGATGAGTGAAGTGTGTGACGATGAATTCAAACCAATGTTTTGAAGTAACTCAACATACTCCGTTCTCCTTTAGTCTGAAAACCAAATCACTTCAGGAGATCGAATAGTTTGTAGTTCAACATATTGAGCTTCTGAAGTGGAAATGAGAAATGAGAACTCATCAAATAAGATTCACTTTCCAGCCCCCCTTCGGTGATGATGATTATGATGTAAATCATATCAATCATCTGCTATAGTCTTCAGTTTTTATCCTCAGTCGTAACCATGAAAGCACCAACATGGGGATTAGTTTCTAGAAGAATGGTACCCTCACCCCGGTTGACTTCCACAGACTTGTAGAATCAGTTCACGCTGTGAATATTAAGATCATTTATGTTGTTTCATCCTTTAATTGTCAATTGCTGCAATCAGCTGTCCTCCAGGTTCCCATCACACGCAGTTAAACATGACAGCTGCATCGTTTCTCCAGGCTCATACAATCAGACGGTGCTTTCATATGAGAAAACCATCTGACCCCAATTTTATTCCACATATTTCCAAATATATAGCCTAGCCTTCTACATGAGATCAGAGTCATAAAAGCCCCAACAGGCCTTGATGCAGGCCTCTAACATGGTCATATGGGCCATAGCCATGTTGTGGATGAAAGACTTATTTAAGAGAACATTGGAACATTTTTTTTTGTCATTTCCACTATGTGCTTAGCAGAGATCTGGTTAGCCTTGCTAATATAGCCTAATATAAACCTGCAGAATGCACAAAGTGGCTGAATGGTGAACTGGTTTGGACCAATTCTCCAGTATGTATCCAACCAGTCTATGTTGCGTACTGAATCCCAAAATGCAATGTGTCACAGCAGCATCAAAACTGGGGGGAATAATCCAAAACAACATGTTTATTATTATTTCTATTTATCTAATTATTTATAATTTAAATAATATTAAAGCTGAATGACACATGACACAAATGATAACTTCTTAGTTCAATTTATCTTTTTTTCTTCTTACCGCTAATCGGTATTGTTCTTGTGATATTTCATTGATGCTAAGCTAGGCTACTTCTACACGTCCAGGTCAGCATCATTTTTTACTTCCACTTTTCTAAGTCAGAATCAGCTTCAGTCTTTATCTGTTGAAAACCATGAGTGGGTCTAGAAAAGTCTTGATGGTGGGACCATTCAGGAGAACATACTGGATGTGTGATGTATTTGGTCCATGCTACATGATGATGTACATATTTGATACTGAAATTAGAAGTTTGTCTGTAGACGCTGGAGAACCCAGAGGCCTGTACTACGAAGCGCGATTCACTTCGCAATCCTGCCAGCGGTGCTACGAAGCTGGTTATCAACTCTGTAATTCAAGCCAGGTTTTTTCCATTTTCGTCAGTGCACGCTCGCACAAAATGGGCGGAGTCTGCAGCATCTGACCAATCAGAAACATGGGGAAACCCAGCAGAGCAGCTTCTTCACCATGGAGGAGCAGACAGTTAATATTCAGAAATATAAAGAATTTAAACGCACCATCCAGGCCAAAAGCAACGCTGTTGCCACAGCAACAGCCAGGAAGGAATGCTGGCAGAAAATTACCGCCTCTGTTAATGCGTAAATTTGTCAGACTATACAATATCATCATTACGTAATATAAACGGATAGGACTCGGATCACTCAGTTTCACTTCAATACGGCCCAGATGTTTCAGCTAGAGCTTCCTTAGCCCCTTTCCTTAATGAATATCTAAAGTCCTCGATGGAGACCCTCATTATTTAGAGTTTTCAGGTGGGTTGAGATTTTCTTTGTTGAAAGTATAATGAGATGAGTTTAAATGACATTTGCAGAATGAAGGATCTTACCTCCTGGAATATTCCTCTTGATAATATAGTCATTCTTTAGCTTGCCACAATCACTAACATGAAAAAGTGAAATGACTATATATATTCACTGAAGCTGACTTTCTCTGTTCTTTTGTTTGTTCCCTCCCATTGACTCTGTGGGGCTGGTCTCCATAGTGGCACATCATGGATTAATCTCTTAGCAGGGATTATAGAGTGGGTAGTGAAGATGATTAAAGACTTCTCCGATATTCAGCCTTTAGGGGACAAATGGTGAGAAAATGAGCCAGAAAGAATGTGTGAGACAGAAAGCACACAAAGACAGGAAATGTTTCAAAGCTACCTCGGCTCTGCTTTTATTGTCCAATGCTACCGCGTAAATCAGGAAAAATGCTCCATGCACATCTCATGAAAACACTTTTTCATTGTTTTACACGTGGTATGGACCTTGGAAGAAATGTGAAAATTGCTGACAGACAGAGTCAGATGCATGTATTGCTTCTGTATTTCAGTGGTAATTGTTCTTCATTTGATTATTTGGTATTTTTTGTTGCTTTGGATCAAGGAGCTGGCAGAAAACATTCCATCGTCATCCACATGTGGAAAGTCCTCACGTCACAAATCAAGACTAAGAACTGTGAGATTGTAATATATCATGTTGTTTTGAGTGGAAGAGGAAAACTGTGACCAAAAATATGAACCATGTAGGCCATAGCAGCTAAACTTTCCCAGCCTGAACCACTGACATCCATTTATATAACCCTAATCTATGTATCTATAACCATTCACTGATGACAGTGAATCTGAAAATGATTAAACAGTGACTGGACGGGGAAAAGAAAAGTGCAAAGACAGTGAAAAACAATGTGTAGGATATAGTGATGGGAGGTCCAGCTCTTTCTAAAGACCCAACTCTAATAGCTCTTCATTTAGGATCACTCAGAGCTTCTATTTTAGCCTAATTGTGTGATTAGAAATGGTTTATGTTGGTAAGTACTTCTTGTTTTCATAAAAGCCTTTTTATATGGGTTTTTTGTTTTGGTATAAAATATGTTTAAGATTTGAATCAAACTTTTAAATGAACAAATGAACCGCAGCTAACAAATCAAACAGATAAAGTCTGAACATTTAGCTCTCCGTCTCTCTCTGTGGCTCTGTATGTCTGGCCTCTACAACTAAACTCACTGTCTTTGGAGCGTCTTCCTCCCTTCTTTATTTCACATAATGGTATGATCCTAGTCTGCCCTTGCATGTGATTGGCTGCATGGGGTGCCCATCAAATAAAGCCCCACCCCTTTCTACGTCAACAAGATTTGACTCTTCTAGACCGGAGTCAGTTTTTTTTTTTTTATTTTCTACAAAAATTCATTCCTTAAAAGGTTTCGTTTAGAGGTTTATTTAGAATATAAAAAAATAATTCATTTTTAAGTGCAAAAATAATAAAAATAAAACTTTTACGATACAAAATTTAAATAAAAAACTGCTTCCAAACATACAAACCACTCCTTATTGCTAAATTAAACTAAAATAGGAGCCGACTCTTTTAAGAGAGCCGAGTCAAAAGATCTTTGAAAACAGCTGAACTTCCCATAGTTGGATGAGTGTGATGTCCGTAACTCTTCGTCTCTCCAGCGCCCCCCTCTGTAGATCTTTAGCTCTCCAGATGTGAAAGTCCACATGGAATAATGAGCAACAATGCTGCAGAGCAGAGAGAATATTTTATTCCCTACCTCTGCACTAATGTTAATCTCATCTGAATGGGACTGAAGTCAGCACTATGCAAAACGGCACAGCATTCTGGGATGGAAGTGAGAGCTCAGAGGGGGGTCAGCCAATGAGCCGTACAAATTGTTCACTTTGACATGGTGTGAGCCGACAAAATAACACAGGTACACGTAATCTACTCACAACAATCATCTTTCCCTTCTCCAGTCTGCGTGTACCACAGTATATTGTTTTCCTTTGTTCTGCCTTTCTATTCAACCCACAGGCACTACTTCCTGTGCCAGCAGCCAGTTTTTTTGCATGTCTCAGATTGTTTTGGAAACCTCTGGAAATCTTGATCTGGAGCCCATCAATTCACCCAGCTACCACTGGCAACACCATCAAGAGAATAGCATATATGCAGGAAATTCAAGCTGACTGGTATTGTGTTATCTTCCTGCAGTGAAGCAGAAGCTGTTGATTTCTTTATTTTGCTTCATTTTTGTTGAGTAACAACATGTTCTGGATTGTTTTTATTTTTGTTTAGCGCTGGGTGAATTCATTCTAGGACTGAGCTGGCAATCTTCATACTCATGCTGCACTTGCTATAGCAGGAGGCATGCTAAATTGGCTAAAAGGATTAAACTAAGTTTGGCCAGAGGAAATGTGATATGGCCACATTTAATCTAGTCTGCTGTAATTCTCTAGAAACCACATGCATGTCCCTTATAATGGAAGATCCACAAATACCCATCCAGTGGTGAAAGACAGCCTGTTCAGGTGAAATACAGTACTGAAGTCTGAGTTTGATAACTTCTCTGAAAATAAATTATTATTAGGGGTGGGACTCTATTAAAAAATGTATCTAATTAAAAAGAGGCTTTGGAATGAATTAATCCCGATTAATCACAGTTTTATTCGCATAACAATGGTTGCCACATAAAGCAACTTTTTTTTTTATTTAAAGGGATTTTAGTGGACGACTGAATCAAATAATAAACTCAGACATATTGTAAACTCAAGCTCTAGTAATGTCTGGAAAATGTATTTAATTGTGTTTCATTTTAAAACATTAGAAAAAGAAATAGAAGAAAACGTCCATGGGCAAAACTGAACAGACCTGAAGCTAAAGTACCATTTTCAATACTTTAACTTTCAGCTAATGAAGAGTCTACAACATGTTACAGAACTTTTAACTTTTTTAATGTTTTCGTTTTGTTTCATTAATAGTCATTAATATCTGACAATAAGCCAGCGTGGGATCAGCCAGCAGCAGCTTTCAGTCTGGTCGTGGAGCAGAGGAGGACGTCTACTGGTCCGACGGCTGGGAGCTGGAACTGATGCTGCGCGTGTTTAGAGTTTACGAGGCTCCCAGAGCCCGCTGGTCATCGGGGGATGCTCTCTTATTTATTCCAAAGGTGGAGACTAAAACATACGGAGAGACATATTTTAGTTTTTATGGTCGTTCCTGATGACCTGAGTGTTGACATTTTTAAAAGAAAACTTAAGACTTATGTTTTTTAGTAAAGCTTTTAATAGAATATCTTTTATTAGTATTCATAATTTGTATTTTCCTGATTTCTTTCTTCGTCTCGTCTGTTTAATGTAGTTTTATATTTTTTCTGACAGTGTTTTAACAATTTATTTATTAACTTATTTAAACACATTTACATGTTTTGTATTATTAATAAGCTTGTTTTAATATTTAACTCATGTCTTCTACACCATTATTTCAGTGTCATATATTATATTTTATTTAATCTTCCAGTGTTTTAGTTTCCCCAATACTGTTGGTGAGGGTTAACACAGTGCTTTTATATGTATATGTGTTTATGTGTGACTCGTGGGCTTGCGGTTTGGGGGATTTGGACGGGTAATGATGGGTTTTTAATGTTATTGACTATGTTAAGCACTTTGTGTCACATTGTTTTGTGTGAAAAGTGCTTTGGAAATAAGGGTTGACTGATTAAACCTCAACGAGGGGAAAAAGTTTGAGATGGGTCCTGAACTCAGATAGAATGACAGTCTGCAGATTAAAATGCTCTCATACATTCTTTTAAATGTTATTGTGGGTGTTATAAGACACAAATGGAAGTATTGAGTCAGTTTTATGAAATAAAAAACAAAGGCATGTCATGATTTATAAATGCAAAGCGGAATGATCAAATTAATAAAAGTTTTCAGCCTTTACTGTTACTCTGTGCTGTGGTCTAACACTGCTATTAGAAGTGCAGGACTGATCAACAGCAACACAGAATATTTAATCACTGAAACTTTCACATACTTGTTTCTCCCACATATCTAATTTAAGATAATTTTCCTGTGGAAATGTGTAAAAACTCTGAGTGTTTAACCTTAAACGCCCCGCTGTTTCCATCTGCTGCACAAACACCTGAGACACAGAAAATCTGGGCGCTAACTCCAACTTTAGCCTCATTTAAATGCAGAGCGTGTTTAAATAGATTTCTTAAAATCAGATATTAATTTCAATATTGGTGAGCAGACGGCAGCGAGAGCAACAAAGCAGAGATACAAGTGAATGAAGGCTCATCAGTATGCTGCCCTCACACTTCTCTGCAGAGTGATTTTAGCAGGGGAGAGATGGCCTTTTGCTCCGTCTCTCCCTTCATGCTGAATAGTAATAATCGCTGTGATGTTGTCTTCTTCATGATGCACTGTCAGTGCCAGCCTCACATCTAACTTTCTGGAAGGTACCTTAATTGGTACCAAAATTTAAGGAGGTGACCCACAAATTAATAAATGAACAATGAGAGCAACTAAAGTTGGCATCCCTGACTTTGGTCCCTATCCTTGCTCCATCACTACTGCACCATGTCTGTAGAAGCATTAGGATCTAAAAATGAGTTTATTTTTCTCCCCTTAGTTTGAAAAAGAACATTGTTTGCTTAGATAAACAACTTTGATAAAGCAAACTGCCTTGCCAGCAATGCCTTTGATTTAAATGGGCCATTAAAAAACTTGCGCTCCCTAATGGCTGAATTTCCTCCACCTCTTTGATTGTTGGTCACAATGAGAATGACTCTGTTGTCAGGCAGCATCTATATGATGTTTATTACTGTACCATAATGAGGAAATAAGATTGTTATTCTAAGTGGTTGGCTTCAAAATGTGTGTCATTACTTTGTTACATCATAGAAATTGTGCCGATTGAATCTAGCTTTTGTCATGCTGAGACAGTGATACAACCAAAACAGAAAGTTTGTAAAGGATTTGGATATTTTCATATCAACATAACAGTTTTTTAAATCAAAATGGTTTCTTCATGTTATGACCCATCAACCCTCCCAGAGCTATTATTTCCTCCACCAGGGTGCAGAGGTTATGTCTTGCTGGCGTACGTTGTCTCTCCGTCTGTTAGCAACATAACTCAAAAAGTAATGGGACGGCTTTTGATTACATTTTCAGGAAATCTCAGAAATGGTCTAAGGATCAACCGATTACATTTGAAGGATGATCCGGATCATCGTCTGGATCCAGGAATTTTTTTAAAGCCTAGAACCGCCAACATTCTATACCGCCTACAACCACCAGAGGGAGCTATTATGACACCCTGCCGATGCAACATTAACAAAAAAAATGAAGGTGATGTTTACAGAAGTTTTTTTCCCTTTTAATCTTTTTTTATCATTCAGAAGTAAACAAAGCTTCAATATCTAAATAATGATTTGATCAGCATGTGGGATTACGTTGGGCTTGTATTTCAAATGGAAAATGTCAAGTAGTTCCTAGCTTACAAAATTCACTCATCAGCTAACACAGAACTATATTTCTTTTTTAAAATGTATTTATATTTTTTCTTAATTATTTGAGGGGGAACAATGTGAAAAAAAAACATATAATGCTAATGTAAGGAAGCACCTGATATTGATTTATTGTATCACACGTGGAGAGATCAATAATGAACGCACAATGGGTCATTCTGGCATCGATGCAGCTTCGGTAGAGGACGCATGCATTAGGTACAGCCATGTCCAAAACGTTAGAAAATACAGCATCAGGCTATCTTCTAGTTACAGCTAGATGTTATAATCCCAGGATAATGACCCAGATAATGTTGATCTGGTGATCCAGAAGGTTCAAAATATAGGGGGTACTGGTTGGGCTGTTGGGATTTTTGGGGTTGGACCCTATGGCTTGGAAGAGGTCTTCTAGCTATCTGTAGTATCACCAGTTTGATATTCAAACAACCATCTGCCAACTGAACTCTGTTTATGCTGAACATTTAGCTTGTAGTTGCCTATTTAAATAGGCAACTACAAGTAAACGAGATATAGTCGAAACATGCTGCAGCTGCACATATGTTCGTTTTATGACCCTTAACTTCAAACATCTTCAAAGATATAGTGTATCTTTGAACTTCTTCTGAGTTTTAATACAGTGAAGTCACAATTTTCAAACTCAGTGCCTCCTCCTTGACTCTGCTTGCTACTAACTTCTCAGGTTAAATGGACTGTATTTGTATCGTGCTTGTTTGGCTTGTTTAAAAAGGAATCCTGACTATCAGCACTTGGTCTCAACATGCAGTTTTTGTCCTATTCTACTAAAAGTCATTGTTACTGACATGTTAAAAGTCCTAATTACTTTAAAAATCTTGTGTGTTTTCTATATTTTTGACCTATGGAGGTTGCTATTATTTTACTTAAGTAATGTTCTCTGGGAAATGACGTATGAGGGGTGCTCTCTAGACTAGAATACTACCAGTGACGTTTATTGCTCTTCCCTCTGATCTACAGCTGCACTGTTGCTCATTACAAAACACAGAAGATCACATCCACACCTCCAACAACTAAAGGTTAAAAGGCTTTTATGCAACTCCACAATACTCATTAGCTCAGGCTTCCTAAAAAGATCCCTGACAGTTTGTCTTTACACATTTTTTCCTTTTTCGCCCATTTTCAGTTGGAATGTCTTATTTCTTTATTATATCATTGAACTCTGACCTATGAATCATTCACAAAGCCTTTCACAAAGACACATCTCTCCCCCCTATTTTAATATAAAAGGTGCTCAGAGGGTCAATCATTACCAGAGTTGCACACTGACAACTGTATGTAACCTTACTTTATTTGCCAAGTCCAATGTTTTTAGTCTAATGTACTGATAAACACAGACACATGCTGGAAACTATGGAGTCCCACAACTTATCACAGTTTAACCCTTGCACTAACCCCAAGTAGCCAAAACACCCTCTCATAGAGCGTTAAGCACATAGTAAATTTTCTGATTGGAGATTGATTAAGCATCATGTTGGTATTTATATTTATTGGCTGTGTCTTTTTATGTTTGATTACAACAATCAAAATTCCAGCATATAGTTCTGATTGCCGTTTCCAATGGACAGCGGTTTACACATTTCTTCATCAGTCATCTCAAGAGAAAAGAAGGGAACAGCACAGTGCTCTCCTCTTAGACCAGATAATATTGGCCAATGCCTTTTTTTAAATGAATCCCTCTTATCTTAAAAAAAGGATTTGTTTGCAACACGGGTCTTATTTCTGTTACCTTTTTTTTTAATTCCCAGCCTGGTTTGTGAAACTGCGGTATCTTAGTTCACCAGAGTTCTGCCCACAAAGTATTAAAGAAGCCAAAAGCTCATCTGCTGTTGAATATTAATCATGACAGTGGCTTGAAATTAAGTGATATCTAATAGGACATGTGTCTCTGCAGTACCATCCTCTGTATGTTGAAATTAGCTTGAAAATCACTTGCTTTTAATTACACAGTTAATATTCAACACTGCTGCCGGATTTTGATAACAACTACTTCATCTCATAATCTACTGAGTCAGCTAATTTGGGATAATTAGGTAGTCGGAGGCAGGGCCGCGTAATTGGTCCTGGCAAAAGGTTTCAGCTTGGATTTATGTTTATGAGCTACAAGTTCACAGTGACAATGTAATCCCTTTGGAAAGGGTGCAAACACAATGTCTTGTGCTGTTTTATCCTCCTCTGATGGTGATAGCAGGCACAGCTTCAGTTCAAAGTCGCAATTTGACATTTAACAGAAAAGCCCTGCCTGATATTTGTCCATCAACTGTCTGTGTGCATGTTGGGTGACCCATGCGGAAATTTCATGTAGTTACATTTACTAATCTTTAACATTTGATTTATATGTTGAAAAAGTCCTCACCCCTGGTTTATTTAGATTTTGAGCTACAGTTCTTTCTGAGGGGTTTTTCAAAGTTTTTCCTGTTCTTGAACATTTTTAGAAGAATGACGTCCTAATGTTAACAATGACCTTTTAATACTCAAGGGGGAAAAAAAGTGTTCTAATTGGAGGGATGAACCAGAGTGGTTTCCACACACACCAGTAAACTCAGTGAGGAATGAATTTACTTTTATTGTTTACCAGGCAAAGAGCTTTCACCCATTCACACACACTCGCTCACACAGCACTTCTAGACACTAGCACGCCCTAATGAACACATCAGAAACAATAAGCTATAAGGTTTACCATCCTACCACAGACACTTTGAGTCACTGATAGATTGGTAAACATGCTAACGGACAGAGCTAGTTCTAGTTGCACATTGCTTTGAAGTAGTAGCAACATTAGTAGAGCGGCTCTGAGCCGGGAGGGGCTGATCCTCCACATCAAGAAGAGCCAGATGAGGTGGCTCGGACATCTGGTTAGGATGCCTCCTGGACACCTGCCTGGTTAGGTGTTTCTGGCATGTCCCACCAGGAGGAGAACATTGGGAAGACCCAGGAAACGCTGGAGTGATTACATCTCTCAGCTGGCCTGGGAACACCCCCCGGATGAGTTGGCTAAGGGGCTTGGGAGAAGGAAATCCGGGCTTCCCTGCTCAGGCTACTGCCTCCGCAACCGGATAAGCGGTAGAAGATGGATGGAGAATCAACAATGACAAAGTTTAATGATTGATATCAGTGTAATTTTAACAATATTCAATGTAAAAATTGAAAAGAAAACTGTACTGCATATCAATAGATGACATCTAAGAGTAAATCAAAATGACTCATTCTAAATGTGTAAAGTATGTTTAGGTTAAAATGTTCATCCAGTTCTTCAGTTACTCTGTCATCTTCAGGAAGTGGAATGGGGCCACCACATAACACATGGGGAGTGACATGAAGTGAGAGCATATGGGCCTCGCGATGATGCAGCGTGACATAAGTTGTGACACCCGCCGCTTCCAGGCTGACACCTCATTAAGCTCCTCTCTCCGCTCATATAGAGCTCTTTACGGAGCAGATCATTCAGTCTGGATGGGCGGCTGCAGGAAGGCTACAACTCTGTTGGTGTGCAGAAAACTCTACAAACTGCATTCATATTACAACAACATTGTGTTTTCAGTTAACTGCAGAGTCAACTTCGCCCGATCCACTGTGGGGTCTGTGCTCCTCCTTGATCCTTCATGAAAATTTTAGTATCAAAAGATGAAGTGAGGCTGTATTAGATCTGGTGTTAGAGTTGACTGTCAAAGGGTACAACTTTTTATCAACCTACCTGCAGGTAGGACCATTAAATATGAATATCTGTGCATTAGAGGTCAAACAGTTGACTTAGTTTGATTCCTGCTCATGATACCTCTGAAAATAAATAAATCATAACAAGCAAAAATCCTGACTTATTTATTACTCTGGCATATTTAAAGTCTCACTGTCCATTTTTGGATTTAGATTCTTATCAGATTTGTTTTAAAAATTAACAGTCTCACAAAACTACAACTAGTAACAGATTGGATGCTGTAAACAGAAAGCATAAGTATATATACTTGTCACTATAAGTAGTACTAAGAAGTACTCTATACTTCAATCCAGACATGTTTACATTGCTGTGACCAGTGGTTTCCTAATCTTTTACACTGCCCTCCAAAAAATAAGTCACCACCAGGATTTAACTAAGCTAATAGGTAAGAGCCTCCCATTGGATGATTCCGGCATGGATGATGATGTTTCAGCTACAAGTTATTTAACCCTAACTGATGTAGTGAGCAGCTTCTTATTTCTTCAACAACCATGTGGAAAGACACGTCACGTGGTTATGGAAAAGATGTTGGTCTGTTCCAGAAGGGTCATTTTATTGGCATCAAGCAGAAAAAACATCGAAAGAGATGCAGAAACTACTAACATTGGGGCCAACACATTATTAAAAACAGGAAGGATATTGGGGAACCACCGTCTTCAAGGAAGAAATGTTGTCGGAAAAACATCCTGAATGATGGTGATCAGTGATCACTTCAACGTTTGGTGAAATCAGATGGAAGGAAAACAACAGTAGAGCTCAGGGCTATGTTTAATAGTGAAAGTAAGAACATTTCCACATGTGAAGGGAACTCAAGGGATTGGGACTGAAGAGGTGTAGCCATAAGAAAACCACTAATCAGTGAGGTTAACTGGAGATAAAGGCTTCAGTTTGTTAAGAAGCATAAAGGTTTGACTCTGGAGCCATGGAAGAAGGTCATGTGGTCTGATGAGTCCAGATTGACCCTGTTCCAGAGTGATGGGAGCATCAGGGTGAGAACAGAGGCTGATGAAGTGATGCAGTCATCATGCATAGTGCTTAATTTACAAACCTGTGGGGGCAGTCCATGATCTGGGGTTGCTGCGGTTGTTCAGGTCTAGGTTCAGCAGCATCATGTGTCCAAAGAATGAGGTCAGCTGACGAATACTACCAAATATTAATTTGTGATGTTTTTTTGTTTTAGTTTTTTGGGGGTGGGGGAGATGGGCATTGTATCTGTACTTGTATGATTCCTAGTCACTTACAAATCCACCAATTTAGTTAGTGCCAACTTTATATTTTAAGGCTGAATTAACTAAATCGGGGATCTATGAATGAGAAACTTTTAATTTTGACATCTATATCAACACTCCAGAGTGAGATTTGCAAAAACTGACTGATTAAATATCTTGACTTTAAGTCCCAGTACAGGAACCTCCATGGAGCAAGACAAACATACTGTTTTATTCCAGTATTATCCAATCATTTTATTTGTGGCTACTTTTAGGACAGAATTGCAATGAATAGAGTTTTCTTAACGATGGAAAGCACTTTGAGCTATGAAAAGTGCTTTTCAAATAGTTTGATGGATTGATATTTTTCAGTCCAATCTTTGTTATATCTACACAGCTGCACTGCAGAAGATGGATAAAAATAAAGGCATGAAAAATCTGGTGTAACACTCTTCTTTTGTGCATTTTTGATCAATAACATTGTACAACAACCCATTTATATGACAAATTGACAAGATACAAAAAGTAGCCATGTCACAATTTGCTGAATAATGTTGGTTTGGAGAATTGAAAATGTACAAATGTGAAAATTTGGGATATTTTTGCCTGATGGTTTAAAGGGATACCGTGTAACATTTTGCCAATAGGGGCGCTAAACCTGTAACTTCCCACAGGCCACACGGCACTCTTGCAAAATTAAACAGTCTCCACCCGTGTTTTGGAATTGTGTTTGCAGACCACTTTGAGCAGCTGGTAGCCATAAAATCATAAAACTGAACCAAGCCAGTTGCTAGTCGTTCTGTTACTTTGATATTTACACGAGCTATAGGAAATGCATTTATTGCATGTAAACCAGCCCCACTTGCACAAAATGTTTAGGGAGTCACGTTAGCTTTGGTCTGTAGCCGATTAGCTTCAACTAGCTGCATTTACCTTCTACTAAACAGCAAAATAAAGACACAGACATATACTGCAACATTCTGCAGCTAATCGGGACGTACTGCCGTTGTTTTGAGTAAACGCTGCTGGAAGGTGTGAAAAAGTTCATCACATTTTGGTACGTTTGCACAACAGGCAAAGAGCTAACTTATCAGTCTAATAATACTGGGGCAAACAGAGAGTGGGTTTTGCATCCAACCAGCCAATTCTTTGCCAAGTTCTACTCGTGTCTTTCCTCTGGAGCAATCGCTTTCCTGCTTTCTCTTTCTGGCCTCCTCAGACACCACTTTCACCTTTGTACATTGTTCAGCCATGACAAGCTTTAGATGGAAGAGGAGGAAAAAGCAACACAAAGCAGAGCCCACTGTGTTTATAGAGGGGGAGCCGTAAAGTGCTGCAGGCCACATGATCCAGAGACATGTTATAGTCTCTCAAAAATCCTATAGTGAATATGTGACATTTAATATTGTGTACGAACGTATTTATTAATTATTTTGGTGTTTGTCTCATTTTGTTGAAAATTACATTAACTTTCTGGACTTTCTTGATATAAATATTCAACACATATTCTCTATTTTATAATCCTTTCTGCAACACCGGTACATAAACTGCACCAATACCAAGACTATGAATCAAAATAGCAAAAATAGTCATCATCCCATCAGCTGCAAGCTGGAAACAGACACGACAGAGCAGAGCTGAAGTAGGCGTTTGGACTATTGCTGGCTGGGTTTGACGTCCCGCTATGACGATGACCCACGATGCTCCAGTTCTCAGCCTGAGCCCACAGACTGTTTTGTGCCCAAAGCAGCATGTTGGCATATTGCAGCGCGCCTTCTAGAGATGCTCATCTAGGCCTCACACACGTCATTACTCTGTATTGTCCTCTGTGTTCCTGCCTCATTACTCCTCATCTATTTTTAAAAGGGAATATGCCTTTTTACAATTAGTCTGTTTAGAGGCCAATCTGTCACGCTCATTACAGTCAACTTTGCCTCCCTAAACACTTTCCCCTCTTTTTCTCTCCATTTCTTTCTGTATTTCTACGTTTGTGCGGTTTTTTGTTTTTTGACTAATCTGCTACATCAGCATATGGAGGAAGGAAGACAGCAGGGGGCATCTTACATATATTCTTAGAACTGTATGACAGAGGAAGAAGCAGACGGTCCAAACACTGAAAAGCACTTAAGAGTGTATTGGACTCAGAAATGAGGCAGCAAAGGAGAAGGGAACCAGAACACTGGGGGATCTAATTTGTCCCTTTCTTTTATGACTTAAACAATCAAACAGGAGTTTGAAGCGATCTGCTGCCACTAATGACAGCAAGAGAAAACACTTCCTTTCAGACACAGAGCAGAATTAGTCTCCATCTGAGATGGGTCCGTGGAGGACCACTGTTTCCTAAGTCAGCCATTTCTTCTCTAATTGTCTGATCTGGTTTCAACCTGAAATGCATTACAGCCTGCAGCCTCTGAGGACGACTCCCTCTGCTTCCTCCATGCTTTTTTTCTCTTCTTACCCAGTGAACAGAGACAATAATTCCAGCTTGGCTTTCCTCACTCCTTGTGGAAGGCAAAGAAAAGGTGCAGCAGTGAACTTTTTAGCCGCTTTAAATCTGCCTGATGAACTTTGCAGCCCTTTCCCACGCCAGCCAGAATAGAGGTGCACACTGTGGGGGAGTGTGTGTGTATGAAAGGAACTCCGCAGGAGTATTGCATACACACACGCTCCCAAAATGTACAGATAATGTGCAGAAGCCAAAAGAAAGGAAAAACCAAAAGGACGACTGCTTCACCTCATTGCATCCCAATGTAGTTTTGCACCAAATACTTCTTGTCCCTCACAATAAATGCTTCTAATTGATCATAAAATCTTAATTAGCTGGATGTCCCTCAGTCCATCCAGTCCTGTGAGGGAGGGTTTCTCTATCACTTATTTATTACAGTCTTAATTGCAATTTCACAGTGAGTGCTCATGACATTTAGAGACCTTGCAGCATGGAAGAAGTTGATGGAAGAAGTTGCTAAGATTCCATGTGCCAATAATGACACACACACACACCACAACCACAATACTCTGTATGCTTTAAAACAACAACAACATGATGCTGGCTGGATTATGTTTTTCTAAACATGACAAAATAATGGTTACAGTATGTACTGAACAGGGAACTGCCATGCAAAAGTTTAATAGAAAAACACTGCAAAAAACTTTGAGGGGCAGATCTGATATTGCATCATTTCTTGGAGGGAAGCTCCCGATGTTGGGTACCAACGTGTTTGACTTCAGCAGAGGAAATTCTAATATTCTTCACATCAGGGTGAGTTTTGGCCTTGGTCTTGACCTCGTGTTTATCTTAACAAAACATAAAAATGACAGTGTTGGGCCTCATTCACATGGAAAGAAAACGTTTTCTGTACATGCGGAATCATTTCTTAGTGAAAACACTGTAGTATCAATGCCAGGCCTGTAAGTGGCGCAGTACCACAAAAGTACAACAAAATCTGAGAAGACATGGAACATGCACAGATGCAAACCACAGGAGGAAAAGAGGTAGAAAATGTCGGAGAATCGTGCAAAGAAGGATCCATTTTTAGAGACTAAGGGCTGGGATATACTTGCTGCTGGCGACACTTCTGTGTACGCATCATGTCTGCCACGTGTTTCTAGCGTCCATTTGGCACACAGGTAGCTCGCGTTGGCGCAAGGTAACGTGTCGCGTACACAAGCTGCAATATTGACTTGAACGCTAGAAATGCTCAAGCACAATTTTGGTCAATGGACCGCACATATGTGCGCATCGGCCGCATATACCACATCTGACAGCGATGTGACCTTTTCTCTTTTGTTTCAACAGTAAAAGTAAAATGATCAATTCTTCTTCCTCGTTTCCAAAGTCTTTTTCAACACGTTGTTAGTGGAAAAAAGCCCAGAAATACAAATGGACAGGCAACTTGACACTTTCAGAGTACCGCATACTGCCCCTAGCGGTGCCCTCCAGTATTGATAATTTTGGCCGCGTTGTGCCTTTGTCTTTGCAGCAAGTATACACACAGACGTAGCAGAACATTGCCGTGTACGCTTGCTACAAGACCAAACTACAGGAGAATGTTGACCGGGACTCCTGCCAGTCCAGATATAGTCACATAATGGACACGTTCCAAGCAGTTTTATGAGGCACCCAACAGAGATGGATTTCCCTCACAATGTTAACTCCATCACAAAATGTCATCACCAAGATAAAAACCACTCTATAATTGAAGGGTTCTGGAAGTGGTTTCAGACATTTGTTTTGTTTTTATTCCACACTTATAAAGAGGTCATCTTGTGTAGTTACTGGCCAAGGCATTCTAACCTGTCTCAGGGTATGAAAAGACTAATCCTCTCATTCGTTTCTAAGCAGTGGTTGGTCAGTTCCTCTGGTGTCATGCTTGTTATGCAGAATAACTCTGCATAGCAAGGCTGAGTTTTCAGCTTTCAGGGTTCATTGGTTAGTTGTGGTTTAAACCAAACATGATCTTTAAACAAAAACAAGACATTTTGTTGACTGTGGAAACAATGATGGTAGAGATGCACGATGTTATCAGCATGATGTCGGTATTGACAAATATTGGTTTCAAAATCTGATATCTGATATCGCCCATTCCACCAATATATCCATCCATCCATCCATTTTCTGTACTGCTTAATCCAATTCAGGGCCGCGGGGGGGGGGGGGGGGGGGGGGGGC
>JAOXYM010000023.1:23631354-23645781 GCA_028567055.1 Leptatherina wallacei | reverse complement strand
CCAGCAATTATCAGGCGAGAGGCAGGGTACACCCTGGACAGGTCACCAGTCCATCGCAGGGCCAACACAGAGAGACAGACAACCACTCACACACTCACTCACTCCTAGGGAGAATTTAGAGGGACCAATTTACCTATCACGCATGTCTTTGGACAGAGGGAGAAAGCCAGAGTGCCCGGTGAGAACCTACCGATATAATTAACCGACAAAATATCAGGCGCTGTAAGAAAATCATCCAAGTTTATTTTAAGGATAACATGCACATATCTTGTTTTGTTTAAAAACAATTGTCATGGTTCAATTTGACATGTACATAATGCAAGTTGAAATATTTTTCTTATTTTGCACAAGGAGGGAATATTACATCATTTTCAGCTTTTTTTTCACGTCTGCATTTGCCAACAGGCCAACATAACAAAGAAGATGCAGAATAGTACTGTATCTTAATTCCATACCAGAAGAAGCTAAATAATCTCTGCAATAAGGTGTAGGTGGAGGGGAATATGGGTATTGATATCAGTTATATATAACTTCCTGCTCTTGACGGAGGCGGACGCTTATTTCTTTGCTCCTGCCTCAACTATCCTGCTGCTTCGTCCTGTCACTTCTCTGAGCCTCTCCTGGATTTCTTCCTCAATCTAAATTCAATTAAAAATGGATTTGATCAGTTGGTCCGTCAATGCTATTGACCAGATTTTTTCTAGCCAAAGACAGGGCAAGGGAGAGCCCGCTTGTCTGGACGGATATGTCAGGTTATGGATTGGACGCGTGGGGAAAGTGGCGGATGCCTGTCGCAGCTGTCCGTCAAAGATGTGGAAGATCTCTAAATATTTGGATTTATGATCATTAGGTTTCTGCTGTTTGGTGCGGGTGGATACCTGCTGTATTGCAAAATTGAAAAGCTGTCGGCAGACCCTGGCAAGCTGCCCAACTGCTGCATGGGTATTTGCCGAGCGATTGGGACAAATACGCAGACTCTGAATGAGCTGAGCCGCAAACTGGATGTCGTTTCTGAGTTAAACGGCAAACTTGCCTGGACTCATTTGCGATGTTGATTCTAAATTGACCGGTTTGATAGCTCGGCTGGATGGAAAGTGAAATTGACTCCTGTTTCGGCTGATTGGGAGTTGCCCTGGACCACTGAAAGACTCAAGGCTGACGGAAAAACAAGTGCTGCCTGTTCCGAAAACAAAGTGCTGTTATCTTAATCTGGCTCCCCACATTATCAACTCTCCCGGGAAGGAATGCACTGATGCTCGGTCCCCTCTTCTCGCCCACTCCCATCCCACGCGCTCTGTAAATCCTTGGCTCAGCTCTACTCAAGGACGTCTCGTTCCATCTAGACAAAAGACTTGAAATGAACTGGGTAAAAGTTCATGGACTCCGTTTCATGAACTTCACTGCCTCTGTCGAACCTCTCTACTCCACCCCCCCGCGACCGGCTCCAATCGTTGACGGAGGCGCCGATTGGCAGCGTCCGCTCCGGATTGGGCTGGAAGCGAGTACCCCACCTCCACATGTTGCCTGATGTTGTGACTGTCTGATACATGCTTTTATGTACTGAGGTTTTTTTTGGATACCTGTGCAGTGTGCCATCAGGCACAGTGCAGGGATGCCTCTTTTTTTCCCTCATCCACCCTTTCCTCATGTCATCTTTTTTTTCTCTGCTAAGGAGCACCTGGCTGCTTTACGCGCCGTTATATGGCTGCCGCCTCAGTCCACCTGATCCATTGTTATGTCTATGTTGTTGTCTGTTCTTGGATGGGTTGTACTGGAAATGTTGAATTTCCCCTCGGGGATCAATAAAGTATATATCTATCTATCTTTATCAGCTAAATGAGTTGTAAAATATTGACATATTGGATATTAGCCACAAATCCAATATCGTGCATCCCTAAATAATGGCCTTTGTAAAAGACTCGAGAGACAAATTTAAGTTTAGTTTCCATTCAAGGATGTGAAATATGGCTGAAGTCCCTGGTGCCTCTCTCTCACAGGACATAGGAAAAATGGTACATTTTCCAAAGTTGGGGGGTTGTGATGAAAAGACAACAGATTTTGACCCAAGTTTCCTTTTCAGCTGCTGCTCACTCTTGCTTTCACTTGCAGTTTCACTAAGTTAAACAAAAACTGCAACTTTTTTGGTTTTTAGTTGAAAATGCTCTGTTTAATCCAACATGTTGGACAATGACATGGAAATACACCGATTCACTAAATTAATCTGGAATATTCCAGGGCTTCCACAGGTCACCTCTAAGTGTCTTGACAAAATATCAGCAAAATATTGCACAGCTTAGCGAAAAAAGGCAGATTTAACACAGTAAAAAGGTGTCAGACACCTTGTTTCTAAGGCATCAGCTCTGCTACTCCATCGCATACTGTTCTTGCTGTAAAGCAGAATCTAAATAGAGGACCACCCTGAGACGGGGGGTGTTGGGTTTGCCTGAATGAGTCTGATCCATGTCGGCTTACGGGACTTAATTGGTGCTTGAAGAGACTGACTTAACTTTCATAATTAGTTTGCACAAAGACTGTTGATGGACCACTGCACTGGCAGCTGAGATATTATACTCCTATAAGCTGTTTAAAATGCCCTATTTGCATTGAGTGATGAGTTTGGAGATGCATCCCAAAATAATTCTCCAATCTGAGTGACAACATGGATTCTCCCTAAATGAGTTTTCATTTTGTTGGGAAAACATTGAGTTTCTCAGAGGATTATAATTATGTAAAGAGGATTTATGTCACAATAGTTAACATTTACTTAAACTAATAAATCTAAAATGGCTTTGTAAAGTTTAATTTGATGTTTTTTCTTCTGAATTTGGAGATGGCTTCGACTCGAGGTCAATTCACAAATATTTTAAGATGATTTGACAGGAAGCTGCTTCTTGGATGAATCAACTGCTTTTGGCAACAAGAAACGATGAGAGTGCGATCAATCGTAATGTAACAGGTAATTGCTCATACAGGAAATGTGTACGACAAGATGAGCAGATCAAAGGTTGAAAGCTGATATCATCGTATTAACTAGCTTCACCCAAATGAAGGTGATGATTTCATCGCCCACCTCCCTTCATTGATCTGTTTGTTCGCAGCTGCTGAAGAGGTTTACGAATCAGGAAACTCTTATTTCTCTTGCAGCTTTTAGCTCATTGCCGTTTTTATTGTTGCTATGGTTACATCATGGTAAACAGCCATTCCACTGGAGTGGAAGCAACTCTGTCTTCTTGCCCATGACATGCATGAATTTTTCTGAAACACATCTGGACTCTGCTGATCAGAACATCAGTTCTATGGTCAGAAGATCTGGAACGTGGACTACACGTGGAGCTCAGATTCAGATTTGTTTTTTCTACAATACAATACTTTAAATAACTAGGTGCAGCAATTTATTGAAAATATGTAAACATGTAAATTAATATATGACAGAAAAAAGTTTACATGATTAAAAGTTTGACAGTCAATATTTGGTCTGAGTAGTTTTATTCTTCAGCCTGAACATCTTTAGAAGAGGCCAGGCAATAATTCAGTTTTATACATTTACAGATCTATTTTCCAACAATCATCCCTCTTTGTGGGTTCTTCAAAACCTCTGGCTGCCCCCTGATATTCACCAGTTTACAAACTGGTAAGATAACATGTTGTTTGGATTATCAAGAGAACTGGAAATTAGTGTATGGATTTATTTAAAGATGAGCAAAGATAAATGGAAATACAGTATATAAAAGGCCTAAAGAGAGTTTGGACAATTCTAACCTGCTTGGTGGGTCAACGTTGATAGGACCATGCTTTATGTAACAGCCTAAAACCTCATAGAAAAATTTTCTGTCATTTCTTTCAATAATCTTCAGGAACAGTTCTCCAGGATCCTTGAAGGACTTTCCAAAGCTCTTCTATGGATGTTGGCTGCCTTTTGTTCTCTTCTGTTTTTAGATGATCCCACATTGCTTCAATAATGTTGAGGTCTGGGTTCTGGGAGGATCCATCCCTCCATCAGACCTGTTGACTCGGATTTTCAGTCCAGTTCTTGGGTCTTGTGACATACCTCAGCCTTTTTCTCCTCGTTTCCCTTCCTTTAGAATGGCCTCTTGACAGCCACGTTTCCATGGAGACCATTTCTGATGAGGCTTCAGCCAACAGTAGATGGATCAGCTGAAGGCCCAGATGCATCTCCCAGGTCTTGTGTCAGGTCTTTGCTGGACCTGTTCATCAGCTGTAGATAGTTGTTTAGGCCTGAAACACTTCTTTTGCCTTCTATTTGTCTAATTTCCTTGATTTTTTAAAAGAACACATGCACACCATGCTGCTATGTGCCATGTTTTTGGCTAATAGCTCTTTGGGAATCATCTTGTTGGTGCAGAAATTTGTGTTAACTTTGCATTGTTCATAGGTGCAACTAAAGGAATTGAAATACACAATGTACACAACCAATTGTTTGTTATATTGCCTGTTATGTGTAGATTAATGAGGAAAATATTGCCTTGGTGATGCATGGACAGTAGATTTTTATTCGCCGTGACGTCTTGGTACTGATTCGTGTGACATTTTTCTCTATGTGATGATGCGTGTTAGTAGTACAGGTCCAATGCTGTTTTGTGGAGATATTGTTGCTGTAAAACATGGTACAATGTGCTGCTTTGGCATTAATGCAAGCATGAAAAGGATCAACAGTAGCATTAAAAACAGCCCACAATATCCTGATGTTTCCCGCTGCATAAAGAGCATCATGATCACATATAAACCCAACCACTCTTACAAATGCACAAGTTCAAAAACACTCAGAGATGGCAAATAGCTTTGAAAAGCATGGCTGAACAATTGACCAAACAGGTGCTCATCCAGAGAGAGGATAAAGTGTCAGCAATTTGCTATGAAAAGCCTGGATTGGTTGTAATTTCTTCTCCTAGATGTGGTGTGTCTATTGTTTCCATATCTGATACATAATTAGAGCTAAAGAATGAGCCAACAGGGGATTATGGGAGGATTTGCAGGGTGATCTCTCGTTCTTCCCGGCTTTGGCAACAGAAAGTTTCAGCTGCTTATGTTATCCTGTTAGAAGACACTGATGGGCTGAGGGAGAGAGACACCGACCATGAATTAATGTCCATGCGGAAGAGTACACAAACACAGCCGCATCCAATTACCCACGCAAACACAACCCATCGCTCAGTCGCCCGTTCATGTTCTCTGGGCTTTATCGCTCTTTCTCTCCGGTTTGGCCCCTATTGGCCTTCCTCTTACATAAGCAGACGATGAATGTTAAATCCAAAGAGGCCAATAGATCTGAGGTCTAAACAAGGGTCAACAGGCTGGCAGCACAGGCACGATGGATGTAAACAATATTTATTTGAGTGGTTTTGAAATTCTATCAACCTTTGTAGATGGTGGGTTGGGAGAAGTCAGGGACGTCGTTTAAGCTCAGTGATTTCCACAGAAAACCTAAAATATTAATAATTCTTGTAAGAAGGAAAGCTTCCAAATAGATTTTACCACCAATATGTAAAATAACTGGACATAAATGAAGGGATTAGTGTTACATTCTCTGAATTATTCCTTCTGGCCTCACATTTTGTTGGATAACTTGGCAGCAACTGAAATAATGGAGGTTTACAGCATTAAATCTGCACCATTGACAGAAACTATGATTTAGATGTAGATCAAGGTATTTAGAAACATTCCTATTATTATATTTAACATTGCTTCAAGGGTACAGTGTTAAAATAAATAAACCAAAGTCAGAAAAAATTAAGGCTTTAAATATAACTGAGATAGTATAACACTGACATTTACTGAGGCTACAGCGGCGTTTACCTGAGGTTCTATAGGAACCAGAAACATTATGTTTCGCTGTGAATATATTGGTGAACTAGCACTTTGCTCTTTGTCTTACATCTTTTGCATGCAAGCTGTCTGACCTTGAGATCACAGCATGAAGGGATGTGTTCTACTTAAGAGATTTATCTCCAGCCAGCTTCATTGTCTCCTGCATATGTCTTCTCTTTGACTCGTACTGAAAACATCAGAACTGCTCAATGAAACCCCCCTGACATGGAATTCTACATCAAAGACTGTCGTATTTACCTCAGTGTCACTAAATAACTTATTCAACACATTGCTGCTAGAAGAATTCTGAAGCACAGAACTGGGTGTCAGGAGGACATTGTGTTGAAGCCAATGGGATCTTCCCAATAAACCCTTTTACTGGTTCATAGCTTCCCTCTCTGTGGACTTCACAAGACATGTCAAGGTAGAAATATTTTGACCCACTCATCACTCAACACTTAACATACAAATTCTGTAATGTCTTTACCACACACAACCATCTCTAGGGCTTACAGAGAATGGTCTGAAGAAGAGAAAATATCCAGTTGTTGATGTCAGAAGAGAATGGGCAGACTGGTTGGAGATGATGGAAAGGCAACAGGAAGTCCGATAAACACTGGTTCCAACCAAGGTATGCAGAATGGCATCTTTGAACACACAACATCTCCAGCCTTGAAGCAGATGGGCTACAGCAGCAGAAGACCACACCGGGTGCATCTTCTGTCAGCTAAGAACAGGAAACTGAGGCTACAATTCACACAGACTCACCAGAACTGGACAATAGAAGATGTCCAGCTTTACAAAGTTGTTCCGCCAGAAAAACTTTATGAATAAATCTCAGAATGAATTTTATTTTGTTGTTAATTTTCATGACAAACCTCTTTTCAAAGTGTTTTTGAACTATTTCACATTTAATGAGACCTGTGAAAAATCTTTCCTCGCAGTGTTCATATCTAAGGGGAAGGCCAGTGATTTGAAGGTTTTCTGGTCAGGAAAAATGTAATTAGAGAATATTTTGTGACTGAGGTGTCAAGTCTGAGATTATGACTCAAAATAAGGCTGAGAATCTTGTCCTAGGGTAAATTTCCATTCTTGTTTTGTAGCTACTGATGTGTTGTTCACAAACAAGCCAGGTGGAAATGAAGCTATAGATGTAATCTTCAACTTCACCACTAGAGGTCAGAATTTTTTGCACAATGTTACTTTATGGAAAAACTCAATTATTTCTGAAAGAGAAGCATTTTTCAAGAATTCACACCTTCTCTTTCAATGCTGGACCCAAGAAATAATGGGAAGAAAATTATATTTTCACCTCCGTCAAGGCAGAAGTCAGGTATTCAGTTGTGTTGGTTTGTCCGTCTGTCTGTTAGCAATATAACTCAAGTTATGGACGGATTTTGGTTAAATCTTCAGAAAATCTTGGAAATGTAATAAGGAACAAGTGAATAGATTTGTGGTTGATCCTGGGCACTGCCCGAATCAAGGAATTTTTCAAAAGGATCCTTTACAATGGGGAGGAAGGGATAATTTGACCGTTAGAGCTTCTAACTGAAAAATAATTCCCACAATCTATTAGCAAAAAACTAATTACAATGGCTTGGCAGAGACCTGTGCTCTGAGTGCTTCCAGTTTAAATATAAAGTCTTTATTTGGCCCTTTAACAATATGTCACAAAAAATAAACAAAATAAACATGTGATACGTCCAAATTTATTTCAAAGCAAAAGGTATCAACCAGTGGGCAGAAAACAAGTATAGATTGTATAGAACAGGGTTTTTAGCAAAGTTTTTTAAGTGATGCAATAGGTTTAAAAATTGTATGTATAAAATATGATAAAAGGTTAAACTTTGACCTTTGTGAATATCTCAGTGGCCACGTTCACATGAGAGTTCTAAATTCTCTTTAATTCGAAATAAAAGTTAAATGCGCTTGAAGAGATTAAAAATGCTGAATGAAAATTATAATTCCGAATTGAACTTAAATCCGAAGTAAGTGGCTGGTTTATTCCCCTTTTAATTCTGAATTAAATAATTCCTCCATCATGTATACGTTCATTCTGCTTCAAGTTAATTCCAGTCGTTCTGCGCATGCTCGTTCCCTCGCCCTGTCGCCATGACGACTATATTCCGCGCTGGCCACTCAAAGCAAACGTTGGACTCGAGCCGAGTCTATTCACGTGAAAGTGAAGCAGTATGCTAACGTCCAGCTGCAATTCATATCATACTAACATGTAAGTTTTATTACTGCAGTATTTCTTCATAATGTTTCACAATGTGCAAACCATACAAAACCCTCCATCTGTATCTACAAAACAAAACAAAAAAATCCTGCTGGCAAAGTTGGCAGATCTCACTAGGACACCAGGATTTAGTTAATCAAACCTGCAGGAAGTCCACTTTCTATGATCTAAACTTTGTGATAAAGCATGCGTGCAGTCTTTGGAACCGCATGGGGGGCAAACAAAAATGTCTTGCACAGTTTGAAATCCTTCAAAAGCACGAGGTAGAGACGAATCTAAGCTATCACTGAGACAACAGTTTTTTCCCTCATTTGTCTCTAATTATTCATATTAGGTGTCACTTTTTTTCTTGTACAAAGCCTTCCTCAGGCAGTCGTGCTAATCTGATCTGTTCAAGAACATTACAACATCCTATACGCCCCCCCCCCCCCCACATCCTGCAGCTCTGATGAAATGATCACAGGTGGAAGTGACAGCAGAGTTATAATCAGGGAGTCAATACGATGAAACATGTCAGATATATGGGTTTTGAGACATAGTGGTTGAATTAGACGTCCGTGCCATTGCAACATCTCATAACATATGAGCGTCCCAGCAGGCCTGTTGACAGACATATTACCAAAAACTGACTCCAATGTCAGTAGATTAGCCAGACAGCTTTACTCCAGAGGAAGCCGATGATGTGCACCAATCTTCCTCGTTTCCTGGGCCTTGCAAAATGCCCCACTGTCACACCGCATGATTCGGTAATTTGATTTTGACCTCGAAATGAGAAACTGTGTTGGGCAAATACCAAAGATATTGCTTTTCACAGTCAAAGCGAGACCATGTCAGGATAGCTTGTCTCCTGTCGCTCTGTTCGCCGCCTTGGATCACCGTGAAGTCCTCAAGAGAGATTTGCAATGATAAAAAGACAAGGCTGCAAACTAATACACAGCTGATACCTGTCAATGAGACTGAAGACACATGATGCACAATTCATTCATGAATTTTCTCTTATGTTATTCATTAACAGAAATGTATTAGTCCTTACAAGGCTATAATGGGTCAATTCAGCATAACCCTGAGCTTTACATCTTCCGCGTTATCAGTAAACTGTCCACATTGAAGGCTGGAACAGCTGGACCTGGCCTTCGATCATTTCCACAATTCATGTGGACACATGGTTAATGTAGCAGCACACAGAAAGACTATAAGAAATCTTAAATGCAGCCGTAGTTGAAAGAGTGTAGTCCATTAACAGACTCATAAGCCGCTTTCAGACTTACATTGTGGAATATGTGCGGTAAAGTCCATCTGCTCTTTAACCGGAGTTGTCTTTTCAAACATATCACTATGTTCACGCATGGGGAAATGTTCCTGATAAGTTGGTTATCGAAACGGGGTAGGACGTCTTTGTGTTGCGACTTGTCCGGAACATTTCCTTTGCGTTCAGGTAAAACGACGTGCCGCAACATTTCTGCTCTTATGACACGGGGGCTAGCCGGTAAATGTTCTCTATAGCTCAGAGGTAAAAGAGCGGAACGTTTGTCTGAATGCAAACGATAAAGAAGACAAAGTCCGCAATATTACCGCTTTTCAGAGCATGTCTGAAAGGGGCCAAAGAAAAATAAGGAAAAGAGGGAAACTGTTCAAAAAAAGGATTCAAGGTGTAGCGTTACTGTCTAAACTGGATCTGTTTGTTCAGGCCATGATTATAGAGACTGTATGGAGGACGCCACCTAAAGTTCAATATGAGGAAAGTTTTCCTGTTAGTTGTATTAAAAATGTACGTCAAGGTATCATGACGGAGCAAGACTAAAATACATAAAAAATGGTCTGAATTGCTCCAAATTAACTTTTTTGATCAGTAGTCGGTGTGGCTGATAGATTCCTGAAGTTACTCGGCAGTTAAAGTTTCCACTAGCCAGATTATTATGGTGAAAATCAATCAGATTATAAATACAACTGCATTTAATCATTGATTAAATGATTGATTAATCTAATTGATTGGTTGAAGATTCTAGCCGCCATGTTTACATAGACGCGGCATAATATAATGGAAAAATTTAATAAGATCGTTACACTTTTGGCATGCTTATCAGATTTATTTCAGTCAGACAGATGTCCTATTGTCCATATAAACATAGCTAATGATGATAATCCGTACAACTGTAGAGTTAAAGCTTGATAATGTTGTAGAGCTAGCAAGATTTGAAAGTGGCACCTACTCTAAGCTCCTCCCCCTCCCGGAGAGCAAGCAAGATTTGAAAGTGGCACTTCCTCTAAGCTCCTCCCCCTCCCATTTATGCTCCATTCAAGCCAACAATGAACAATAGTCCAAGTCTTTGGTGTCATCAGACAAGACAACTGGAGACAAAATGCGTCTCTACTAGGGCTGGGACGATGTGCTTTCCACCCGATTTGATTCTTTTACGATTTTTGGGGTGCCAATTCAATCTAAATTGTAATTCTTGCGATTATTTGATGTTGCCGATTTGTGTGAAACTTTTGTGATTTATTTTGTAAAAAACTTTTTTTGCTAAATCCTTTTTTTGAATATTTAAATTAGGTTAACACAACACAGTAGCCAGACCATCATCCTGCTTGCCATAATGTCTGACAAGACCAGTAAAAAATTGGGGGAAAAAAGGAAAAAAAATGTCTCTGACCTTAGGGGTTTGCTGAGTTCATATGGGTCAGAAGGTCACTGATATATTTTGGTCCTAAACCATTCAGAGCTTTATAGACCAGCAACAGAACTTTAAAGTCTATCCTTTGACGGACAGGCAGCCAGTGTAAAGACCCCAGAACTGGACCGATGTGGTCTACTTTCCTGGTCTTAGTGAGGTCTGAGGTGTGAATAAACACTAGACATGAATGAGGTTTGTCTTCAAAGCATTATATTTTGACAACAGACATGACAAACAACAAAAAATGATATTTTTTGCAGTATTTGGAAAGAATTCGACTGTTCATTTGATAAGTGGTACTGATTCCTTTTTCAGCAACAAAGCGTAATGTCCAAAATCCCAGACAAGTCCAAACAGAAATAAGATCCAAGACCGCCCCGCAGATGTAACAAGGTGTTTGTAAAGAGTGTCAGTTTTTGTCCTACTGCATAGGTAGATCTGGGTAGCTCACCATCTTTGTGTCTGGAAGGGTTGCAGGTGACCCAGTACAATTAATTTTTCTACCAAAAAAAAAACCTGACCGTTGAAGATGCATTTAGGGTGAGTAACAGGTGAACAGTGCGTGAAACGCAGCCGCAGGTTGACTCATTAACGGATTGAGACAATGATCCAGGTGATTTCCCAAGACGCTTACCTAATCGTGCCACAGCCGCAGCAGGTAAAAGGTAAAATCACCTGGTTGACACCGGATGTTAAAGGGAAGCTGCTGCAGCACAGGAAGCTGGCCCGTCAAAATAAAGTGGGCTTCATAATCAATGGGTTACACATATTGTGTGCTGGAGCAATTACCTTCCAGTATGCCCAGACGATCACGCAAATCCAGGCTGCTCGCTGGTGTTTCTTCACTGGAAACCGGTGAAAAGTCTTTGCCCAAGTTTTATGACAACATGATGTACTTAATGCAGATTGAAAGTGGTGCCACATGCTGGACAGAACTAATTTTTGTAAATAATTTCTGTGGCATCTTACAACAATACAGAATTGTTTTGTAAATAGTTGTTTTACAACTGCCTGACACATTTCCTGCATTTTAATGTAAATAGTTCTTTAGAAGTTTATTGTTTGCTAAATTTAAACAAAAGTTTGTGAAATTAACTGTTTCTATTTGCATTCTACGTCATAAAGATGATTTGTTAAACATGTTTGTGGTTTTCACACAAAAAACTATCTTTTCATTTCAGATTTGATGTTTTTTGTGTAATTTTAGGTGCAGTGTGCTAATAAAGTAAAAACAACAACAAAAAACAACGTAAAATGGCATGTGAGGTTGTGCTGAAAAGAATGACACCAAACAAACCAAGGTTCATGAAATTTGAAGGTAAATCAAAAGAAGTCAAAAACAAATTATAACTTAGATGAAAATTAATCAGAGAAAGATTTATAAAACTTATTTATCTTCTTCTGGAGGCTACTTGCTATTAATGGAGTAAAGCACCCTGCGTCTGAAGCCGATAGAAACACACACTTCCTGCTCTCACTGTTCACATGTTCATGACTACAAGCTTGATCTGAAGGTGACATCAGCAAAAAGCTAATTTGTTTTTTTTTCATTGGCTGGATCCAAATATGGGCTTTATCTCCACCGTTAGATAATTGAAGAGGATTCTGCAGAATTGCACTGCAAAACAAAAATCATTCAATAAATTTGCATATCTAGATGTATGTCTCATAACATATTTCTAGAAGTAAATTAATAGTCATAACCATCTTTATCAGCGGGGGCTGGTATTAAAACGAATTGCTTCATTAAATCAAACAATAAAGTTCCTCTGAGTTGTTACAGAAAAGTAGTTGTGTTCATCAGTTTGTCTCTCAGGGCATCAGACTGACGAACACGAGTACAGACTGTTGTTATGCAACGCTTCTTTAGAAATCTACATTATATTGAACTTTCAATGTGGACATGAGGGACGTGCTACTTTACATCACAGAAAAACCAAAATCAAATACAATGAAGAGCAGATCAGACAGTCTCTCTAAAAAAGACAAGATGAAATATACATGAAATACCAAAAATTACAACAAGAACAAAGACCAGGCTGCAGCTTACAGTGGGCCGGCTCACATTTAAAGCAGATGATGCTTGTATTCATTTGGTTTCAGGGCCTGTTGGTGTAACTGCATTGTGTTATTTAGCTACTCAGCTCAGCCGTGGAGAGCACTCCAGACAGCAGTGTGACATGTCAGTCAAGCTTCCCGCGTGGGCTGGAAAAACCAAGAGCTGAGTTAGTAAAGAACACAGAGGTGGAGCAGGAAGGGAGGAGGCGGAGGGTTGGAGGAGAGGCAACAACGAGGATGTTGACTGGAGCCAGAGAATATCTGCCGGCGTGGTCTGTCAACAGGTAGAAACAATCAGAAAGCGAAAGCTTACTTCAGCTCACACTTCAGTCAGATCAAATATACCACCAGCTGTCTCGGTCGGTTGGAAATAAAGATTGACCCCAGTCTCAGGGTGACCTCTGGGCTCCAATACTTCATTTAGCCAGAAGTGCTTTATAAAACTCCCTCTTTCCTACATACAGTAGATGTAATTATGAGAGTGGTTGGTGGAAATGCCACTTGTCTACCAAGTGTAGAGGAGAGTTCTCATGGAAGGAAGAAGTTAAATCAGATTAGTCATGCTAAAGGCTGGGCCCACACATCCATCCGTGACTGTTGTCACTTCCTCTGCATTAACACAAGAATGGCCTATTATACTCAATAACATTGTCAAATAAAATCCAAAAGCCTTGATGGTCCTTCACTTTTCTTAAATGTGAATTTTCATGTAACTAGTTTTAATATTTAGTATGTAAAGAACAAAGGAATGGGATCATTTCTACCTATTTCGACCACATGTGGTCACTTTGACTGCACAGAACTTTGAGCTGTTCTATTTTAAGTTTCCCGACCTTCTGGATCGGATGATGTGGAAGTATTCTGTAAAGGGTCGTATGCAGAGATGGATCCATGCTGGATTTTACAACATACAGGACCCTGTGGTTATATGTGTCCACATCATCTTCATGAGGTTCACTGAAAGCCAAACAGCTCAAAGAGGTCTCTGCAGCTGCAGAGGAACATCTAGCAGAGGTTGTGAAGGGAAACAGCCATCAAGGGAGCCCACGCCAATTGAAGTTTAGATTTTCTTTGTTTCTGTAGCAAACAAGGCCTAATTGTTGCTTTATACTCCCGTTTGTAAAACATTATTTGATTATTATTACGTCCGTCAAGGTGGAGGTCGTGGATTCGGACGCGTTGGTCTGTCAGTCTGTCTGTTCGTAACATAACTCAAAAAGTTATGGACAGATTTTGATTACATTTTCAGGATATCTCAGAAGTGGAATAAGTAACAAGTGATTACATTTTGGGGGTGATCCAAATCACTGCCTGGAACAAATTTTTTCAAGGATCCTTTACTATGGGGAGTAAAGATAATTTTGCCATTAAGAGCATCTAACTCAAAAATAATGGCCACAATCATTGGCAATTTTTTCCCCAGTGGCCTGGCAGAGACCTGCGTTCAGAGTGCTTTTAGTTAATATTATTTTAGCTGTTTACTCAAAAGGAATTAATAGAATTTTACATGTAGTGGGCCCTGTGATAGACTGGCGACCTGTCCAGGGTGTACCCCGCCTCTCACCTGATAATTGCTGGGATAGGCTCCAGCCCACCCGCGACCCTGCATGGATTAAGCGGTACAGAAAATGG
>JAOXYM010000023.1:23611940-23626980 GCA_028567055.1 Leptatherina wallacei | reverse complement strand
GTAAAGCACCTTGAATTGTCCTGTACATGAAATGTGCTCTATAAATAAATTTGCCTTGCCTTGCCTTGCCTTGCCTATACAATTCGTAACACTGTTTTAGTACGATCTCAAGGAAATACTTTTCACAAGTCAGAATAAAAAAACTTTTAGTTTGGATCATTTTCACATTCGTTTGTCAACTTGTGGTGGCTACCATAGCTAGCGGTAAAGCTAGCGGTGGCTACCATAGACGTGTTGATAGGCTACTTGATAATGTTGGGAGTCTGACCTAATCGGCCTGGACTACGAAGCTGGATTTTCTCTTATCGGGATAACTTCGGGGTTTACCCGGGGTTTTCCGTACTATGAGGCTGGATCACTTGTATTACCGATACGATAAGAGAGATGCTGAACAGGTAAGTTGCTCCGGAGCACAACTGCTGCATCAGAGATCAATGAGTAGAAAGTGCCATCTCCTGACCAATCCGCTCTGAAAATGTCCTGCCCATCCTGCAACCCTTGGTGTGCTGATCATTAGAGGAACTCTGAAGAGTGAAAAAGTTTTTAGGGGTATATACAATATTTTTAGTGAGGAAAAAAAGCCTCGTCACCGACCACTTTAAAGTATGTTTTCCCAGTCTGTTTAGCTCCACCAGGGTTGCATCTGAAATAATGAACTTAATATAACAGCCTAATGCTCGCACATGGCAGAACTGCTAAACCATACATTTATGACACACACAACTACTTGTGCCATCACAGAATTTATATCCCGACACAAACCCGTTCACACGTGTTGGGCTGCTGACACTGGGCACAGAGAGTGCAGACCTCTGTCAAACCTTTTTAATTAGGCTATTATTTTATTCTATTTAAAATTTTTGCCAGTGATCATGGGCATTATTTTTAGTCGTGACAAAATGACCCCTCTCTTCCCATAGAAAATAATCTTTGAAAACATTACTGGATCCAGGTAGTGATCAAGATCGCTCATAAAACACTTCATTGCTGACAATTTTATCAAAATCCTTCTGAGTTCTGTTGCTAACAGACAGACAGAATATAAAGGAAAGTGATGAAGCTCTGCATCAGGGCCATAATAAAATGAAATTGAGTGGTCAGAGTGTTGTCCGTTTATATTGTCCAATCAATTAATATTGTATAATCCTACAAATTTACGCATTAACAGAGTCGCCATTCCTTTCTGGCTGTTGCTGTAGTCCGTCTTAAATTCTTATTTACTCTGAAGAATAACTGCTCCTCCATTGTGAAGTACGCTACGCTGCAGACGGCACCCCTTTTATCTGAGTGTGCACTGGTGAGAAAACCAAGGGTTGAATTACCGAGTTGAAAACTAGCTTCATAGTAGGCTACAGCTGATCCGGATCCTGAGTGTCTGGGTAAATCAACCCAGGAAATGGAGAGATGTCTTGGGATGTTAATCACGCTTCCTGGTACAGGTCTCTGGTTTTGCCTTTCCCTTTAACAGTTTTTCCCATCTATTAGGCCAATGTATTTAACTTACTGCTAACCTAATATGAATAAATACTTTATGATGTAAGTGACTATTGCTTAACAATTACATTACAGTTTCAAACTATTTTTATCACCAGGTATTCAGACATCTGAACTAACAATGAGCTAAAAAAAAGACAAACGTTTTACATTTGATCCAGTTTAAAGGAAAAACCTGTTCATCTGTATGTGTCTTATAAGCTTTCTGCCAGGATCAAGATGGCAGACGTGTTGCTGTGTTGCTGCAGTGGGCGTCTATCTATATGTCTATGATGAACATACTAGTAGTTAGCGATGAACATGCTAACAGTTAGCGGTGACCATGTTAGCAGTTAGCAGTGAACATGCTAACAGTTAGCGATGAACATGCTAACAGTTAGCGGTGAACACGCTAACAGTTAGCGGTGAACATGCTAGCAGTGAATGGTGAATATGCCAGCAGTTTACAAAGTTGTGATGAAGTGATGAAAACACGTCAATTAAACATGTTTTATCAGCACATTAGTTTGTCTCCTTACATACATGATAATAGTTGATGACCTCACTGTTTCCACAAGGAAACCATTGGTTAACTGGTTGTGTTCACTGACTAAAACAGCAGATTTTAAATTTTTGTTACTTTATGTCTTTCTGAACTAAATCATCTTATTAAAAGTTAGAAGATGATTTTTAACCATCATTCATCAACATGAACAGTGACTCAGCAGATTTCTGATTTTCTGATACTGGTTGGGGACTGATAGTTGGATACTGTTGGGTCTAAATGTGTTGGAGGCAGCTTCTGTGTTTATGGACAAAAGAAATAAAACACTTGACAATGTTGGAAGTGTTTAAAGTTTCCACACTCTGATTCCTGCTAACTCTCTGCATGGTTTTAGTGGTTTTAAGGTGTTGCAAGTTTGATATTCACATATAAGGAAGCACAAAGATGTGTGGTGTGGATGATGGTATTTGGGCCAGTCTGGGCCCCACCCTGCAAACTCACAAGAAAAGTTTAATGAATAATCAATTACTTCTGAGTTTGTAACTCAATGAGAAAACCTTTCAGCATCTTTATCTGCACCCAACACTACCACCAGTTTCATCACACTGGAGAAAAGAGCTTTATCATTTTAATTGAGAGCAGAGATCAAGAAAAACTCCAAGAAAGATTTTTTTCTGAGCTAAAATGTTTTGTTCACAGAAGCATGCAAGATCAGGCCTCCCCTTAAAGATCTGTCCAACATCTTTGGTCATTCATTGTGCTGCACTGCCAGTGTCTCTGATTGGTCCCTTGGCTGTTTTCTTTCTTTTCAATTTTCCAAAGCTTTGGAAAAAACACGCACTGCAGCAGATGCTAAAGCAGCAGCTTGTGTCTGCTTCCTCTACGGGGCCATTGTTGATGTGAAGAGCTACTCAAGGGAAGGTGTCAGCATTTATCTACCTGTGGAGCAGGTCCATCTGCCCACATCTCCCAGGACGGAGGGTAGATGGAGCTGATGGTTGTATAACTGAAGAATGGAGGGAAGAGAGGATAGTTTTTTTGGGGGGGGAGGTGTTATAGATCAAGGGAGGTTGTCAAACTGCCTTCATCTTTCCGAGCAGCAAGCGAAAGAAACGGTGCAGCTGTTGCAATACTATCCACCTGGGTACTTCAAAAAGACGCCCAGATGTTCGAAACCGGCATAAACACTCATCATGCCTGATATAAACCAAGCCCCAACACCTTTACACACACATAAACACACACGGTTGCTCAGAATATTATCCACTTGACTTGAAACTCCCATTGCACTTGACACGTCCAGCCCATCCTTGTCTGCTCAAATATTACATTGCCAACTGCAGCTGTTCGGAGATCACACGTAATATGCTCGTTTCTCCCTTGTTGTGTCGAAAAAGTACAAAAAAAACAAAGTTGTACGCAGGCCAAGCGTCTTTTTTATTGTCTGTGTTTGTAAAACCAAAGACATCAAGTTGCATCACAGAGACAATGTGAGCTTTGTAGAGGCTGTAATTTTGTGTTTAACGGGCATCCAGATGGCTTGCTTGATTGGAGCATAATGGTAGCATTATCAAAATGGTGGTATCATCAGCTCCCTTACTTTCCAGAATTGGCATATGCAAAACAGCAGGAAACAACACTGATCTCCCATTGATGCATATACTGTATCAGTGGTACAGTAACCAGAATATAGCCCTGCTCACCTCCTCTTTTTAAGATCAACATATTTTTGATGATTTTTTCACTTGTAGGGAAAACACAGGTGCATAACGGCAGCTCAGCTGTTGCAGTGAGACAGCAGACAAAACTTTCTCTAAGTGGAATTCGGCCATCATTAATGCTCCTGTACAGAACCACCAGTCTGCTAATGTGACTGGGAGACCAACACAGCAAAATTACGCTCGGGCAGTTTTCACAGATTTCTGAAAATGATAATCCCAAGATCTAACCAATGTGCCAGATTTTAGAATTGATCTTTCATCAAGGCCCCGCCCCTTGGTTACTGTCGCTATGCCCGTCAAGCTTTCTGTAGCCCATGGAGAGTTAGTGGATGTCATGCCAGGGATAGCTTATATACCACTGCATGTTAGTTTGGAGCAATACCTCCGTGATATCGTCCAGATCGAGGCAAAAGGGTTTACAATATGGAGTGGAGGGATATATTTAGAATATTACAATATGTAGCGATGAGGGAACAAAAATTCTCAAGGAAAATTGGAGAAACCCAATGACCTCTACCTCAAATGCAACCAGCACACTCTTATGGACCAGTCCTGGTCCTGCACAGCAGGGTGAGTTCTCTTTCTTACGTTGGTTAAGTACTGTATTAGTCAAATATAATTGTTAGGTTAGCTAAACTGTCCACAGAGGCTAGCTTGTTACTCTAGGTTCATGGCTATAGCTAACAGCATTTGCCTTACCTTTGAGCAGACGTACGGATGCTTGTTTATTTTTTAGGCATTCAGCTGGGAGTGAGGCCTTCTATATGGTTTTATCCATTGTAGGCATCGCTCCAACTGTCTGATTTACATAATCCATTGGCACATCGCTTCACCCTCTTGTGGAATGTCGGACCTAGTTTACATATGCTAGGCGGGGTTTTTGCGAAATGTTAATTAAGGTTTTAAATAGAAACTAAGGGCGCCTTCACACTGCTGCTGTTTAGTCTGCTTCCACGGATAGATTTGTTTGGTGCAATGTGAACACCAACCGCACTCTGATGCAGACCTAAGATGATGATGTGGACCAGCGTCCACTTCAAAGCCTCCCTCCTTTTTCCTGCTTTTTTATTATTGATCAGTGGTTGTTTGGGGGAATATCACCACCTAGTGAGCAGTTGTTTTAACCACGTGACGTTGTCCAGATGGTTTGGTCCGCTTGAGTTTCTGGTTGACCCCTCTTTCCTGTCCTCTTCACCACCAACCGGTCCAGGCAAATGCCCGTCCTTCCTGGTTCTGGTTCTCATGGAGGTCTTACCTTACACTGACTCCTCGTGCAGCCAAGGATGGAGGATTGAATTTAAAGAGAAGATTTGATCCAATCTGTTGGTTTACCTAGCTAAATAATTATCTTATGAAGTGGTTTACATGAACACAGTTTTTTAGAAACTGGACTAATGTGAATCATATAAAGGATTTGTTTAAATTGTATTCTAATTGGACTCCAGTGAATTGGATTGATGACTTTGTGAATTGGTGCTGAAGAAATAAAGCAGAATTGAACTGAATTGTTTTCTCCACCATTCGTACA
This sequence comes from Leptatherina wallacei, assembly GCA_028567055.1. Lineage (NCBI taxonomy): Eukaryota > Metazoa > Chordata > Actinopteri > Atheriniformes > Atherinidae > Leptatherina > Leptatherina wallacei. Next base: position 23,621,753 of record JAOXYM010000023.1, on the reverse strand, counting down.
GCTTACAGAAGGCTTGTTTTTCTCTGATTTCAACCTCCTCATCTCCATGCTCCTCTGTCTTTCTGTCTCTGACCTTGAATCTTTCACAGTGACATGTTTTGTAGGCCATTTTGATTCCTGAAATGTTTCTAGAGAGAGAAAGCTTGTCAGAGGATCTTATACACCAGTGTATCCTCTGCAGCTTCTGAAGGGGGCAAAGCATGACTAATCCTAGACTTTAAACTGAATAAAAATATGTACTCTCTCCCAAAAAGACACCATGCTTATCATCATCTCAAAAACAGTTGTGTGGCTACATGACTCAGCTCTATCGCATTTAATTGACATATGTTTAAAACGGCATTTCATTTGTTTAAATGACTGATACCTCAGCTCCTTGCCTCCCTTCTCTGCTGGATTAGACTAAGATACAAGTAGTTAGGTGGAGGAAGGAGGAAATGAGATAAGATGTTTTTTTTCATGTTAGGACAACTTCTATTGAATTGCAACCACTAGCTTCTACCACAATCCATCCAAGCTCTGTAATTTCACATGAATGAAAGGGGTTGTGTTGAATCAGAATGTGAAATCATCTCATATCAATCACTGGATCCTGACTTTATAACATCAGCAAACATGGAATCAATATGATGTTGTACTGCGATCAAACTTGCAATTCTCCTACTTAAAGATACGAAAAAAACCCCCCACCAAAATCAGGTTTTGTTTTTGTAGTGGTTCAAGTGTTCCCTGGAGAGATGTTTATCTGGTAAGGTCTCAAGTTAATTTATCTTAGTTGCTCTGACTCTTTGTAATGTGGAAGCATGATATATTAATGTGTAATCAATCATACACAACTCATATGTCTTTTGTTTTGTTTTTACAGATCAGCTTATTGTTTATGCAAAATTGGCCTCAGGACAAAACTCAACCTGGAACTGAAATGAAATAAATGAACAGAATAAAACGAGCTACAATGGAAAAAACTGCCACAAGGGCTTGAAAACAAAGCACAGCAGCATGACTACAGCGGCACTTAATTCTGCTTTACTCAGGTCTACAAAACAGGAGGAGATTTAATAAGAAGGCCTAATAAGAAGGACAGGGCAGTAAAACAGCGCCTGGGTGAAAAATGAGAGTAAAAAGAATCATTGTTTTCATCAGGCTTCAAGCCAGGCTTGTTACTGCACCGCATTAATAATTAAGAGGGTTTTTTTCTTTAGTTTTTAGCTGAAGATGTTTGGATGAATTATCTGTGGACCAGCTTCTTCTCTGCTTTTACAACAAGTTGCTGTGATCAGGACCAGGGTGTTACTCCGAGCAACTAAAATATACTTTACATACAGATTTATCTTTAGACTGAGACTGCAATAAGAAACCATTTATTTGGATTGTACATATCATACATATACTTTATATCATAAATGACACACTGGGTTCTTTATGAGATATATTTCCCTTTGTTTTGTGCCGTTTTGGAATATTTAACATTATAGTCACACTTGAGTCACTCCTCCTTTTTATTTTACTTCAAACAATGTTTTTGTAATCTCAGAAAATTGTCTTGAGTGATAGTTTTCCAGTGGACTGGTTTTCAGCTAATTTTCAGACCAGTCCCCGTACCTCACCATTTTTAGAATCGGCAAAAAAAACATGTGACTACATGTGCAAACGTGCTCCGACACACCTGATTCAAATTAAATGGATCTCTTTAACAGCCCAAGTCTGTTAATGAGCCATTAATATGAGTCAAGAAACATCTAAAACCTGCAGGACAGTGGCCCTCGAGGATCAACAATGGACATCCCTGTTATAAGCATTTTGCACAATCAACAAGACAAAGTAAGTGTCCTCCTGGACTGGAAATGGACATCCCTGGCTTGTACACTAGAAGCCACATTCAATCATTCACAAACATTCACTCATAGAATACGCTTCTGACACACTTTTACAGACTCTGCAGTCTATCACACACATTCATGTTCATTAATGAACCCATCAGAAGCAACCTAAGGTTCACCATCCTGTCCAAGGACACTCTGGCATGTGGTCTGATGAAGTCAGTGATTTTCAACTCCAAGTTGGTTCCTAAAGAGCCATGAGTCAGAAACCTGGCCTATCTCAGCCTGGTGTGGAGAGTGAGGAAACTAAACAAGTGACAGACAATAAAAAGAGCAGAGTTATATCTGATCCTTCACACTGACACATCTACTATCCACCGAGGCCTCATCAGAAATGCTCTCCATGAAAATGTGGCTGTCAAGAAGCCATTCTTAAGGAAGGGAACATGGAGAAAAGGCTGAGGTATGTCAAATGATACAAGAACTGGACTGAATATCAGAGGCAACGGGTCTGAGGGAGGGATGGATCTTCCCCAGAACCTGGACCTCAGCTGGTCTGATGGAGGGACTCATCCCCAGAACCCCAACCTCAACATGATGTCTTACTGAAGCAGTGCGGGATCATCTGGACAGAAAACAGAAGAAAAGACAGAAACATCCAAAGAAGACCTTTGGAAAGTTTTTCAAGGATCCTGGAGAAATATTCCTGAAGACTACTTAAAGAAATGATTGAAAACTTTTCTAAAAGGGTTCAGACTATGTGGAACAATGAAGATGCTCTGACCTAATTTTCACTTTCAAGCTCCTTAGAACTGGACAAACCTTTTTTTTGCCTTGCCTGCTCTATTTTCACTTATACTTATACATGATCATGATCTACTGCAGTCTTAGTTTATAGTCTTATCATTTTGAATTATTCCTTGTTTCCTGTTTTATTTTGTTGAGTTTTTTCCCTTGTGTTTTCTGTTCCCTTCCTGCTTCCTGATTGTTGTTCCTCATTGTCACACCTGGTTTCTGTAGCTGATTGCCTAGCCTGCTGCTCATTTTCTGGTTTAGTTTTGTGTATTTTGACTCTTGGTTTTCAGCTGACTTGTTGGATCATTTTCATGTCACTCTGTTTGACCTAAACTCAAAAATGTAGCTTTTTCTGCTAAATCACCATGTTAAAAATACTATGATTTTTGAAATATGAATGCAAAAGAGGATCAGATTGTCTCAAATAAGCCCAAAGTTTCAGTCTTTGAACAGCATGATAGAACTATGAACATCTGTGAAACACGTGTTGCTTCCTGTCAGAGCTGCTGCATGAACACAGTGGTCCACCTGTTCAGACCTGGCCACCAGGGGGAGTGTTGAGACTGAAGAACTCAAAGGACACATGATGTGAATGCACCAACACGCTTTCATACAGATGTGCAGACTGCAGAATCCCACACCCTTCTTGGCAGCTGGGAGGATGATGCTAAGGTGAATGATGGGATAGGAACTCCCTCCATGTATTTATTTTTTTCTATTCAGTCAGCCAGTTTCAATTTCAAGGCTTTGATCTGTGAAAGAATGGCAGCAGACTGCAACATTGTTATTTCCCACAGGATCAAGTGCAGGAAATGAGGGGGACAGGCTAATTCTGTCATGCTGAGAGGGGGGGAAAAAGGCAGACATGAGGCCAAGGAGGGATGCACTGAGAGGATGAGCGGGGAGATGTACGAAGCGCTGCACGCTATGCCGCAAAGAAGGAAAAAAAGAATGACAGAATATAAAGAGTATGAGGGGATGAAGAAAGGGAGAACAGAGAGGACAGGGTGATAGAGAGTCTGAGGAATGGAAGGTGGGGGGGAGGAAGACAGGAAGAATGAGGCAGTAAAAAGGTTATGGTTATTCTTTCCTTTGGCAGTCACCAGGTGAGACGAGGGCAGACACTTCCATTCCATCACAGGACAGACCAGAGGCACCCAGGGGGCTCAGAGGTCTGCTGAATATTACATGAGCCTGTTCGTCTAAGAACACACACACACACACACACACACTCACACGTGCACTCCCACAGATGTGTAAAGATGAGCGCACGAGCCGATGCATACACTCACACATATTGAAGAGGGTGGAGGAATCCAAAGAGGCCAGTGGATCAAGAGACTTAAATCCACCAGAGAGAGGCGTTGGGAGCAGACCAGAGAGGTGGGAGGCTCTTTGAGAGTGTCAGGATGAATCTTTACTGGATCAATGCGCTTTCCTCTTCGCTGACTGGGCTGAATTCTCATTCATAATACATGCACATACGTGACCAGCGTGGCCCGTCTGTTTGGGGGAGTAGGCGTTGGACATAAGGAATGTGGAGCATCTTTGAACTGGAGTTTGATTCACTTCATGTTGGTAATCTTGAGCTTCTTGACTTAGAAGTGTTCATGCTGCACAGTATAATCGTCTCCGTCAGGTCGATTGGAGCTTTTTGTTTTTCCTCATTCTTCAGCTTGTAGGGGTCTTGGTTTGTCTCAGTGATGCTCAACCTGACAAGAAACCAATGAGACTGGTGTACAAATCCTAATCTCCAACAGAATAAATATCTCTCATAATTCTCACACACCACTTTAAAAAGAAACTTCTGGTTGTTTTTAGGCTTGAACTTTAGGCTTGAACTTTAAGGTTAGAATGGATCCTGTTCAGGTTATTCATTTTCTGTACCGCTTAATCCAAATCAGGGTTGCAGGTGGGCTGGAGCCTATCCCAGCAATTATCAGGCGAAAGGCAGGGTACACCCTGGGCAGGTCGCCAGTCCATCGCAGCCTGGTCAGGTTAATACACTACAAAGTGGGAAAGTGTGTCTAAACTTTTGACTGATAGTGTAGTTTTTACAACATAACTGTCACCATCATGGATGCCATTTTTTACACTTCACATGCAGTTGCTCTCTTAATCACTAGAGGTCACTTTGCCTGCATAGACACCACATGGACACTTCTGGGGAGGACTGTCTCAGAAGAAAAAGTTCAGATTTTTCTGGGATATTATGAGGACAGCAGATATCTTTTTTCTTTAAAACCCACTTTATCCCATTAAGGATTCTCGTTGAGAGTTGGAGTCTGTTCCAGATGTCATGGTTACGGAGGGACAATCCCTCCAGTGTAACCCAAGTCTTCTCCAGGTCCTCCTCCCAGTGGGATGTACTCAGAACACTTCACCCAGGAGGCATCCTAACCAGATGCCAGAGCCACCTCATCTGGCTCCTCTGGATGTGGAGGAGCAGCATCTTTACTCTGAGCTCCTCCTAGACGACCAAGCTTCTCACCCTATCTCTAAGGGAGAGTCCACCACCCTGCAGAGGAAACTCGTCACAGCTTGTCACAGCTCGTCACAGCTTGTGATCATCAGTGAGGATAGAAACTGACCCGTACATGCAGAGCTTTGCCTTCAGCCCAGCTCCGTCTTCACCACAAGACTGATGTAAAACCTGCATCACCAATCCACCTGTCCATTTCCTAACCAAGTCTCCTCACAGTCAACAACAAGACTCAGAGATGCTTCAACTCCTCCCCTTGGGGCGGAAACTCATCTTTTAAATCTTATTTTGACTTAAAGAACCATTTAATAAATGCAACTAGCTGATTAGATTAGATTAGATTCAACTTTATTGTCACAACACATGTGTAAATACAGTGTAATGAAATTCAGTTTAGCTTCTAAACAGAAGTGCAAAGAGAAGCAAGTGCAATAAACACTATATGAACAGTATGTAGCTACAGGTAAATGTAAATGATTATACAATTGGCAGATTATGTTTTCCTGCAGGAAATATCTAACTGATACAGGGAAGCTGTCGGCACCTGGATGTCTGTGTGATTTAATATTCGGTGTGTTTTTGAATGCATTTTGTTTAACTGTATGGTAAAAACAGCTGGAGGGTAAAGAACGGGAGTATGGTTCCTGCCTGTTGTTATCTTGTCCCAGTGATGTGAGGTTTGGTTGATTTGAAGGCTTACTGAACTCTTTCTCAGTCTATCACATAATTTAAAAAATGCACAGCTGTCGGTGAGACACGGACTTCCAAACACAGGCCCGGCGCTTTACTGTGCTGTCAGTCAAACGACGTGGGTTGAACGGTGAAGCTATTAAAGTTGAAGCTGTGAATAAAGTTTGTGTTTCTGTATTTTTTTCTTGATTAGTCACGGCTGCTGTATTTGTATGAACAGCCAACGTGACCGACATCTGAATGAGACATTTTACCACGCAGCAGATGGAAAGAAGCCGTGCACGAACTAGTCATCGAACTTTATATGAAATTACCTTTTGGCTCATTAGGCTTCTCCGTTCATCGTAAATTCCTCTTCATTTCACAACAAACAACCTTATTTGTGGTGCGATGAGATAACAATAAAACCTGTGCTGTTCCCACAGGAGACGGATCTTTAGCCTGAATACATGTAGTCCCCTCTAACTCTGCAGTGATAGGTCTTTGTAATTCAAAGCCCTGATAGAGATAAGAGAAGTGCCTCCTGCTCCTCTCTTTGTTCCGGGGGAGACTCCAGCTTTATGGATTAAAACCTGTCGACGGTAACGGGATGTTGGTCTGTGGACAGCTTTGATGGTGTCTCCCCTCCTGCTATTGATTTCCTCCCCGCTGGCCATCGCTCAGCTCGGCTGTAAGTGAGTTGTGAAAGTCTTTGTGTCTCTTCCCTCTTTGTTGATCTCCGGTCTTTCGTGGAGCACTTTTGTGTGTATAGAGTTACAAATGACATTATGGGTGTTTGTGTGTCTGTTAAAGAGACAAAAATCTGATGTTTTGTTTTTTTTTTCTAATGGATGCGGGTCAATAATATTAATATCAATAACTTGTGATTTTCTTTGGGACACATTTGAATATTTAACCTTTCAGAAAAAAAAAAAATCTGCAAATTTAGGTATAAAGCCAGAAAACTAATTGTTTGAAATTCGACAAATATAATTATCAAGCAGCCCAAAGTAGGGACAAAAGATTACTGCAAAGGATGCAACAGCTCACATGAATCAAACTATACCATTCATCATGAAATATGGAAATGCAAATATAAACCAAACCTCACTGCTTATACACAGCTGATGACTTCCTGCTTCTGCACCATCGACGGTCGTCTCATAACCTGTGATCAGTCTTTTACACCTGATGTAATTAAAACGGAGATGCAGAGAGCAACCAGAACAAGCAGTATGATCACGGCTGTCCTGTGTTCGTAGAAGTTTAAGAGAACCCATCTTTTGATCCAACCAAACACAATGAGATGTTCATACAAAAACCCGGGGACGCTACACGACTTTTACAGTCTCTGCTGATTCAGGAAAAACCAGAAACACTTACAGACTGGCCTCGGCAGATTTTTTTTTGCAGGGCCAGATCTGAGATGACAGACTACACGACCAACTGAGGCCAACTTTACTGCATCAAACTCACATAAGAATCTTGCAAACTCTGGCGGGACTCACAATGTAAACAACCCTGAACCATGACCGGCAGCTGCTGCTGTTATTTGGATCGGCAACTCTTGGACCGGAGTTGCCCATCTCTGCTGTAAACCATGTTATGGTGCCTAAAGCATGGCTTACAGCAGGGATGGACAACTTTGGTTCACCAAGTCTACTTCAAATTAACGGGTCGTTATGCAGAACTTGATCCATTTCATTTTAATCAGGTGTGTTGAAACTGGGAAACCTCTAAAACCTGCAGGACAGTGGTCCTCAGAGGCCGGGTTTGCCCATCCCTGGTTTACATTGTGCTATTTTCTGATGTGCAGGGTTCATTCTGATCTCCCAGTAGATCTCTGTGAAGTGTGACTACACGGGCTATTAAGGATTTTAGGACTCTACATCAAAGGGAGCAGAAATGCTCGATTCAGAGGTAGAGGTAGAGAATAACAGAAAAATGCTTCATCAGTTCACATGACGCTGTCAGCACATGGATGTGAACAGACCCGGAGCATTCTGTCTGCCTCATATCTTCATCATGTGCTCTTCCATCGTCATTTCAAGACTTGGTTACAACTTTTCAGAAATGGTGTTGCATTTGTCAGACATGGCACTCACTGATTGGCTGTTCCACACAAGTGAGAGCACAAAAAAGTGAGATAGCAGCCAAGACGATATGAGGGTGAAGAAGGAAATTTAATATGCCCGACATGCTTCATTTCTCAGAACAAGCAACGCATTCAGAGCAACATAAAGAAACTAAACTATAGGCATCTGTGTGAAGCCAGGTCTGCCTACTGCATGTCCTGACAGCAGCTAGCAGTTAGAAATAGTCTCTTCTGTAATTTCATGGGCTTTCTTTGTTCAGATACCGGCGATATGAGTAGACATGTCACAGTTAGCTCGGTGTATAAAAAGCCTAAAGCTGAATAGCAATAACATCCATCAGTCGCTGCAGCTCGCATTGGTTCCAAACTAACAAGAAAACCAGAAGCACTCAGCGAGCGCAGACCTCCACCGAGCTGTTGTCTATTCATTTTTGCCAATGATTGTGGGCGGTATTTATTAGTTAGAAGCTCTAATGGCAAAATGATCCCCATAGTGAAGAATCCTCTAAATAATTCCTGGATCCAGGTGGTGATCCTGATCAGCCCTAAAATCTAATCACTTCTTCCTTCATTCCATTTCTGACATTTCCTGAAAATTTCATCAAAATCCTTTTTAGGGTGATGTTGCTAACAGACAGACAGACAGACAGACAAGCCAACGCTGCTGAATAACCGACCTTCGCCTTGGCACAGTTGATAAAAAGGAACTTGCCGAACCATTTACAGATATTATGTCATGTTATCCTTGATGCGTTTTAAAAGTTTAGAGTTCACCAAATAAAAGAAAAAGCTAAAAAGTTTGTAAAAATGATCTTAGATGGAACTGTTAGCGTCACCTTTCAACGCAGCAGCGGTATCAGATCTGAGCCGGTGACCGGTGTAATGCACCGACTGTCTCGCTGTATGAGATGCTGCAGAGGAAAGGAAAGCAGTTTAGCTGCCATCTTCTGAAGAGGTAGCAGGGACTCGGAAGGACACATCCATGTGTGTTTATGTAAATGAAAAGAAAAGAAATGACATGAAAGATAATTTATGAATCCCTAAATGGAAATTATAATGATGTATTTGTCAGAAGTGACTTCCTTAGTCTTTAATATTCTGAAATAGTTTTCATTGATTTGACAAACTCTAGAATACCACCATGAATATTTACAAAACTCCAGCAGATACTAGTGTTCAGGGGACATATAAGACAGGTCATTTATTTAAACATGAAATTTTCAAACATTTGTTGTCCACAAAGTTAATTTTTAGTCATGCTCTCACATCTTTCAGGTTATTTTGCAGCTGCATTTGTCCCAGTGTCATGGGAAGGAAGACAGTTTCTGATCTGAATAAAGATCATTTTCATCACATATTAATCAAATCATTTTGGCTTCCCATAAACTTCCTTCACCTCCTCTCAAGAGGACAGTGTCATTTTCTCTGAACAGAGAAATAACAAAATGAGGCGGCATTATTCACCACAATCATTCTGAAAATAACTCAAATGGCTGGAATTCACTGAAATAAACACCCGACACAGACAAAAAGATCAAGAATAAATACATTAGTGTGTCCATGTGGCCTGCCAGGGTAAATTGTATTACAGCCTGCCAGGCGCTGCTTCTTTCTGGCGAGAAAAAATGTGGTTGGACACAACAAAATATCTTTTATTTACATTTAATTGTGATATTAATAAAGGTAAATGTAAAAAAGCTGATTTATTGATCAGCAAAAATAGGAAAAAACCTTCTCATATCCCAGTAGAGTTGTGTCATGGTGTATTTCTTAACAAAAATGCAGCCTTCTGCTGGTATTTCTGAGGAAGAGACCCCACCCCCTAATATTGAAGAACACTGAGTTCTGAGAGGGATGAAAGGTCAGGTTAGAAAGGCTGCAGTTACATGCTAATCTACTACAAATATAAACACAACCAAACGGCACACAGTTCAATTTCTATGCTATGTTTT
>JAOXYM010000023.1:23599997-23611480 GCA_028567055.1 Leptatherina wallacei | reverse complement strand
CACACAGTTAATTTTTAGTCATGCTCTCACATCTTTCAGGTTATTTTCACAATGTGTGATCAGCTTTGTAGAAGAAGCTTGATGTTGCTCTGAAAACATTTTTCGGAGATTTTCACATGGCATAAAAAAATGGATTTTGAATAGCCATGAAGGCAAGCGTATTGGAGTTGTGTCCAACAAAAATCCAAAGTCAAGTCACCTGGACTGGGTTTGGTTTCCTGAAGAGATCTTCTTCAGTTGTGATGGAGATAGTGGGAGATTTAACTAGATTAGCCTGACACCAGACACCGGGTTGGGCTTTTTAATGGAGCCAAGGCCTTAGGATGAAGGAGGTTCTGTAGGATGGTGTGGCTGGGTTAGAAAAAACAGGTATTTGCTGTTTGTTTCTCAGATGTTCCAGCCATGTAGAGAATGACAACTGCTTCCCATTTCCTTCTATGGTGTTCCTGAGTTTTCATTTTTATTTAATTACCATTTCTTTTAGACATAATTCTTTTAAAGCTGTCAATAAATTGAAAAATGTCAGGAAACCAAATAAAGCAGTTTTTATAATTGTATTAAAGTATTGTTGTCTTGTTTAGCTGTATTTGTACTTTAAGTGTATTTTCTTGTTTTCCTGCCCTGGGAGCACAGATGGAAACTAGTCAGTGTCTAAATCTGGTACAATGCATTTTTTTTCCTTTGAGATGAGTGTTTTTGCTTTGTGCCTTGTCCTTGACAAATAAAAAACACAAATGAATGCCGTTTCTCAGCTGGTCTGTGTGCATCCAGGGAGTTGTTTTTTTCCTCTGAAACCAAATAAATGGATGATCAAATGCTTGAAAAAAAATTAGGATATGTAGTAAACACAGCGTTCATGGAACAGAAATAACTTCCGGGTCATGTAACTTTCTCGTTTCCAGTTATTTCCCTTTTTCTTTTTTTCTTTTTTAGTTTCAAAGAAAAATTTATTTGCCTGAATGAACCTCAGTTCTCATCAGACGTGGAGCTCCACTCATGCATTATTGCAACTGATGGTCATGCTATTCGCTGAACTCGGTTCACTTGCATACATCATTGTTAAGAGGTGGTTCTAATAAAGCTGAACTGAATTTAACTGAATTTTTTTGTATCAACCATCCAAATATACATTGCCTAGCCAAAAAGAAAGTGTCCATCTGGATTTAACTTAGCAAATAGGGGTAGAGCTTCCTATTGGACAATTACTGTATGGCCGATTATCTTTCAGCTGCAACAAGTTATTTAATCCCAACTGATGCAATGTGTAGCTTCTCATTTCTTAAACTACCATGTGGAAAGACACATTCCGTGGTTATGGAAAAAAAGATTAGTTTATTTAAGAAGAGTCAGATAATTGGCATCAAGTAGAAGAAAACATCTAAGGAAACTACTAAAACTGGGTTAAAAACTGTCCAACACAGTATTAAAAACTGGAAGGATAGTGGGGAACCGTCGTCTTCCAGGAAGAATTGTGATCGAAAAACATCCTGAATGATCGTGACCAGTTTGGTGTTATCAGATGAAAGTAAAACAACAGTAGAGCTCAGGGCTATGTTTAATAGTAAAAGTAAGAACATTTCCAAAGAGGATTGGGACTGAACAGCTGTGTAGCAAGAAGAAAACCACTAATCAGTGAGGCTAACCAAAGAAAAAGGCTTCAGTTTGCTAGGGAGCATAAAGATTGGACTCTGGAGCAATGGAAGAAGGTCATGTGGTCTGATAAGTCCAGACTGACCCTGTTCCAGAGTGATGGGAGCATCAGGGTAAGAAGAGAGGAGGATGAAGTGATGCATCCACCATGTCTAGTGCCTACTGTACAAGCCTGTGGGGGCAGTCTATGATCTGGTGTTGCTGCAGTTGGTCAGGTCTAGGTTCAGGTCTAGGTTCTGGATTCATGGGGCTCAGATTATGAAAGAGTGGTTCAGGGAACATTAGACAACAAGGATCGGCCACCACAGAGTCCAGACCTGAACCTCATGGAGAATCGTTGAGATGTGCTGGAGAAGGCTTTGTGCAGTGGTCAGACTGATGCAACACTGGATGGAAATAAATCTTGTGACGTTACAGAAGCTTCTAGAAACAAGAAAATGCTGCTGGAATCACAGACAAAGGCAACAAAGTATTAGTGTGTGACCTTTTTTTTTTTTTGGTGGTTTCTGTGGTCAGTTTTCAGATGAATAACATTTCATGCGGAATGACCACGTTAACCCTTTAACTCACTAAAAATTCTTCCCTTTTTAGCAAACACTGACACGGTGTTAGAGGTCATAAGAAATGGGTTTAATGATAGATCAAAAATAAATAAATGCCCTCATCCAAACTTATAAAATGAGCCTCTTGTCATGTTGGGAAACACTTTGAGTTGTGAATGAAGTTTTTGTCACTTTGAAACAGAACTCTGGTTTAATTTCCTCTGTCGACATTTTCTCCATCCACCAGGAGAATAAGAAGGTCACCAGACATGAACACTGATGATTTCAAATGGAGAAAGTTTTCTTTCTGGACAGAGAAGACAATTACTGCAATATAATGACTCGTTAAGCAAATGAGCTATAGAGGTAATGAAATTAGACGAGTTATTTCTATTAGACAATGAAACCGTTGCTGAATAGGAGCAGAATGGACCAAAGTGTGTGTGAATATGTGTGTGTGGGGGCGTTAACAGGCAGAAAGTGCATATGCCACGGAAAACACAAGAGTGGGAGATGGCCTTAGGGAAGCTTGGGCAGACGCAGACTGCACAATTCACTCATAATGCCATTACGAGGAAACTCAACTTTTAATGGCTTTTGCACTCTATGAAAGGGGCTGAGAGGCGTCTGCTGCTTTCAAATGACGCTTCTGAGGGATTAACACTATCAGGACTCCAAAAAGCAATTTTATTGGAAAACATGTCGCTTCCAGGAAGGTGGAAACACATGTATTAAAATGTTGGTGATAAATGACCTCATTATTAGACGTCAATAGGTGGACAGGCGTGGCGGGATTACATGGAGAGGCGTGGCGGTAAAGAAAGGAAGATGCTGGTAGAAGGAACGAAACGGTAAAAGAAAGATGTCACAGAGCCGGAAAAAGGAGGAACGGGACAGCTTGAGAGAAAGATCAGTGAAATATTAACCTGCTGACGCAAGTCAAAAATGATAATCTGTTTGTACACCTGTCTAGATGTGCATTTATCAGTCAGCGTATCTGTCAGCTGGGTCTGGTACCCTTCAATTCCTCATTCACATCCCAGCCTGCTCTCTGGCATTCACCATTATTGTAGGGTGACTTCAGCAGTCAGTTGCCCTCCACCATCCCATCCAAGATGGAAGTGGAGATGTATGAGTAGCGTTTAGCCATCAATCAGCGCTGAGACGCCCCAGTGGCATGCAATAACACCATGCCAGCACTCGCCACCTCAGACAATATACAGAATGGGGGGCTGCATGGTGAGTGATGGCGACATTGAGAGAGAGGCACTCAAAAAATGAGGAAAACAAAAGTGATCTGTCTTACCAGTTATTCTGCTTGCTTTCACACTTCCCCCATTCCTTATATGACTTCTTTTTGTGGGTAAGTAAAAGTGCAGTAACTTTCTCCATCACGTCTACAGCGGGGGGATGTGAAGCACAGGATTGCAGAGATTACTGCATCCCTTTATGCAGTGCAGAAAATAATGAGCTCTTTGTGAAAGACGGTAAAATTGGAGCATTTTAGTCTGACCACTTTCAATTTTAAATCACATTTATAATTCAGAATTGCAAAAAAAAAGGCATTCCCCACCAGAAAGAGAGTTTATTTAGTCATGTTAAACAGATAAAAGTGATACTACAGTGATAATTACACTGTAACTGCTAACTACCTGAAGAATCAACATGAAAACACCTATTAATGCTCTTAAAAAGCCTGGAAACATTTCTGTTGCTTGGACTAAGGTAGGAACAGCGTATGGTAATGTAACATGTATAAATTCCTACAGCTGACATTAAAAGTAAGAAACAACCTTGTTAACAGCTGCTGGTGTTAAATTTATTGATATTTGTATCTTAAAACTGCTTGCTTAGTTGTAAATGAAGAGAAATGATTATTCCCAGCCATGAATAATTAGAGGACATGCCACTGCAACACTGGTAAGTGTTAAGAGGATGAATCAACTTCAGCTAATTAATGTTAGTCTAAGTTCAATTAGCTTGTTATCACAGCAAGAAGATAACAGAACTGATCTTGTCCCTCTGCTCATCACAAAGTGTAGAAACTGTTAAATAGACTCCAGCAAAGAAATCATTGGCCAAAGAAGAAATGATATTTCATCACTGATGAATCATCTTTGATTGATCATCAGCTTCTGGAACATTACAGCTTTACTTTCTGCTTTATATTTAGTCTGTTAACTATTTTAGTTTCATCAGTTTTGAAATCTTGACTTAGGAAAACAAAAATTAACGGTAAGGTGGGAGATGTTTTCCAGGAGCATTTTGTTTACAATATTCCTTAAAGTCCCCTTCACACTCCGATTGCAGCCAATTCATTAAATGCTCTAACACAAAGATAAAAAAATATTGTCACCTGTGGAACAGACAGAAGTGAAAATAATCCCATCCAATCGTTATATGTCTTTCAAACTCAACTGCTGTTCGTCTCTCCCCCCCTCCCCCCCTCTCCGTGTTCCTCATAGTGCTCTGGTGGTGGTTCTTCCTGTGCTCTGGTGTGGCTTCGGGGGGGTGTCTGAGGAAATGGGACTTATGAATTGTGTATTTTTGAAATAGTGCTTGCTTGAACTGTTTTTCCACCTTTAAGCAGACATACAGAAAATACATCTCAGTATCTCACTGGAAATACATTCAGTGGAATCACGTAACATTACCCAACAAAATGTCTAAAAATCAATAAGTTAGCTTAAGGCTAACATCTATGGGAATTACCATTGACAAGCTTTCGATTAGCACGTGTGAACGGATTAAAAAAACTTCATCCATTTTCAAATTGTGACCTCAACAATATTCTCGGTGTTTAACTACAAATTGACTAGAATTCTTACAGGAAAATGTTTTTCTGGCCATAAAGGTGAAACATCTTCTTAACTTACATATTCTGTCTGATTTGACTACGAAAGACTGAAGGGACAAAACACACTGCTTTACTGCAAGAAATCTCACCATTAGAGGCCTGCTGAACCCTTTTTGATAACAGAACATCACAGGTACAATAAATCATCTAGTGGAACAATCAGATTAAATCTTAAATTTTAAATCCTGAATAATGAGCCAATCAGAATTTCCACTAAATAAAACTTCTCCAGTGGAAAATATACCAGATTATTAATGTATTTAAATGATTTTATACAAGCTTTCTACCTGACTGGAATCTTGTCCGGGAGACTGAACAGTTCTGTGGTTTCTCCATGAAACTTTACCACACTCTTTACTACTGATGGAAATAAATAATGCTGTATTAAAATGACTATCAACCAGGAGAGCTAAAAGCACTTCTGTTATTTACCGTCACCTGTGTACTTACTGCTGATTTTGAAAGCTAGACAAGCCAGCAAGCCATTCATTTCACATAAACTATGTCTGAATTTATTTCAATGATTTGCTTATTTTAGAAACATTAAATCCCCAAACTTCAAATGAGAAATCCCAGATTCAAATCCTTTCACAAATATTTTCACAAATACTTTTCTGCTTCCACAACTACTTACTTTAGTATAAAGTTTACTGTTAGGTAGTTCAGGTTAGAATTACTTTGCATTATAAGGTTTAGATGTTAAAAAGTATATGTTTAGGACTACAAACACATGCTGTCAGAGTGTTTTATGTTCATTTGTCACATTTTGTGGCAATGAAGCACAAAATGAAGAAATTCTCTCACAATGTTGAGGGTAAAATTTCTGGATATAGTCGGTGTGGATTAATGATTATATTTGACTATTAGCATGACTTAGGCTACTCCTTAAAATACAAATTAAACCAATAAAATATCCATCACTATTAAGATTCATAGAGAAAATAAGATAATATATAACTTATCTGAATATTCAGTCCCAAAGATAAAAATGTTCCATGCTGATGGTATTTCTGAGCAGGCTGATAGCAACACATCTGCATCTATCTCCATTTAGCTGTGACTCCCAATCAGAGGAAAATCAAGGCCCTGCTTTGCTTTAAAGGATGACATGCTGGATCTTTTAGCAGTGCAGTTTGACCCTGGCTTGTTCTTTTTGTACCACTTGCCTTGCTGGTACATGGTGCAGGGTTGCATCATGCTTCTGCATTAACAGTCTTGAATGCATGGGGAGCTCAGCAAGGCTTGAGGCAATGTAACAACAGATGTAGAGTGTGAGGAAACAGTAATCACTTCACCCTCTGGACTCATAAGCAGCTCAATAAACTCCTCTACAACATGAACTTACTGTACTAAATCCTGCAAAACTGAAGTGTAAAACATGGAATGTAGTTAAACGTCAATATTTGTGCTAGTTATTTCCTTTGGTTGTTCTTTGACAGTCAAGGAGCCATGAGGGAGTCATCTCTAGCAGCAAAGCTGCAGGCAGAACCGCACTGACGCACTTCTGATTGTGCAACGAAACATTTGTTTGCTTCTCTTCGGATTCTGTGTTTGTCAATCACTCTCTCCTGTTGTGGATGGCCTTGCACTGCTGGCCCACACATAAATGCATCCACACGCATACACATCGGAGTGCAGGCAGCAGCACAAAACCCTCGTCATCCTCTTGCCAGGTCACAGTGCACATGCTCTGCTAATTACTTTCCCATTTATACCTAATGCCACGAAGCTCCTTTCAGAGCTGCAGATTAACACGGCTGAATCACACAGCCATTGAAAACACATCCTCGCCTCTTCCTGCTCTCTTATTCAATAATAACGTCTGTGTTGGAAACCTTGACTCTTATGTCTGCACAGTACTCTGCAAAGGTCTTAGGTACGAACAGCAAAATGAGGATTTCTAAAATAATGTGATTAAAGTATGTATTTGGCTGTTAACTTGCCATACAGCACCGTTTGGGGCCAGTCAGACACCTCCATGATGATGTGGAAGAATCTAAGATGGCTTCTGCACAGCAATAGATGCTTCATTTCCCAGACAGAGATGAATATGTATTGTTGCTCATTATTTCAGCTCTATTGATTTGCATGACCTATTGCATTTTCAGGATGATGTTGAAATCAACGCACAGATAGGAGGATGTAGTACTTTAAAGGGAAACTATTCATTTCTGTATAAAGATAGCACCACTAGAGGGCGTTAGTAAAAACATTTTGGGGATCAACCCTGGTCTTGTGGCCCACTGTCCTGCAGGTTTTAGATCTTTCCCTGTTGCAATACACCTAATTCAAATTAAATGGATATCCAACAGCTTATTTATCAGATTTATGAATGCGTCTTTGTGAGTGAGTGCTGATTTAGTGTAATTTATTTGCTTGTGAAGCACATCTTCACATCTCTACAGGTGAATGGAGGATGGCGGGTTCACCGATTGGTTCTGTTATCTGTGGTGTAGTCGGGGTTTCTGGCTCTGCACATGAGGGCTGGGCAGATCGATCCAAATATCGATAGTGTCGATACCAAGGCTAGCATCGGAGTGTTCAATACCAGCATGATGAGATCAATATTTTCTTGTTGAGGGCTTTGGGGGATAAAAGCCAAAGAATGTGAATGAGATCCAACCAATAGCAGGTTTTGCTTTTGTTTAGCTTATTTGCAATGTTGACTTTATTTTTCTTAAACAATTGTGTGATAAAAGGAAATAACAGAGTTGTTTTATTATTTTCTTACATTGTTGATGTTATTTTATATTTACAAACAAAAAGCTTAGATTTAAATTTCTCAGTTTCTGCCATTTTGTTTGTTAATTAAAAATCAGTTACTAAGCCAAGGACCCATTCTGGTCATTAAGCTTTAAATCTTTTGGGTTCAGATATGGATGATCCTACGCACACACTCTGACCCACAGGTTCAGCCCATCTCATCGTGGGTCATCATTTGTGGACACTGATGGCTTCAACCGACTCTTCATTTACAGCCCAGTCATGCAGAGGAACATTTAGTTGCATAAACATCCTATCGACTGACAAAAGATCAATATTTTCTCTCCCCTTTTTCTGCTAATGGACATGAAAATGAGTACGTACAGCAGCGAACTGCTTTTTTTTTCCTCCATGAGAGTCACATAAGACAAAGACAACAGAAGAGACCCGTTCACCAGCAAACCTCAGCGGTCTCCTGCTGGTCCACTCACTGGTTTCTGCACATTCAGAGGCATCACTCTCCTGTTATTACTGCGCTTTGTGTCTTTTCATCTGATATTTTCCTTTAATTAGACATCAATCCATCTTTGTTGCATCTCATAAACAGCCAAGCTAGCATCAGATGCTGCATCTAGGCAACAAGCAGGGTGGCCAGGCTGGTGACAATAAAAAGTCCAAGTACTGCAGATAAATGTTGCCTGTCTTAGCTGCAGGGTTCTGTATTAAATGTCTAAATTACATACAATCTAGCTTGAATCACCTCCTTATCTCACCTGCACCAGCCTGCTAAGCACCATGGGTGTGTTGCTCCCTTCTGCATCAAAATGTCTTTCCCATCCGCCTCCTAAATACACAAATGTCCTGGACACAGGAACGAGCCATGAAATACAAAACTTTTTCATCTATCGTCTAAAGTAACCAGACGTTCATCAAATAATTATCATTTCCTTCAGCCATTATGTCTGTAATGTATTAAATATTTCAAATATTGCCTTTGTTTTATATTTCTGCTTTAAACAAAGTGATGACTATGACAAAAATGAAATTAATTCCCTGCGGTGAAGCTGCTGAATTGTAAAATCTTGTCTGCGTTGTGTTTTGGGATCTGGTGAACTTTTGAATGCGTAGAAACTCCATTAAGAACTAAAAATAAGTCACTGATGTGAAGTATTTCTGTAAACCTGTATAAAAAGAGGGTGAATGATAAATGTTTGCTTCTCTGGAACATTCTTAAGTGTTTCCAGAGTACACCTCTGGACCAGTACACTATAGAGGTGAAACTGAACAGGTCCATAAACAACCGATGGAAACAGCACAGGGAGAGAGACAGCAAGCAAAATGAATGATTTTATGGTGTGTAAGGGAGAAAAAAGCAGCCAGAATGCATAATACAGGCTTTAATTTAAAGGCCAGTTGGGAAAAACATGTTAGACATTAATGAGCTGGAGGATGGAATACCACATGTGCACTGAAAGAGAATAGGACATTCAAACAGGAGTTGAGAGCCTTATTTGAATGATTTACATAGCAGGAACAGAGGCAGAGAGATGCTCTGTTATCACTGTTTGTTAGAATACTGAACGACTTTGAGGTCTAGTGATCTGCTGGCCCAGGTACAGCTCATCTTCATTCTCAAAGAGGACAAATGTAAATTATTCACAGCAGCTCTGACCCAGCACTCCGCTCCCTCCATGCAACAGCATCTCCACTCACAGGCGTGGATGCTGGGGAATAATGGGAGACATTGTTGCTCAACACCTGCAAGTCAATAAAAGTTTCATTTTTGAAGTAAGTAGTTTTTATGGCTGTTTATAAAAGTCCTCTAGTAGAGTTTTTTTTCCTGATTTAGTGACAGGTGGGAGACGGATGGGGGACTGTTCTGCATCTGCATATATTCAACATGCAGCCAGAGACAGAATTTTAATCAAAGGATGAATAAATACACGAGATGCTGCATTGACTACCATCTAACCGTATCCATGGGCAACATCTCCAACATCCTTATACCTTATATCTAACCCTTGTCTCTAACTCCCTTACTCAACCACTGCGTTACCAGCTTTGGCTGCATGTTAATAAATAATGAAAAGCCTTTTCCTCTGCATCAGATTCCAGTTCCAGCTAAATAACATCAATAGGTGTGTTTAAAACATTTAACATTTCCTAAAAACGTCCTCATTAGGCGTGAATCCTTGCTTAAGTTACTCTTTCCTCTTTTTAGGAAAGGGGTGATCCAGTCAGGGAGAAAAGCGTTTTACGTCCAGATTCAGCAAACATCTGTTCACCGGTGACACAAACATTCAGATTGTCTGGAGAAACATGACCAAAACTCACTGAACTGAAAGAATAATAATAAAAAACCCAGTAGAAAATTTATTTTGTTTCCAGGAGCACAGTCAAACCTATCGCTGCCTGCATGCAACTTTCTGAGAAACCCAGTTCATGGAAACACCAAACTGTGCCACATCATTCCACCGAAGCTTTGTTACCAGAATGATAAGTCACGTATCCGTCTCTAAAATAAGCCTTTAGTAAAGTTGAATCTAGATTGACTAATATACTAATACCAGACTTCCTTAATTCATTCAATACACTTTAGAATAAAATAATTCTAGTCTTTACCCTTTATGAAACTAAATTTATATAAACTATCCAGTAATGTGATAAGGACCTTAGTCCACCGAAGACTGTACAAGCTTCATGTTTTCCTTTGATACCAGGATGCTTATGTGTCGTTAAGTGACAACACTGTTGATTTAACTCTGCATTTCTACAAAAACAGTCACAAATAAAAACTTTGCATTGGAAAAGTGTATTCATAGAAAAGGCCCTAAACAGTTTGTTATGCAGTCCTATTAGCTCACCAAACAAATTCCATCTTTCATTTTTCATTGTGTCTTGACTGACATCCTATTTCATAGTCAAGTGCAAATTTCCCAGGCTCTCCATTAGCATTTCGCCACACACAAGCTAATTTACTGGCAATGATGGAGGAAAACAACGTGATGGAAAGTCAATGAAAGTCATCAAATCCAAATCAGCCTTTAGCCTTGGCTGCCGATGGATTTGCAGCTCAGAAACTGCCAGTGAAATGTTTTAAAACAAGGTTTGATGTTTATGGGAATCAGTTTTCCAGTTGAAATTCAATGAACTTTCCTATTTACTCCAAACGCATCATCCTTGTCTCTCACTGTTTTGTTTCTGTGCTGAGTGCCTTCCACAGCTGATTTCAGGGCAGTTTTGACCCCTGTGCTGCAGTATATTGCATTACTCAGATTTGTGTGGCGATGAGTTGCAATTCCCCCCTGGGCTGTGGCAGGATTGTCGGTTCACAAGGTTAGGCAGGTGATAAGGCAGCAGGGATAAAACAGCCCAGACACGCTCACTCGCTGGATCTTCCCTGAATCACAGCCAAGATTGGTCAAGGATGGAGCACCTAGGTCGCTCGGTGTGACACGCACACACAGGTGGTACTGCTGAGGTGTGCATGTGTGTTTGCGACGCTCCATCTTTGTCACATTCCCTGTGGGACTGCAGCCCTTCAGAGTGTCAAAAGGCCTGCCAGGCAATCAGAGCTCAAAATGTCATCCATAGTCTGAGACATCCAGGCCCAGTCCAGCTGCTAGAGAGACAATCCATTCATCTGTCCCCCTGCCCCAAACACACACACACACACACACACACACACACACACACACACACACACACACACACACACACACACACACACA
>JAOXYM010000023.1:23543046-23553526 GCA_028567055.1 Leptatherina wallacei | reverse complement strand
GATAGAGGAATTATTTAATTCAGAATTAAAAGGGGAATAAACCAGCCACTTACTTTGGAATTAAGCTTAATTCGGAATTATCATTTTCATTTGGAATTAAGTGTTTACATGGTCATTTTTCATCTCTTTAAAGGAGAATTAACTTTAATTCTGAATTAAAGAGGAATTAAAACTCTCATGTAAGCATGGCCATTGTGTCCCTGCTTCAACACACAACCTGATTCAAATGAAATGGATCCATCGGCCTGTAGAGTTCTGCACAATGACACATTCATTTTGAGTCAGGTGTGTTGGAGCAGGGAAACATGGAAAACCTGCAGGATTTTCGCCCTTGAGGACCGGAGCTGGACACCCCTTGTCTAGCCTATCCCAGTTACAACTGGGCCAGAGGTAGTACAGTCTGGGTTGCCAGTCCATCAGAGGACTGGGAGAAGAACAAGGTATGTATGCATGAACCGACACTGCAAAACACACAAAGAGAAATCATCAACTGAAAACACACACACACACACACACACACACGGCAGTTGATTCCAGCAACACTTCCCTATGTAAATCACTAATCTTCGTATTTTACACCGCCCTGCTTCAGTCACAGGCCTCTAGCAGCTACTGGGATCCTAAGATATCGCACACTGGGACAAATCATCAGATGTTGTTTTATGTGGTGAGGACAGCTTCAAGGTGGGGGATATCTGCCGATGCTGAGATTTCATCTTAAATGGCACACTTCTGTCTCCATCTCCCTCTGCTCCCATGTTTTGCTTTAGGATTGATCCTCATAATAAAATTGTGCCATTGTGAGTAATTTCCTCCATCTGAGAGCACTGCAGGGAAGCTGCAGCTCTCAAAGTGGAGTCCTTGAAGAAGCAGAAGGAAGAATTGTTCAATTTAATTTTCTTTTCAAGAAGACGTCATGCCAGGGAAGCACGGTGTGAGCGGACTACTCTGATCACAGCTTTCCTGACAAATTCTATTCTCCTCTCTGAAAGCAGATCCCTAAAAACTGATCTTATGGTTTCACCTCCCCCAATGAGGGGCTAAAGGATAAAATCCTAATCAAACAACTTCACATGGGTGTATTATGAGCTCTGTAAAACAGTAGCAGTATCTGCCATGTGTCCTATACGCTCCATCATTGCCCAAGGCCAACCCTGTTCTCACTGCAGGAATATAAACATCAACCACTCATAACATTAATCTCAACATGCAAGTGTGAATTTTTGAAGGCAGCCCATCTGTGAAGGCTTCCAATTAGCTGCTGTCATATGGCACATGATGGAACAGTTTTCCGTCCTTGGCGCACCACTGTACAGGAAGAAATAATAAACAATATGCTCTGCTAGTCTGCTGTTAGGCTGCAGAGCCCCCAGGATGAAGCCGAAGCCATTCTTGAACCAGAACACAAGCGCAGTGCATCCGTAAATAGGTGAATTATGATGTATTTTATCTCCAGGAGAATGTTTGCCAGACAAATAGCTCTCATTGTCTGCCAGCACAGATCAGGGACACGCACCTTATCAAACGCTAGCGCTGAAACAGCCAAAACAGCAGCAGCAGTAAAATATCGAAGAAAGAAACAAAGATAGAAGGTGGTGAGCATAGAGCGGGCATCCATCAGCAGAGATAGCCATTCATGTGTGTTTACCTTGCGTCCGCCTGTGTTCAGCTTTATGGGTGTGAGGAAAGGGTCAAAGATCATGTGGCTGGTCTCGATGTTGACTGGCGACTGCCTCTTCCCGACCGAGCACAAGTTCCAGGCCGAGTTCACCAGTCCCCAGAACGACGGCACTGCAACAGAAGGAAACAGAGACGGGGCGTGAGGAGGGTCTGCACCGGTCACACCCGGATTCTTTAATCTTTCTTTTGGTAACACTCATACAGATTTATGATTGGCCAACCTCAGTTTCACCCACATGGGCTTTCATGGTGTGTAGCAACTCAATATGCTAACTCGGTGGTTCCCAACCTTTTTTCCTAAAGGATCCCCTTCATGCACATATTAAAAAGCCATTTACCTTCCTGTGCTGAAACCATTCTTGGTTTTATGCTTTCAAAAGTGAGATTGTCGCCGTAAATAATGTATTCTGGCTGAATCCTGTCCTTAGATAAAGCAAATGTTAAATTAATAACATTTAACCTTTCTCTTCTTAAATTAGGTACAATATGTGGATATTATTCATAATGGCTCTGAATGTTCAAAGCCTCAAGGACCCTCTGTGCTCTTTGGGGATCCCCTTGGGGTGTCCCAGACCCCAGGTTGGGAACCACTGTGCTAACTGCTCCTTAATTAAAAGTGCAATTACAAAATGAAGTTTTTCATTTTTAGAAACAAAATGAATGCAAGTGACAAACAAAACCTTGATCTAAAGCCCGCTGCAGTAAATCCAGAGCATCCCTTCAGGACGTGTAGGGTTTCCAGAGACTTTAACATGAATGTTGTGAGATGCCTGACAAGACTTTTGCAATAAAAATGTTTTTGATGTGTTTAAACCAACTAAAGATTTAACCATGTACTGGTGTCCATTCACTTCCTTCCACTATCCTGTTAACTTGCTGATAATTCAGCGTTACAGAACAGCCTTTTCTATTAGTGCAGGTTGTTTCTACCTTACTGTCTTCTACAGAGTGCACCCCTGACCTGAGGCATCCCAACAAAATGGAAATCATAAAGGGTTGAAAATAAATAGTAATAAATAGTAGCAGACTGCAGAGGTGCACAAATAAAAAATTACATCTAAAACACCTAAAATCTGAGCCGTACAGAGCCCGGATCACTTTGAATCATTATTAAAAACACTCCTTTTCCTTTAGCTTGAGCATTTTCATTTGGCTTTTAATGTGTCTATGTTCTATATGTATTTATATTATTTTAATGTATTTCATCTATTTTGTTATAGTGCTTATTAGTTATATTTGTTTACTTTGTTGTCAACTTTATTGTCGATTTTATTTGTTTTAGTCTTATACATCACTTTGGTCAACTGAGGTTGTTTTTTTAAATGTGCTTTAAAATAAACTTGACCTGACCTGACTAAAAGGTTAACATTAAGAAGTAAAAATATAAAAGTGCAGCAGTTCAAATCAACCACTGGTTACTTTGTTGAGTTAAGAATGCCAATGGCATCTGGAATAAAAGACATTTTGAAGAGACCTTTAGCCAGAGGAACACTAAATCGCCTTCTTGACTTCAGGAGCTCAAACTGAGAAGACAGCAGTTGATCCCTGTCTGCCAGGATTTGTCCTTTCAGGAGATATATAATCAGAGACAGTTGGGTTTTACCAAAACTTTGCCTTCCATCGCCACAATCCTGTTTGATTTGTTTTTATACTCACAGCTTAAGTGAGCCAGCCAGGCAGGGAGAGGAAAGGTTCAAACACTCTTGATAAGTGAATCGTTCTAAAATCTGAGGATTGACACCAAGATGTCTGAGAAAAATGAGTCTCTGTGAACATCTCTTTAAAACATGCTTTATGTTTTCAGAAAATCTCAGCTGGCAGTCAGGAACTGGTTCTACCATCATTTGGTTTAGTGTAGATTACCAACGCTTTTGTTTTTGGGACATTAATCAATGGCTGGTAGCTTGACACCATACTTCAAGGGCCTCAACGGTTGGGTGGGAGATGTTTTCCAGGAGAGTTTTAACTTTATTGCTTGAAATCTGCTTCACACCCCGATTGCAGCCAATTAATTAAATGCTCGAACACAAAAATAAAATATTTCTGTCACCTGTGGAATGGACAGGACTTAAAAAACACCATCCAATCATTTTAACCGGCCTGTTCTAAAAGATTGGATGGTGATACAGCTATCAAACTCAGCTGCCATTGCTTGGAGCAATTGTAAACAAAGGCAGCGTAGCAACAGCCAGAGCTAGGCTAGCTACATTAGCTAGCATACTACATCAAAATACGGAACACACTTAAACGTAAGGGGCAATATGGCAGGAAAGGTGTCTATATTGAGTGAGAAAAGAAACTGTTTTGTAGAAGCTACTGCAAGTAAAAAGCTGAAGGAGAGCGGAGCAAGAGCAGAGTGTGCTTCGGCTGCGTCAACTGAAGCAACAGAAAGGGCTGCAGAGTGATGCCATGGTAGACATATTTCTACTTGATGGTTAAGAAAACACTTTATGACTTTGGAGAAAAGCGCTCAGGAACCCTAGCGAACAAGCATTGCATTGCATGTTCCTCTGCTCTGGAGGTGTGGCTTCTGGGGGAAATCTGAAGAAAGAGATTTGGACTTTTGAATTGTGTATTTTCAAAATGTAGCTCAAACCATTCTTCCAGGATCTCCTACCCTACCTGTAATGTGATACAGAAAGCTTCACCAGATGAGTTTGTTTCCTGCAACAGGCCAACCAAGCGCATGTCATCTGCATATTTAATTTGTCTAAAATGACTTTCATCAAGTGCAAATTCATTTGTAAAAAGAGAGAAGAGCAAGGGTGAAAGAACACTAGTGGACAGCCGGTGTTTATAGTAAGCTCTCCTGACATGGTGCCATTAACACAAACCCCTTTGAGGGGGGAAAGAAAGAAAGGTTTGATCATGATTCTTTGATCATGATTCTCTTCCCAAATTTTTTGAGCCACGACCCCCAAGATACCATACATTAGTGTTCATGACCCCCCCTCCCCCGTCAATTACTAATTGTATATCAGATGGGTCATCCTGCAGGATCTTCTAAATATAAGGCTTGCTTACTGTCAGTCTTCATAAATAAGGATGATTCATGTGGATTTATGCATTAGTTAAAAATTAAGGCGCTAAATTCAGATTTATCTCTGCATTAGGGGTTTTATTTTGACAGCCATGATAAAAATCTAATCTTTATTTTATAAATGTAGGTGTTCAAAAATGATCTTGCGACACCCGGTTTGGGAACCACTAGATTCTAGAGAATCATGATCTGGAGACGTTAAGATCTGCCTTTTCAATAAAGTATGTTGCTTCATCGAGTTAAAAGCTGCATTAACAAATCAAACCTTATAGCGTATCGCTTGAGACGAGCAATTTGCTTTTAGACTGAGTCTAACAGAGTCTAACGCAGTCAGCACGGCGTCAACAGTACCTCTGTTGCTCTTATAAGCAAATTACAAAGGATCTAATATCTAACGGCGTGGCCACAGTGAGGGGTCAGAAGATCAACTAAGATTTCTGCTATTGTTTTGCACAATATGGAGGCTGGATGTCGGGCTTGCCTGCGCCTGGCTTTTTCCATATGGGCTTTCTTATTGAGAATTTCCACGGTCTGGGTACTCCAGCTACCAAGATGAAGTTAAACAACCTTGAAAAAACTTTTGGTTGAGGATTGCAGGTTTGGAGAAGACAGGTTTTCAGGCCATCTGGGCCAGTGGCCTTATTTGGTTTCAGTCTCTAGACTTTTCCCAACAACTTCCTCTGTGGTCACTAATCTACAAAATAATTGGTACAAAAATATTCATCAAAAAAACATTAACTGTAGCTTATAGGACTTTTTCTATTGATTTTACCCATTAGTGTAAAGACCATCCCAAGCTTGTTTGAAGTTACCAATAAAAAAAATGTTCTCTATTTTCTTCTTGTACTCAGGTTTTTGCCTTGAACATGCTCCCCCTCAATTATCTCCTTTTTTCTTGTAATGATTCTTTACCACCAGAGCAGAAAGCAGTCCTCTTTTATTGAGTCAAATTTTCAATTGTTTTGAAACCAAGGATTTATTATTTTGAAATATTATAACAGTCCTTGTTTTAGACACAGTGTCTTCACAAAATTGGATACATGATGTACCAGTGTCTGTGAGTTTGTTTCTGTCCTAACCTGATTCAAAGAAAATGTCCCAGTTTGTGTCATGAAAGCAGCCTCTGAGTTGTTCTTTGCTTGTAATTTTCCATCCATTTCATTCCGTTTACTACCTCTGACCTGAGGTCAGGTTTTCGGGGGCAGCAGCCTGAGCTGGGAAGTGAAGACTTCCCTCTTCCCCGGCCACTTCATCAAGCTCATCTGGGGGATCCTGAGGCATCCCCAGGCCAGCCAAGGCTTCCTGGGGCCTCCTCCTGGTACGATGTGTCCAGGAGGCCCCCAAACCAGATGTCCCAGCTACCTCATCTGCAGAGGAGCAGCAGCTCTACTCTAAACCCTTCCTGGATGACTGAGCTTCTCAGCCCATCTTAAAGGGAGAGTCCACACACAACCGGCTGCAAACCGCTCTAGTGAGAATCATTGTCCAAAGAAGCCAACAGGACTGCATCATCTACAAAAACCAGAGACCCAAACCCGAGGCCCCCAAACTGCATTCCCTCAACTCCCTAATTTCTTTTACATATCCTCAAAGTTTAATGATGAGCTATACCCAACCCAATTCTTATTCATTAGTTATAGTCAAGCTTTGTATTTATTTGCAGGTTTATGCAATGCCTTGTCATTTCCAGAGCATCAACAAAGCCATTGGCATCTCAGAGGTAAAAAAACTGCACGCCAAGGTGAGATCCTGATATAATTAGTCCCATGTCATACCAAAGCATTTACTTGTGGAGACAAGTGGGAGACCGGTTGTACTTTGTCTTCTGTTTTATGCTACTGTACATCAGAATCCATCTTAAGTCAACCTGAAAATAACTCTGAGATTGTGACCATAAACCGGTTTAAAACAACTGCCTCAACCCTGTTGTTATCTCTACTATTTGATAACATTTCTATAGAAGGAAATGTCAGAGTACAACCTATTAAATTGAAAAATGGTATCCTAAACTCCCATGTGCTCATCCTTCTCCATCTTGAAAATACAGCAGCAAGGATGGGGAATGGGATAAGTATTAAAGCAGCTTGGTGGGCCAAACTAATCCACAGCGACTTTTAGCAATTTGGTGAAAACCTCCTCCTGAATAGAAGAGATAGTACAGAGGTGACAGAAGTAGAATCAGCCTATAATCAGCTAACACATACAGCCAGTGTAAGACCGAAAGGACAGGATGGCTCAGTGATAGAATGTCAGCACTGTGGGAGTGAGACGTGTCTCAGCCAGCCAATCTCTTATGTAAAACTTGGCCACCGGGACAGAGAATTCAATTCCTTCTTGAGGAGAGAAGCAAAGCCTTATCAACGTCAAGTTTTGCAAGAGGCAGCTTTTAGCTGCAGTATCTTCTGTTGCCCAGAGCTGCATTTCCCATTTAGAAAGGCAGTAACACAGAGATGACTCACTGGAATTGTGCTATGCAAATTCCACCGAGATTTACAACAAAAGTAGAGATAATTTGAAAATATGCAAATTGACTATGAATCAGAGGGAAGCAGACACGACATGGTGTGAATTCAAAGCTTAAGGCTCAGCAAGTCAAGTCCTAACAGACTGTGAGCTACAGTGTTTGTTTGCTGTGCTTGTAGATGTTCTCTGCAGAGAAAAAACACTACATCACATTTCAGATAAAAGAGTGGAGTCAGGTGCCGGTTCATTCATCACTTCTTCTACCACCGGCGTGCTGTTGGAGGGCGGATGCGCAGGTTTCATGGACTTTTTGCACAATAGATGAACGTCAGCAGTTCAGCCCATACCCAGATGACAATATGTCAAATGACCCCACTTTTCAGCTTCCTTCTCTTCCTTAAGTATCATACTAGACTGCCCCAAAAAATTATAGTTTGGGTTCTTAATTGCATTTTTTTTTTTTTTTGCAATATGCATCACTGAATTTGTACTAAGTATTTAACTAAAGACACACTGAGGGAGAAAAGGTGAATTAGTTGGGGAAGGCTGCCATAAAGCAGAATAATCAGCTGCAGCGATACTTTAAAAATCAAGATCAATTTCAACGTCGTCATTGGCACAAAGTTCGCTTCATATTTTGTCGCGATATCAGGAACACGGATGTTTTACAATCCATTTAAACATGAGGTGACAAGCTAGGTTCAGCAGACCTTGGAACAGTAAGCAGGCTTGCTCATTAGCAAAGAGACTTCAGTGCTTGTTAAAGGTTTGCCTGAAGTGTATTTATTATTTATCAAAACTCAAGCTGAGTTTCTACACAATTAAATGGCTGTCTCACTTACCATTTGGTTTCTATGTAATTGCTGTCAGGGTTTGTTTACATTTTCTTCAAAACTTACTTGATATGGAAATGTATTCGCTGTTACAGGGCAATAATTTTGAAGAATATGGGGTTGTGAGACAGTCTTATAATCAAACAGCCATTTAATGGCCAGAGTGTCATCACCGTTATGGTTCAGATGACATTAAGATAACCATCCAGAATCAGTCTTTCACTGTGGTCACAGCAGCTACAGGCAGAACAGAGGGCACACTGAAAGTTATTACAGGACAAGAAAAAGTTTTATAGTACTGCTTAAGGTGTTAGTACTCAAATGTTCCTCTCAGTACATGGTGAGATCTGGACCTCATACAAGCTGCTTCCTTTATTATCCCAACGGTGAACTGGGATGTGAGCAGTGGCTGTAGACGTGGAGATGGAGGACGCTCCAGTTTTCCATTTGTACAGGATCTGACCAACAGTGTTGCCACAGTTACCTTGAAAAAG
Organism: Leptatherina wallacei; assembly: GCA_028567055.1. Lineage (NCBI taxonomy): Eukaryota > Metazoa > Chordata > Actinopteri > Atheriniformes > Atherinidae > Leptatherina > Leptatherina wallacei. The sequence goes on along the minus strand of JAOXYM010000023.1, from coordinate 23,545,016 downwards.
TAATCTGATTACTGATTACTCATTAATAAAGTAACTAAGTTACTTTACTGATTACGTGATTTTAAAAGTAACTAAGTTAGATTACAAGTTACTTAATTAGTTATCTTCAGCAGCTACCTACAACAACCCCACCGCTTGAAAATATTCCCCTTACTGGAAATGCATTTTCACCAGTAACGTCAACAATGTTCCTCCTGACATGTTTTTATAATAAATAAAATAAAGAAAGTCCTTCTTGACTTCACTTAACATATGAACTAAAACAAAAACAGTCTTTTTTTGACCTGACATATTTAACTGTAATGGCAAACCTTACCATTTATAATCTATATGGTTTGGAAATTCTATGTGTTAATTTCTTTTTTAAAATGTTTTATGAACGTTGAACCTGTTGTTCGCAGCATTAGAGCAGCAAGGAGCTTTTACTAAACAAAACAGTGTAAAACACCACATGTAAGCTCTATTATCACTTCTGTGACTTTGGACTAATCTCATGTTGTAATGGCATGTTATAAATTAAACATTGGAGTGGGGGAGAGTAAATCAGCGGTTGTACCTCATTAGCAGAAGCTTCAGTGCGGCCTTCGGATTTCTCTCTATTTCTGCATACTCCTCCAGGTAAGAAAAAAAGATGTTCTGTGTGGCAGCTCGGCGTTGATAGTAGTAGGGACCTCCTTTGTTACAACACGAAACGAGTGGGCGAGTCAACCGTGACTTGATAGTTCCTGCTAGTAGATAAGGCGCATCTCTCTCCTCCATCCATTGTTTGCATTTGTGTCCCTGGCTGCTTGGTAGGTGACGACATTACTCAAGATGCAGGAAGAAAGCAAATATATTGTAGCAGTTGCGTTGATTGGCCTTCTGGGGTGGGTCGTTTGTATATTTCCCATCATACTTTGTGGTGCCCGGTTCTGTTCTGCACTGTGAGGAAGTGTATATGTGATCCATTCATGCCCTCCCTCTGTCTGATAAGTAAGTGGATTTGTTCTGCTTTTATGCTGAGTAACTTAATATGAATAGTTTGCCACACTATGATGAATTTCTCATCAAAGAGATTTACAAAAACAATAAGAGGTTTACAAAAATAATAACCGTATGTAACTTCATAAAACAGCAATAATCTGATTACTGGGTTGACAATAGTAAGACATTACTGGAAAATGGGCATCACTGGGCAGCCTAGAACTGCTGTATCTGACCATGTCTCTGGTGATTCTGGTGGGTTCTGTGTGATGAATTGGCAGCAGAAACTTTACCCATGAAAACAAAAATAAACACAGGTAAGCAGGCATGAAACATAATCCAGCTCTGGTTTAATCTTTGAATTACTGCAAAAAGAAAAAAAATCCAAAAAGGAAATTAAAGCAAAATCAAGGACCAGTCCGAGCCTGACGTGTGGAACAAACTGGCTGAAGGAGTTCAGGGATCTAAAAGAGTTATCAGGGAGAAATGTTGGTGTAGATTCCCAGTTATCCAGCTTTCAGGATCAGGGAGAAGAAGAACAACAACAAAAAACCCCATTAAGGACAAAAGTTGGGGGGCCGGTACCCTTTGCCCCCTTGTAGATCCGCCCCTGGGCAAGGTGTATTTTTTGTTGTCATCATTAGCTTTTTTATTCTTAATAACTCCATTTAATAGCTTCAGTTGATTGCTGCCACTATGACACCGTTGTGAAGGCTAACTCCGCTCTTTGCTTGTCAGCCAGACAGCCAATCCTGAGTAGGTTTATGTCTGACTAAATATGTTTTCTAGCAGAGGAGAGATTAAATTCATTAGCAATAAAACCAATGCATATGCACCAGAGTTAGCTAAGAAGCTAATTTTCATCAGCAGTTCAAAGAATCACGCTGAGTGTAAACATGACACTGTTATGCCCTCTGCCCGGAACTAGTGGGCTGTCTCCCCTGTGTGTGTTTGTGGGTGTGTCTGGTGAATTTTGCCAGCTGATTGTGTCCACCTGTGTCGGGGTG
>JAOXYM010000023.1:23503421-23514251 GCA_028567055.1 Leptatherina wallacei | reverse complement strand
ACGAATAAACTATTCTTATTTTGGAATTCAGTATTGCCTCCTGTCTGCGCCTGTGTCCGTACCTCAATTCCTTGACAGACCCGGTCTGATTAGAGCTAACCAACCTGTAACTTAAAACTACAAAGAAGAAGTTAACTCAGTGTAATGTAACTAAAGGCAGGAAATTATAAAAATACTGAAGGAAGAAAAGAGTCTGTCATGAAGGATTAGACATGTTTTCCTTTTCAGAGCTCATGTAGGACTCCATCTACCACAAGAAAATGAAGAAGAGGGTAAATGAGGGTCTGAATATTTTAATTATTGTGAGCTATCTGAGCAGATTATCCGCAGTGTCATGTGTTCCCAGTGCTGCATCGGACACGTCACTGAGATCCTAATCTGATTTCTCTACAAAGAAAGTGTTTGCATCATGAGGCTTTGCTCCTGCAGCTGCTGCATCCAGGATCTCCACAACATAGAGTTAAATAAGAGCCGATGACGGGATAAGTCAAGGCTGCAGAGTGTTCCCCGTTCTCGGTAGAACGTAAAGTATCAGCAGTAGCTGTGCGTCTGAGGCTGGGGGCGAGCCTGGAGGCTGGTTCTGGCAGAGAAAGAAACGTGGGGAATACTGAGCAGACACACAAGGCACTCCTTCCACTCTTCTCATGGAAGCTCCCGCAAAGACACCACAAAACCCTCAGCTGAAGTCAAATGTCATCCTTTCTGTTGCTTTTTTAAAAAATCTGTTATAATTAAGATATGAGTGGAAAGATAATTCTACAAATTTAGGAATGAAGAAAATTTTTAGTAACTACTGATTTATTCATTTTAACTTATTTATCAACCCTTCTGAACATTTTCATACTACCTTATACAACACATGAGGGGGGAGTTTTACTTTGTGCTCCATGTACTTCCTGCGCGTATGTTGGGTTTTACTTTCCATCTTGTGTCCACAAACTTTGCAGAACTTCTTTTAGTTGCTGCTGGCTACAACCTAAAATAATGAAAAGATCTGGCATTTTACTCTGCCAGGTCCTGCATCCCAAAGAGATTCTGTGGATTTCCCTTTGGACCTGAAGGACCCCAAAGTCGGCATGTAAATTTGGTCCATCTTCCTCTACCTCTCTCCAAAAATAAGCTTTTCTTCTAAATTAGGACAATCCAGAATATTATTTTGAATAAAATCTTGGATTAAAAGCTCAAAAGTAAACTTGATGTTACTCACATGAGTAACTGCCCTCCATATTGGCACTGATTGCCTCCTCATCCCACTGCCGCCATGTGGTGATTGTTTTATCCATTTCACAATTGTTTTACATATCCTTTCACTTACTGCCGAGGGACTTGTTCTGGTCCGGGAGCTCGGTGCTGGTGGACAGCTCATGTGCTTTGTCTTGGTTCTGGAAGTACTATAGCTGAGCCAAGTGGGATTAAAGTAGTTTTTTAACCCATGTAAATTATAAATATGCAGTTTCCCCACACAGTCTGTTGACCAGAATGGAAATAAATATCGACATTTTTTTTGGTGGGACATGCTAATTTCCTCACTTTTAAAGCCAAGTAGCGAAGTTGCAAATACTGCGAGCTTATTTCTGTCTCTAGTCATTTTTTAAAATCAGGGCAGACGTTAAACTTATAGTCACTTCCCGAGGCACCGCAACACCTCCACACACAGCTGCATCCAATATGTGTGCCAGAATGGCAGAATTAAGTAAAACTGGTTTTATTCCAGCACTGTCAACCTTTTATTTTAGCCCCTGAATTTATTTACAATCATTTAAAAAAAAAAATTGATAAAAATACACCAAATAAACATTAAGTGTAAAGGGGTTAAAGTGCATGTTATGTTCTGTATAATTAAAGCTAGAAGATTCTGTATTGTTCAGAGAGCTCACTCTCTTATCAAAAAAGAAAAATCTATTTCAAACACATCAACGAGCAACACTGCTGCACTGGGTAACATGTTTCTTCACCACCCTGAAAAAACACACCATCTGATTTATTTGGAGTGAGTCAGACATACACCACCCTGCTTCTCTAAATACTCATTACCGTACCAAATGTTTGGCTCACCTGAGAGGCTTCCAGCAAATCCAGTCCAAGCATTTCCAACTCTAATTTCAATAACCAGATAATAAAATGCTCTACTCTTTAAAAAGCCTTTAATATGCAAAAATTAAAACATTAATTTAATCTTCTGCATCTGCAGGGATTTTACTATCTTCTGAAGATGATTTAAAGGCTCACTTTGAGTAAATGAATGTTTTTTCCCTCATATGTACAAACAAAGTCTCTACATCCCCACCTCGTCCATCATCTGGCTGGTTAAGTAACTACTTGGGATTGTGTGAGTATGAATTCGCCATTACTGACACAGCAGGCCCAAATGTCATGAATAATGTTCATTAACATAAAGTCAGTGAGTTTTAAAGCAAAATTCAAACTGTCAGAACTAGCTGATTTTTTTTCTCTTATTTTTAGTAACAGTACTGTTGAAAAATGGTAATTGTGGAATATAAGCCCTGGTGAGCAGGTGTTGTAACTGAGATCATTTCAGTAAAGTGCACTGTGCAAGCAAAACCAAACCAAACGAAAAACTAAATTCTTTGTAATTCCATGCCCAATCGAACCAAGTCCCCCCGGACCTTCCAGGTGTTAATGCACCCTTACACAGTATTATACGTATGAATGTCTGCTCCAGTCTACAAAATTTTGTTCCAACAGCAAATTCGCAGTTGTACATCTTGGTCCCCGAACATCTGACATGGACATTGTAACTTAGGTGAGGTCCTAGTGGCTCCAATTTTACAATATGATACGATGTGATACGATGTGATACGATACGATGTGATACTGATACTGATACGATGCAATATGATATGGTATGATACGTGATGAAATACATTATGTGATATGATATACGATACAGTGCAAAACACTGCAATATGGTACAATACGATACTATACAAAGGGATAGAATAAGATACAATACAATACAGTACAGTACAAAACAACATGGTCCGGTACGATGTGACGTGATGTGATGCAATACAGGACAATATGATATGTGATACGATATGATACGGTGCAATGCGAAACAATATGATACAGTACGATACAATGTGATGCAATATGATATACAATTTGATATGCAATACAATACGATATGTGATACGGTACAATACAATACAATACAATATGATAAGGTACGATACTAGACAATACGACACAATACGATACGTTACGATATGGTATGATACACCTTTAAATACCCTTTTTTGTTTTTGGACACAATGTAGTCACCTGAGCTGGTTTCTTATTAATGCAGTTTTTTAATCTAATATCATTAAAAGTTGGAGAGTTGCCCTGACTGGAATTTATGCGCTACTGCCAGTCCAGCCAGCTACATGTAAAAAGAGAAAAAGATAATAATTAAAAACATAAAATGAAATAAAATATTGTGAAAAATTACTCGAGAAAAAAAAAAGAGCCAATAGAAAAGATTAAGAAAGAAAGCTAACTGTGGTGCTAATGGTAACCATAGCACTGGAGGCGGTGACCTCCACACTGGTAAAATGGCTCCACTATATCCTGGAAAAAACTGAGTTCAGTCTGTGTAGAACCTGCAGAGTCCCAGTCTTCCAGAAGAGAACCTGATGCTGGCGTGGATGAGCATCCATGTGGGGGTGAGCTGGGATATTCTGTTTGTCTTTAACTACAAACTGATGATATTAAATGTGTTATCAGAGAGACATAGAAATAATAGCAGCAGCAAGTAAAACAAGTAGATAATGCATCAATTTATCAATTTGTAATGTTTTCAAAAACTGATATTAGCTTAATTTCTGCTTAGTTAATAAACAATTATATATAAATTATGCAAAGTATAATAAAGAAACAAAGACATCTTGTTTTTAAAAAATAATTTGTTGGTATCGGTTATCTGTGGCTCTGTCCATCACCACAGACGAGGATGAACATTAAGAAGACGCTTACTGTAGTTAAAGCATGCCTTGACAGCACCTGCAAATTATGTGAACTCTGATTCAACTGTAATTAGTGGCGTTAATGCATAAATGTACCTGTATAATCTTCTTTGGTGTGAGGCTTTAAGAGGATGTTTGCAGTCTGAAATGGTAGAATTACATTTTAGAAAATTCACCTTCTTTGTGTTTGACACTCAGGCAGAAATCTAGGTCAACAACCACGTCTCAAAAATATAGATGATAGAAGTACGTAGAAAGAAGAAAAAAGAAGGTAAAGAAAGCTCTCCTGCCTAATTTACTGAGCTTTAAAAACCCCAGAAAATCCGATCAGATGCTCTCACCCAAGGAACTTGACATGTTTTCTTCTCACCAGGTCTGTCTGATCAGTATGCAAAACCACGCTGTTCGCAGTTTATTGATGTCATATTACATGACTTATTTATAGAGCGTGTATGTTTTATTTTCCCCCCTTTCTCCCTTAAAGGCGTCACCAGTGTTCAAAGCTGTAGTTTAGCCAATTTTCAAACTGAATCAGGATTGTCTGCCGTCACAGGCGGAATACAGAATCGGATCTATAGGAGCAAAGCCAGAAAAATGGCCGTGCAGGACAAATGCATTAAACCTGCCATCAGCAGACTCTTTAAAGGCTTGGGTGGTACGTGTTGGGAGCGCAGGAGAACTTTGCACTTATGCCAGAAATCTGCTGCTCTTCCACAAGATAAAAGGAGGAGACCACTTTCTCTGTTACCACAGCAGAAAAACTGTCATTTTTCTGCATCCAAGCATGTCGTGTTCACTCCTTTGTGGAAAAAGAAGGAAGCGTGTTGGAGAGCAGACCCCTTTACCACTGCTTTAATCCAGACTAATCCCTCATACTGTACTCCAAGATCCATCTCTAATTACACTGATTCCTCATTCTGCTGGAATCCCTTCATTTTCTGTTCACATTGAATAAACTACGCAATATTTTCTATTTGTGTGAGTTCCATGCATAAGAGAGCTTGTTAGAATTCACTCATTAGTATGTCGCTGATCTATCATGTATAATCCAGCAAACACTGAGCAAGCATGTGGTCCATGAGGGGATTGGTCAAGGCAAGTCTAAACGTAAAGAAGTGCAATCAGAACGAAAGCATCTGTAGCTCCAGCAAACAAGTGAAGTCATGAGACATGCAGGCCTCCGAGCTGATGAGGATAACTGGAGGAGAAATGAAAACTCATTGTGAGAGAAGGGTTAACACAGGTCAGATAAATGATAATGAGTCTTCTGGCCTGAAATTATTGAGCTTTATTATCAATTAGATTTATTGTCTTCTCACATAAACCCTCATCAGCTGTAATAGGAGTAGAACTGAGCAAAAACAAAATGAGGTACAAAGTGATTCTAATGCTTCGTTCACCCTTATAATGAAACATATAATATTTCTTACTTGGTGGAGTGAACCCCAGGTAGACAGTTTGAGGTTTATTTGTCCACATTATAAAATAAACTGCATTTCTTCCCCCCATTCTGCTTCAAATACAGTTACTGTATATCTATATTTACAGCCTTACAGCCCAACTCTTTACTAAGAAAAAGCTCTAAAGCTGAATTATTTGTCTTTTTATTATCATATAAATATTAAGACCCTTTTTTCTTATTTGAAAATAGGAATCATGTCTCTTGGTTCAGATTTCCAGATCAAACAATGACTGGATCTCGTAGAAACATGGTTAGCCCGACTTGTTAACGTGTGTTACAGGATCCTTTTTCACTCAGTCATGGGACTTACAGGAAATGTGACTATTTCAAGGACAACTCTGGTTTTTTGCTGGATCAGTTGACTTCATTTTGTCCCCCAGTTGTTGAGCTGATAACTACATTTACTACTACTGAGAGTCAGTGTTAGGTTGTTTTCACCATCATGATGACGTGGACAGTGTAGACAGCACGCTGGGGGTCGTTGGGGCGATCAGGACCCTGGAAGGACACCAGATGACCAACAACTGGCACCAAGGTTCAGTTCATTTCATCCATCCATCTATGTTAGCCTGTCATTACCCCACCCCACCCCCACCCACCATGAAGAACCCGCCAGACTACTTGAACACATCCAGTTGAGGCTGCGACTCAGGGAAACAGGACGCTTCCGTAAAAAAGAAAAAGCTGTTTTTTTTTTTCTGAAATACGACAACAGAAGTCGATTTACAGGATTAAGGACAATTTTTTTTCTATTTTTCTAAACGAGGACAATGATTTTTGTTTTTATCTGTTTTAATGAACAAGGATGTCCGACATGATGACCGGGGTTATGTGCAGTACAGGAAGCTGCTGCTACTTTGTAGGAGTATGAATGATGAAGAGCTGACACTGTGTTCTGTGAGAGAATAACGACAAACAAAAGTTGAAAAAACATAAAAATGACATCCAAAAGTCTTATTTGAGGGTCCTTAAACTACAGCATACAATAGCCTACTGTAAAAACATGACAAGGTTACTTCTTATTGCAAAGCTGAGCTGAGGCTCTAATGGAAAATGTTCAATGTAGCTAAAAGTTCATCCTGGAAGATACTAAGATTTTTTTTTGTCTTTTCTCCCTAATGGCTGAGAATTGTTTTTGGAACTTGAAAGTATCTTGTTTCTTCAGAAAAAAACCTTTTTAAAACTATCATTTTCAATAAGTTGTGTTGTTAATTCAGAAAAACTAATTAAAAAGGCAAAACAGCTTTATTTGTATAAAAATTGAAAAATTCTCATTGATTTAAAGGGATACAGTTTAACTTTTGACCAAAATATCAGCTTAATGTGAGTAATAATGGATGATATCTGGGGTCAATATACAGTGTTTGACATGTGTCGGTGCTCCGAGGGGGCTGCCCTCTTCAGAAACCAGACATTGTGACTTTGGAGGAACGGATCCGTCTCTCATGGGATCATGTGACCTGCAGCGCTTTGCTTTACGGCTCCCCCTCTATAGACACAGAGGGCTCTGCTTTGTGCTACTTTTTCCTCCTCTTCCATTGAAAGTTTGTCATGGCTGAACGAAGTAAGAATGTGAAAACAGTGTCTGAGGCGGCCAGAAAGAAAAAGCAGGAAAGGGAATGTGTGGCCTGTGGGAAGTTACAGGTTTAACGTCCCTAGTGGCTAAAAGTTACGCGGTATCCCTTTAAATAATTTTTCTGTGAAAGTAGTTTTTAGTTTAGTTGAAAACCAGCTTCTGTCATCTCATCATGATACAGAAACTGTGGGTGTTTCTTATGTTTTTTTTTAAGTAAATATAATATGCTCCTGTAGAAACTCACTCCCTACCCAGTTTATTATACAGTTAACACCAGTAAACTGCATCATGTCCAACACAGAGTAAATAGGTTCGGCACAAATCCAGCGGCCGCGAGGCCCAATGACCTCATATCTGCTACCGACATGGACAGCATCCTGGTATCTGGTGACGTTAGACAGGGAATCTTATCTGGAGATGTCAAAGTTATTCTGTTTCTCATATTAGCCAGACATCAGTGCATTAATGGAAACTATGATCCAACCGACTGAAACTGCCTCTGTAAAACACGAACCTGGTTATAGTAAAGAAATAGTTTCGAACTTTTGCAAACGCTGTTCATTTTCTATTTAGTCAGACATTTGACACAGTTGTGTTATCTCTAGTCTTTAGGCTGCAGGACGGCGTGTACATGATCTGAAGGATTTTTACTTCCAGGTCACAACGTTGTCTAAATAAGAGCAAATAATGTTTCACAATATCCTCAAAATGAGTCTTTAACATGGACATGAAGAATTAACTTTACTGTGTTGTCATTGGGAATAATATTCAGGGTTTTACCCACTATTATCCCAGGGTGGGGGGCGCCTCCCTGAAGGTCAGCTTGTTTAAAGCTTTTCTTTAGAACAGGTTTATATTTAGTCCTCTTATTAAAAAGCTGAACAGTCTGATGTTATTGACCTTATGTACAGGACTGCTTGTCAGTTCTCCTCTGTTTGTTCCACCCCGATGCTCACACACTGCCACCAGCTGACAGCCTCAGCCACTCCCCCCCCCCCCATCCTTGTCAGACAGGAAGTAAAGGTCCATGTTTTTCACAGTTTGTAAAGAAAAGCCAATATTTCCTTAACGTGGTTCGGAGTTCTCCTCTCTTCTGCTCTGACGTGCACAGAATGATGGAGGGTCTACTTCTGCTGTTTGCCTGGATTCGTCTTTAGCTCCGTTATAATCCAGTTTAAGCCAGTTCAGTCTAATTCAGTGTCGCTGTTTTCAGACTGTGTGTCCGCTGAAACAGCAGATCTGCTGAACTCCGTCTGGAAAGCGAACCCTGACAAACATCTTCTGTGATTTATTCAGAAGGGGGTGTGTGTGACAGAGAGACGGCATAAAAAGCTCGTCAGATTTCTGCTGGTGAAAGAATCCACGACGGACTTGTGTCCAGCTCGGTGCACCAGATTTCCCATGGTGCTTCAGTTAATGGAGCTCCTCTCACGGAGCACTGAGGCTCTCAGAGGACCCCCAAGATCTACTGGTCTTTCATCAGCCTCTGGGCGTTCTCGCTTCTGCCTGAGAAATAATTACTGAACAGCTGAAATGCAGAGCAATATTTCTCCCGTCTCTGCCCCCCTTCTCCCCCACCCCCCACCCCCCCCGGGGCCTGATTGCCAAATCATTTGAAGTATGATATGAATGAGGCAAGAGGAGCAGGAGCTTGTGCATGAATAACAAATAAGGAATATAAGTTTCATGGCTGTTTTTTTTATTTTTCCCCTCTTACTGCAGACCTCTTAAACAAGATAAAAATGTGATCAAACATGTTTATTTTCCTCAAAAACTGTAGAAATCAAAGGAAACTGGTCGCCGGCTTCAGTAATTAATGCTTTGAATAAAACACTTACGATGCAAATGTCAGAATTAGATTCTTCCGATCTGACACTGTACACATGTTGATGCTGGGAGACGCTCAGACGTTTGATCAGTGCAGACACAGCAGGACGTCTTTAACCTCGTCCACAACACTCTCCTTCCCCAATGTGCCCCCGCCTCTTCCATCTCCACTCCCTTCTTCCTTTTATCATCACCTTTTTCCTCTTTCTGCATCTTTCTCCGCAGCTCTGGCACTCCACAAACTCCTGTAGCACTTACAAAATGGACGCCCTGCTGAGAGCAACCACCACTCCTGGAACAAGTGGGGAGATAAAAGGCATTATAGGAGACAGAAAGAGAGAGAGAGGGAGAGGGAGAGACATAAAGAAAAAAGGCCCAGAAGTGGGGCCTGTAAATCCTCACCAGTTACAGGCTATGAGTGTTGAGCGGAAACTTAGGTGTTTAGTTTTATTTGGCATGAAAGAAGAACAAAGCTCAAGTTTTGAGGGGCTGCACCAGAGGATCGAATGAGGGGCTGTCAGGAGAAAAATGAACACTTAGTGGTTTATTCAACACTTCAAACGATCTATGTTTAAGTTGCCTTGACAGGGACCTCTTGTGACTGTTTTGTGTAAAAAGGAAAAAGCAGAGGAAAAATAATACAAGGCAGAAATCAGGGTTGAAGTGAAGAGGAACATGCAGACTCTAAACCTGAATTATTTTACATGTTATACTGGCTCGTCTTCCTTGTAGGAGGGAAGTATCTGCTCCAGAGTCGTATGCAATGCTTTGATCCAGCTGAATGTTGGCTCCATACAATAGTTGCTGTCTCAGAGTAAATGTTTACATCAGGTCTGAAATATGTTATTACTGAGGACTTAATACATCACAACACTGATTCAATGATCAACAAACCGATTCCATCAATCCAAACTGAAATATGGGTACGAAATTAGTTTCTTAGACAAATTGAGAAAGAACACATGGAATTGTTTCCATTTGCTTTTAGTCTGAGGGTTCATTTATGCTCACTTCACTTAAACACATGTAGACCAGTGGTCCTCAACCTGGAGTCCCTGACCCCCGAGAACACAGAGGGTACATGAGGTTGTGACTGTAAAGATTGAATCCACATCCCTTCAGCTTGTTTCGTCCACATGGAACCGGCATTTTGAGAGGCTGAAAACACATTTTTATCCCAAAGAGCATAAATGGAGGTTAACAAAATCTGCTACAATAATATTTTAAAACACAACCTTTGTCAAAATAGCCCAAGCATCTTCGGAAGCCGCATCTTTTGCATCCAATCAGTTTTTGTCCATGTGCTGTGGTTTAATGAGGTCAGTGAGCTGGTGGAGCTACGGTTGAGTAGTTCATGTCTATCCGGTAACCTGGACTTTTGACACATGTCCACAAAGCAGATGATTCATGTATATTCAAATATATTGATATTCATCTTAACTTTGGTTTTATCAAAAGGTCAGGAGGGGTCAAACATTCACCAGGGTTGTGAACACTAACGTAAGTCATCACCGGGTTCATGGCTCAAAAAGTTTGAGAACCACTGGTCTAGTTACCCACACAATCCCAATGCATGCTTCTGATCGGCATGGTTGTTAGATATGCATCTGCTAGAAGATCTCCACTTCTCCTTCGATGCCTTCGCACACACAGCCAATTCACTTCCAGTCTCATCCTCGCGACTCTTCAGGAGTTCCTTGTCCCCACGTCCAGAAGATATAACATCATACAGTCGTGCACAAAATTATTCATACTCTTCCATTAAAGAAAAGACAAAATTCTTCATAATAATTCAAATAACTGGAGACTGATAATAAAAATAATAATAAATATAAATTTGCTAAATTATAATTTAGTTAAATAAGACATTGTTTTTTAATCTAATTGAGCTGAAAAAATAATAAGAAACAAACAAACAATACGGTCCTGGACCAATGAGAGCACTTTGCTGGTGAGCAGTGGGCCAGAATACCTGTGGACAGGTGTAGAAGTCTGAT
>JAOXYM010000023.1:23472774-23483174 GCA_028567055.1 Leptatherina wallacei | reverse complement strand
AATGAGATGATCTAAAAACATGGTTTTCTGTGGTTTACCTCAGTCAGCAAAGTGACATTTTGTTAAGCAAAAGAAATACGCTCATTTTATTACAAACTGCTCACTATTACAAAGGATGCCATGTTTTTACCAGCACTGGAACCAGCTCAGTGGAAAAGGGGCCACTGTTAGCTAGTCAAAAATCCAGGTGGTTGTGGAGGAATCCACCTGGAATCTATGGAGCTTCTCACATAACTGAGCAGCTGAGTTGTATTAACGGGCCTCTTGTTTTCCAGTCCTCTGTTTTCTAAAAGATGTAAATCAATGAGGGGAAGAGTGCCGTGCAAATGGTAATATGTCACCTCACACTTGGAGTCATTGGATGTTGTGTGGTTCGTGCAGCTCAGCATTCTTCTACTCTTTTCAGAAGTTAAGTCCCAGAGTGTTCACAGTACATGGCTGATCGGCGGGAGCGGGGGGAGCTAACACTTTACAAGATTTTTCACCACACTGAACCCTCAACTCGTCTGACTGAACTCCAACAAGCTGTCCCAGCTTTCCTGCAGACATCAATGTTTAACTGTGACACAAGTAGCTCCTGATGGTGATTCGGTCGGTTTTGGGAGAACTAGCAGTTTCCTCAAGACCTTCATGTCTGTCACAATATTACCTCATTTAACATTAAACAGCATTAAAAAAGAGCCTCGGGTTTTCTCGTCACTGTTCAACCAGAGCACACAGTTTTTCACCATGCTATATATCATGTTTGTTGTATTTTTGTTCTCTCCTTTCTCAGCCCCCCAGTGTGTCCCTGGACCCTAGTTTTCTTATTAGCCGTTGCTCCTCCTTCACACCTTCTCTCACCAACTGCTTCAGAATAGCAAACATGCTAGCTCTCTGGACTTGGACGTCTCAACTAGTCACATGAATCTCGTATTTGAAGTGGACATATGCAGCCACTGATGAAGGGTTGATTGTACTCTGATTTGTCTCAGATTTGGACAATTTGTCTACAGTAGTAGTGGTATGAACGTGGCTTAAGCTGAGCCGAGGCGATAGGGGGAAAAATGTTATCACAATATAATTTCCTATGTCGCTGTTCATTTCTAAAGTTTACGAATAATAACTGCAAGCGACATCATATATGTTGTCGTGAGGAATGAAACTGCTGATGTAATGTCTTTTCTTGGTTTTGAATGGTTTTCATTTGTGGTGGCAGCCACAGATGATGAGTTGATGCCTGCACTGCAACAACTGCTGCACCCGTTTGTATCAACCAACATTTTCATGTTTTCTCTGGAGTCGCTGGGGTGATACCTTCTCAGTCATCCTTTTTGGCCTTCATCAACTTATTTGTACATTTTATTAATCCATACTTCATCACTTTTAGGGAATCCAAACCAGTTCCATAATGCTGATGTAGTGGAGCCATTTTTGTCACGTACTTCCACTGCTTGGGAAGAAAACATGAGTTCAGTCTCAGCGACATGTTCATGGCTGTACTCCGCTACACTACACCTCTCTTACGTTTCTGCTCAGCTTCAGAGGACGGGGATTACGTCTGGCTCTGTGCATGGGTTGACTGAAAATGTCTTGTGTTCATCTTTAAAATAAAATTGCTTTAAGTCTGGGATGTTTAATGATCCTCATGCAGCTCTTCTGCAGGTTTTAGATGTGTCCCTGCTCCAACACACCTGATTCAAATTAAATGGATCTCCTCAACAGTTTGTTGTCAAGTTCTACCACTGCCCACTATTGACCCATTAATCTGAATCAGATGTGATGAAGTAGGAAACATCTAAATTCTGCAGGATAGCAGCCATCGAGGACGGGAACTGGACATCACTGGTCTCATTTCAAACTTTGATGAAGGTGAACCTCTTTTTTATTGGGAAAATTGAAACAAAACAACAAAACCATCGGTTCAAACTATCCAAAGTTTCTTTTTTTGGCCACCAGGGGGCTTTCTATAAAATTTGATTGACAGGACAGAGGGCAGAGAAAGACATGGGAAGGATGAGATGGGGTAAAGAGAAGGAGGCGAAGACCTGAACCCAGACTAGCACATGAGGTAGCTGCTCTCCTCAAACCATCCAAAGCTCATGTATCAACTGTCTACTTTAAAGTTGTACATAATGAAGGCAATGGTTGTTCACACTTAATTATCCTGTTCAGTATTGAGTTACTGACACAACTCTGTGCTCACCTTTGCTTTTTATCTACTATGCAACTATTAACTACTAAACCATTGTCCTGTTTACAACATGATAGGGGACCGATTCTTAGTAATGCTGTGCTTTCCAAAAATCAATTAATCAATGGTTCTCATTAGTGAAGTGTATAATAGAAGGAGCGCCAGCCCTGCATTACCCTGTCACGTTTTCAAACCATTTAGTAAAAAAACACCAGCAAGCTATGTTACCCACTTTACTGGGATAATCTTTAAAAATCTAATCAAAATTTTATCAATTTTCTGGTTTTTATTGATTCAGTATGCACTGCGGAATGTCGGTAAGTTACATCAGGTCTGAATCACAAAGACTGAGCAGACAGCTTTGAGTTATATTGATTCTACATGAAAATGTTTGCAGGAATTTAAAGATGTCTGAGCAGTTCTCTCTTGTCCAGACTTTTTTAGTTTGAGAGCCAAAGAGCAGGCTGGATGGAGGAGAGAACCAGGCCTTCCCATCTAATTAGCTCAACTTCTAATGAATTAAATATTCCATCACACACATATAAACTCATCAGACTGCACCTGCCTGGCTGTGATTTGTTTGCAGACGCTGCTCAGTCAGATCCATTTGTCAGGGCCCCCAGCTGCAGGACTGCTCAGGCTCCAGCTCATTAAAACATCGGCTGAATTTACATCAGACTGGTCAGAGTGTAAATTTCATCTTAAGTTCTGTGGCCTAACAGGAAGACACGCAGCCCCCGAGTGCTCAGAGGGGGATAAATGAAGTCAAATGAAGCAAGCAAGATAATGAAACTGATACTAGGCTGGTTAACCTTTAGCTGAGGAGCAGCATCCTGCAGCTGCCTCCTGTGGGCTGGGTGAATCGCTTTAAGAGTCAGGATGTCATCCATGTGCTTATCAGAGGGCAGTAGGTGGGCTTCCAGCAAAGGACTGGAGGAATATAATGATTGATTTAAATATGGTGGAGTTCAGGAGAATCTATTTCAGCTGCTTTATTAAAGAAAGAGTGCAGCCGGGAAAAAAAATCAACAAATTAATCAAATTTCTGAGATGGTTGCTAAAAAATGTTGGGAATATTGTATGCAGGAAATAGCATGTTTGAGTGGTTGTTAATTCACATTTTGGGTTTAATCTCACACAAAAAAAAACATATGATTTGGTTATGAGGTCGCAGTTTGCATATTTGTGCAGATCCAGGATTTAAAAAATTCTATTAAATCAAATTCTTCTTTGAAAATAAACCCCCACCGATCTGAACCTCTTCTCGTCAGGGTAAATTTTTTCTGCCGCCTGTCTAAAATGATAGACCGAATATAAATGAGGTATAATTACAGCTACAAGGGTTGTATGTACAATCTTGGGACATTTGAGATTACTACAGAAGTGTCAGAATCAAGATATGTGTTACTGTGTCAGAGTAAATTCACCTAGAACAAAGTAGAATATGTAAATATTATCTTCTCCTAAAAGAAAAACACACAACTTTCAGTGAAAACCAGAATATAGCAGCCCAAATTATCTAGGAAAATGTAAAGTAATCCTAGGAATGCATGAGGTAATCCTAGGGAAGAGTAAAGTAATCCTAGGAATGAGTAAACTTTACTCTTTCCTAGGACTACTTTAAAGTAATCCTAGGAAAGAATAAAACAATCCTAGGAATGCATGAAGTAGTCCTAGGAACAAGTAAAGTAATCCTAGGAATGAGTAAAGTAGGAATGAGAGATTAGTATTTTGATGAAAGTATCAAATATTCTGAGCCGTTTGTTGTGTGTATGAGTGAGTTTGTCTCTGTTGACTGACTGTTGCCTGCATAGTAGGTGCGTATGGATACATGCAGTACTCATAAGAATCCAGTAAAGAGCCTCATTAGCTGTTCTCTGTATCACATGCTGCCTACATCATCCTACCACATCCTTTCCATCACAGGTCGGACTGGGCCAATGCATCCGCAGCAGAAATTGTCCTGCCATGATGAACAGCAGTTGCAGAAAAACACCAGATCTTACTGGAGATGGATCTAAAATACTGTATAGCTATATTATATAGAGCTATATATTACTTTTTCTTGCAGTCTGACACTTTCCTTTAAATCACAAATGATTATGGGTAGTAAAAGCAGTAGTAATGATATAAGATGGCCATGAATGGCTTCAGTGTCTGGATCCTACAACAGAAAAATATGACTTTTGTCCGGCCTCTGTCTGAGCCTGAGCACCGCGTAACTACAGTTATAAAGACGTCACTGAATGTGTTACAGGAAATAAATGCCAAGATTAAGAAGATCAGGGAGGAGGGAAGGCGACATAGAGCAAGGTCGCTTTTTAATGCTAACAGAGGAGCTCTGGCTTCTTGTGTACAGATAGCCTGATTGGCTCTTTGACTGAAGACAGTTTCACAAAGAACTTTGATTCTTTTGGTGTTTAAGCCTTGGATGTTCTGATAAATGTAACATTGAGTACTTTCTACTGAAGAGTCATGGTGATGTTGACATACATTACTGTGAGCTGCTATTTCTGAGAGAGCAGAGCTCGCCTGTCAGACAGAGTTAGAAATTAGTCACAAGGTTTTATTGTGGGTCCGTGTTATGAGCAGCAGTGAGTTCTTCCCCATTAGCTCAAGTTGACAAACGTATGACATGGATTAGGAAAACAGCCACGGGTCTGTCGTCGTTCCTTCTGTTATCCAGGAAAACTGAAAATGCCTGTTTTACTTCCTTCATTGTCGTTTGAGTTGAAACTGCAAACAAGTGCAACATCATGTGGGGTTGAATCTAAAAGCTGTAAAATAACTGGAATATTAACAGATTGTGGTCAGATCATTTAATGCATGCTGCACAGAAAACAGTTTTAGTTCTACATAAGTGGCAGACATTGACCACAGGACTGGGTAATTAAAGCATATTTAAGGCATTTTTATTGGATCTACTTTAACTTAAGGACATAAAAACTAACCTTTCAACATGACTAACGGTCATTGTAGACTGCAGACTGTTCTTTTAAAAGCTATTTGAGCTTTTATGATGATCGAGTCAGAATCCAGGCTTTGAAAAATTAAGAACAAATGTTCATAGGTTTCTAACAAGATGTCTGCCTGAGTTTCCACACATCTCTTTTACTTAAAACAAAATGTTGCTGATGGATAAGTTAACATGGGATAAGTCAAACTGGGATCTCTACTGAAAACTTTGACATGACATAATGCTCAGTCTGGTGAAGTTTTATGTCTGCTTGTTGTGTTTCCCAGCGGCACAGTTTCAAGCACTTACCAGGTCACTGTTGCCTTTTCTGGTCTAAAAATAAAGTTTTATTCCAACAAACTAGTCAATCCGTGTATCATTCGTTCTTTTAATATTCAATTCGATAATACAATTCAAAATATAAATAATCAGCTTGTTTTTTCATTATTCCTTTATAAATCCAAAACAAAAACGCAAATCAGGTTGTTTTTTTTTACACTTTTCATTTGAAGTTATGATGAGAAGAAGTTAAACTAGAAAACGACCCACGGACAGAATTTGATTTTAATATTTAATTTGTCAGATTTCCGTGACCTGGAAGTTGCTGATTTCTTTCTGCGAACCAGAATCTTATTTTTAAAGCTGTTTGGCTCATTTCTTCAGGTGTTTCTGGTCCATGTCTGTCTCAGCACCAAGTCCCCATAACACCACATTCACCCGACATTTGTTCATGTTAACAGAGTTTTTACATGTTTTTATAAAGTAGTGCTGCAACAGATTAATTAGACCTACAAGTGCAGACCAAGAGCTCAGCATGTTGCTGCTTTACTTTTTAGGCTGCTTGCGTTAAAGTGTAATTGATACGATTTGTAGGGGAGTAATGATCTAGGATTGATGGTTTGTTCAATTTGGTTGTTATGGTGATGAGGAGCGCCCGTCACATGGATGTTGTCGGTGACAGTTTGAATTGTCAGAAAGGATTGTCAATCAGACATTCTGTCAAGGTGTGCGTGTGGAGGAATGGACCCAAATGCAGGATGGAGCAACTGGAGGCAGATGGAATGCTGTGATGATGAAACAAATACAAGACAGAAACCAAGCTATAGGGAACCTAAGCAAGAGCATGACGGGGAAACCGACAGGATGAACTGACAACCAAGGGAGAATAAATACACTGAGGGATATTTATAAAAAGTATATTGAGGCAAACATGAAATAGTTCCTATACTTAAGCATATTTAGCAAGTTTTGTGGAAAAAATAGATATTTTTCGTTTACCGTGTGGGACCATGGTATAAGCGGATTAAACAACTCAGAGCATTAGCTATATGGTTTTAATGCACTCCGCTGCTCGTCGTGTTCTAGACTCTGGGTCGTGCATTAAAACTGTATAATGCATGGTTCTTCCTTGTTTAGGCTCATCCTTGTTTCTAATAAACAGAAGAATGCATTAAATTAAATTGCATAATTCAAGGCGTGTCACAATAGACCAAACTCATCTTCTGCTGCCCCATGTGGAGGTCGCTATGATTTATTTGTGATTTTTTTTTAAATATTTTTTACAAATATTTTTTAAATGTGTGTGGTTTATTAATCATTATCACCTAAACTGGCTGCTGCACATTGTTACAATGATTTTCTAATACAAAACAGCATCTGTAGACACAGACAAACAGAGTTATTCCGAGTTGGTGTAGCTGGAACATCGACTACCTGGTAATGACATCACCGACTCTCGGCCGCTCAGAATTACGAGACAACTGGAACGCACCATTAGCTGAACAGAATATACGTGGGGATAAATTCTACAATAAAACCAGAAACTAAAGAACATGCTGGAATAGAAAAATACGAACTGAACCAAAAGCCCACAAAATCCTGATCTGCATTGCATGAATTTCCAGTCCAGCCTGAAACATCCAGGTAATGTTGCAGTTTGACAGTCTTCTGATATTTGTACAGATAACCTGTCTAATGAACCACGGTGTTCAACGCTCTACAGAACGGCGTGTTTTCTAACCACGGGATGCTTCACAGCCGCAGTGATTGACATCTTTCCTTTGAAGCTGCTTGATGATCGGCTGACTGCTTGTAGGTTTTATTCCAACTCCCGCCTCACGGACGCTCGTTCTCACCGCTGTGCAGAGTTTAGTTGGAAGCACAGAAAGTGTATGAAAAAACTTGTGCATCTAAGGGGAGCAATTTCTCTTCCCATGCATTAAAACTCAATTCATCTGTTCAAGTCAACTTCTTATGAATGTGTTACTCTAAAAAGCTGGCAAGTAAAAAAGGTTTTAGTTATAAATTGCATCGAGTGGAAGTTTTTTTTAATGCTTTTTGAAAGAAAACACTGCAGCTGAGTGGAGACCCATGTTAATATATGTGAAGGGAATCATGATAGCCAAGTTGTGTTATGATGCAATTTCTCAATCAGACAGAGAAGGAAAAGCAGATTGAATAAAAGGCTGCAACACCACTTCCATACACGCCCCATCCTTCCTGTGACTGTGACACACACTTTACGCCTCTGTTTCATCATCATCTCCCTGCAGTCACGAGGAGATTGAGCACAATGTCGTTCCTCACTAGCTAAAACATATTAAAATAAAAGCAACTGCTGGGCACAAGTGATGAAAGAAAAGCCAAAGATTAGGACAAATGAATGGTTATGTCATTATCTGCCTATTGCACTCAGTCCCTGCTGTGAATTCCACGTTGATCATTCATCTTTGTGTCCTTGCCCCGATCCGCGGAGCAGGCTTGGTTGTTAGAGGGGGGTCACCCGCCTTCAGGGCACTCCCTCCTCATTACGGTCCGGTGTGGTGAGGGATCCTACAGGCACCGAGGTTATACTGCAGCGCAGCCCCGCAGAGGAGTTTTGTTTAAACAGCGCTGCGCTGTATTACCCAACTTAATGGAGACTCTGTCCCAGACTCAAACCTCTGCAGCTCATGTATTTAAATGGGGATATCTGATTTTCAATGTCATGCATAGGGCAGGACGCCAAGGGGAAAATTGAACTCAGTAAATGGGAGAATTGGACCTCTTGATGTGGAAGCAAAAGCTAACCTCTTTTTCTTGGTTGTAAGCTCAGATAACTGATGTGTGAGGAGGAAGAGGAGGAGGAGGAGGAGGAGGAGGACTAGCTTTTGGGCTCACAAAAAGGCAAAAGGGGGAAATATGATCATCACAGCAATGTTTTATCAACTTTTGAAGGTTTCCAAGTTCTCATGCACGGATATTCAACCCTTAAAGCTCCACTAGATTGCTGGTGCCCCTGAGTGCTATCGCTTATATATTGTCAACACTTTGTCAGGAAGGGTAGTGTTTAACTCAGTGATGGATAGTTTTCCCTTTAGGTGATCTACAGAAATTTTTTCCGACATTTATATCCCACCCAGGGGGATTACAATCCAGCCACAACTTGCAGTGTTTATTCAGAGACTCTATATGGTTAATCCAGAATGAGGGATCCATGATAACACCATTATTTATCACATTTTTGTAAAAAAGAAATTAATAAAATACTATCTATACCATGTAGCCCAGAGACCTCTATTTTGACCCAGAAATTATGATGAACCACTTCCTGCCAAACTTTCCACCAATCAGAAAGCTTTAATTGATGGCAATGTCCAATCAGGAGCAGCAAAGTGAGCAGAAACTTTAAAAATAAGGTCTTCTATGGCTGGAATAAAGCCAAGAAGATGTATTTGATGCACAGTGGCGCCACCGTCTGCTCACCAGAGAAACCCCCAGTAAAGCAGATGTTTCTTGGTCTCTGCTGCTCTTCAGTCAATCAGTCTAAAGTTACTGTCATGCAGAGATGTAAATTACCCGCAACATCCGCTTCCCTATAAAAATCTATTCTGTTCTCCTGCAATCTGAATGTTAAAGTATGAACAGGTAAGGGTACACAGACATGTAAATACACAAATGTGCCTGGGGGGGGGGCGATAATTTACTGTTCGTGTCACAGATAATGACTCAACTTGTTTCAGGTGCACAACTTTCTACTCAGGGAGAGTTTCACAAGCTCACTCGTCAGAAAAAACCATGTCAAGATACTACGGCTGTCACTTTCTCCGAAGATCAAAGTCAGGGGAATTTTAAATAAACACAATTTTTTGAATCCGTTTGAATATTCGAATAAACATCCTATTAAAAAAGAAAAGCTCTGAACTCTGTTTCCTGCAACAGCTACTCATCTGAGATGTTACATTTAACCAGTTTCCTGCATTCATGGGCAGCGGTGGAGTTTCATCTCAGCTCATTGGAACAGAAGACCAGCAGGCATGTCCTGGTCAGTGGGCTCCATCCCTCTGTGGTTAGAGGAGGCAGTATCCTGAATATGTTATCCCAATAAAAGAATGAGGGCCAGAATCAGAGAAACACCTGGAGTTGTCTTGTTTAGTTGTGCCTCCACCATCTTGGGTGGCAAACTTATACCTCACCTCTCATAGAGGTGAGCCAGAACTTTCTCTGGCCCCAGATCCACATTCATTCCCTAATAAGACAACATGGAGAGTCCAAACGTAGCTGAAACGTTTCCGCAACTGATTAACATTTCGGCTTTTCTCACATGTGAGAAGATATCTACATTTAGTTTTAAAAAGTGACAAGGAACCGGACTTGGGTGCTTATTGAAAATGGATTTTCATAATCATATCCACATATTACAGCTCCAACAAATGTGACCTCATGTTTTTAGAACTGTGACGTGTTCTGGAGCAGGAAACCGGACCGGAGTCTGTAAGCATCAGCTCAGATACTAACTGTGAGTAACTCCTCTTCACACCTAAATACCATCTTTATCAAGGTGACATCAGCCAATGCTGCTGCTTTATTTATTTATACATTAACATTCCAAAACAATAGATATGGTTGAATGAAATCAAAAGAAAAAAAAAGGCCTCATCTCTCAGACAGCTGACCTGACAGTTCTCATATCAGCCAAGACAAATTGGACAAAATAGGGAACTTCATGTGTTTTTTGACATCCCTGCCTTGTAGATATCCGCTAAGGTTAGCATGCTAACCAGTCTGCTCTGACCTCTCACCACCTCAAGATAAAATTGTGTAGCACCTGCTAAGCCCAGTCCAACATGAGAGGAAGGACATACATTTTAAACAGTCTCCAGCCTCTCAGTCGCATTCAAAGACATCCATCCATCCATCCATCCAGTTTCTGTAGCGCTTAATCCATGCAGGGTCGCGGGTGGGCTGGAGCCTATCCCAGCAAGTATCAGGCGAAAGGCAGGGTACACCCTG
>JAOXYM010000023.1:23448058-23464510 GCA_028567055.1 Leptatherina wallacei | reverse complement strand
TGGAGGATTTTTCCAAATATCACATCAGTAATTGACAGAAGGCTTACAAAAATGTAAATGTAATGCCTGAACATGAGCTCAGCATGTTTCTTTTCGCTCTGCTGAAACTGAATTATTTTCCTCCCTCTGTGTGTGTGTGTGTGTGTTTGTGTGTGTAATTGCAGGCCTGCTGAGCTCTTCCAGCCATTTCTGACAGCGAGCAGTAACACTACACGGGCATTTCTCCGAACATGAACCGTGTCAGGCACATTCAGAGAGACAGAGAAGGAGACGGTTTTTGTCTGAGACTAAAAAAGTGTCCATCAAACACTCGGCAGTCACATTCAGGAGGCCCACGTCTCCAACAGCTCTGCAGCGATGGAGGAAAACAATATCAACGCCTTCTCTCCTTCCATTTCCTCTCCACATTACTTTACTTCCTCTCTTCTTTTTTGTGCTTTTTCACCATTTACCTTTTATTCATCTTTAATCTCTTTCCTTCCTCTTCTGTATTTTCCTCTCTCTTTTTCCTTCCCTTCTGTCCTCTCTCATCAGCTTTTCCTCATCTCATCTTCTATGCACCCTGTCCTCATCTTTCATCTGTCCTTTTCTGCCCTCTTCCCCTCTGTACATCATTTCCTTCCCTATCCTCTTTTGTTTCACCTGTTTCTTTCCCTCCTCCAGTCTTTCATCTGTTTCCCATTTTGTCATCTCTTCCTTCTCTTTCTCTGGCATTTATCTTCCCGTTTCTGTTCCTCATTTCCTCTTTCTTGCCATACATTCTTCCTCCTCTTCCTCCTAGAAAAACTCTTCTGTTTTCTTTTTGTGTCACTAGTTCTTGATACAATAATCAACTTATCAAAAGCTACACTTTCCATCCTGTTAACACAATCATCTAATCAGCCAAATCTAAAATCATAGTGTGGCAGAATTTGGCATTAAAGAACAATATTGTATTATGATCAGACTTGTAATTGACCCCCTGGCGCTCTGCCAGCTCTATCAGGAATGAATGGATATTTCAGAGCTACTAGACAGAGGTAACTAAATGACATTAAAGTAAAGTAGTATTATGTAACTTTCTGAACTTAAAACTCTGTTTCTGACCTGTTCTGGGACGCTGCATCATGCAACAGCTGAGCTTCGCTTTACCCATCACGTCACATGTTAGCAACAGGATAACAACAAACTGGTCGTATTGATTGTCTAATTCATCAAAGAAATACAAGATAACATTATCGTAGGAAGACTTTTACTGGCTGGAGAAAACTTAGGACACAGGATGCAAGATGGATGCTTCATTAGGGAACACCACAGTCCCAGGTCAGCAGTGCTTCTTTAAAGGAAGTTTTTGACTCCTGTACCAGTAGCGAAACTGGTCTGAAACAAGCTTCAATGGACTTCAGCATCAGAACCCCCCCCCCCACCACCACCCCACCCCCCTCACCCCCACCCCTCTGAACAGAAACTTTACCATTTGTTTCCCAGTAACATCCAGTTGTTATTTGGAAGGTCTAAAGATGATTTCCTGCAGAGATGAGGAAAAATGAAGCACTTTTTTTTATATCTGTACAGCTTTGTGGGCTCGAAGAAATCAAGTAAAGATAAGATGTCAGTTTGGAGAACCAGCATGGATGGAAGAGGAAACTTCTGCCTCTCAGAGAAACAAAAAATAAATAACTTTTAAGCCAAAGTGACCCAATGAGCTATCTGTTCTATTTGTGGGAATCTCAACAGTAAACTACAAAGTAAAGACAGCAGCAATGACACCACAGTGTACTAAAGTGGAAAAATATCCGAGCCGTGTTTCAGTGCAGAGGCTAATATTTCACTGTGATAGGTTGGAGAAGTTTCTGCCGGGGCCAGAGCAGTTCAGCTGGATGCTGGCTGCCCGTCAAACAGCTTCTGGTGTGCAGTGCTGGCTGTCAGAATCCATCTCCTGCAGTCTGATGGCATCCATCCCTCCTCTCAGAGCCCTTTCTCATCAAACAGTGCAGCAACTAAAGTTTGGTGTCAAATTTCTACCAACAGAGCAGAGGCTGGCTTCAGAACAAGCCGGTGATGTGAGGCTGGATATTCTTTTTCTTCACACGAGCCTGCCGGTGACAAACCCTGCATTGCCCTGCCGCTGGTGCTCTTTTAATTGGTTTTCGATCAGTGATTGCCACTTGAAGAAGAGCTTATCTGCCAGTCTTATACAAACTGCAGATCAATTAGCTTCTTCCATTGATTCAGAGTTCAGCTGAAGAAATAAATAAGAAGAAAATATATAGAAAAACACTTTTTCTTTTCAATGCTTTCAGACTTATTGGCTAAAATTCTTTAACTGATGTTTGGTTATTGTCTCAGTGGGATCTGAAAATGTTTGTTAATTAGCTGAATAGAGGCTGCAGCTGCTTGTGTGCTAGAGACAGGAGTGCACATCAAACAGGGCTGTGAGGATGTGAAAACAGCAGATGAAATGAAATTCTGGTGATGAGCAGCTGTGACAAAGAGCGCTGCTGCTTCAGAGGAAGCGTCAGGATGTGGAGATAAACGATAAGGTCTGATAATTAAAGCGGATGCTTGCACTTTTAAGATCAAGAGATGTCCTCCATGCTTCGTTAAGACCCCAAAGCACCACAGTATCTTATCAAAATCAGAAGTGTGGCTGGCATGGCAGCAGGGCTCCAAATTGTTTCAACTAATATGACTTTTAAGATCTTTATTTCTATTGATTCATACCTTTTTTTTAAATCTACTTCAGCATAAAAATTAAGTACACGCATTAAAACAGTAGCTATCACTACAGCTGCTCTCAGACTTGCGTTACAGAATATTTGCGGTAAAGTCCATCCACTCTTTTACTGGAGTTGTCTTTTCAAACATATTGGTTGGTTTGACCTGGCTCCAGCACCAGCTACGCCTTCCACATTACACCCACTTCTCCCTTGTACTGTGGTGCTCTGAGGTAAGTTGACAGCCTGTTGCTCTTGAAACATTTCCCATAAGTAATGAATGCCTATACATCGTTGGCTACAGCCTGCCGTACATTCACAACAATGACAACAGTGCAAGGGAGAAGTGGGTGTAATGTGGAAGGCGTAGCTGGTAGCCAGGTCAAACCAACCAATAGAAACTCTTCTCTCATCCACCAACTTAGGCCCCGCCCATCAAGTGCAGTTGAATTTTCAAGCAAAACTTTAGAACTTTAGATGAAATAAGCTTCCTCCACAGGGCGTCTGGGTTCTCCAGGACACACTGGAGCGACTACATCTCTCAGCTGGCCTAGGAACACCTCGGCATTCTCCCTGGATCTGGATCTCTCTGCTTTGGCTTCTGCTCCTGTGACCTGACCTCAGATAAGCGGGGGAGAATGGATGGATGAACCACAACGAGAGGATGATGTCTGCTCATCAAGTTTTCATAATATTTTTTGTCTCCTGAAGATGAGATAACTAACAAAAAATGAGCTATTCAACTAAACACTTAATACAAAAGGACAAAACCTTAAGTGAAATCGATTGACACTTTTGTCAACAAATCAAAAATGAGGCCCAAAATTTTACAGTAGATAGGACCTGATCAGACCTAATTTAGTTGTGTAGAAAGGCTGGATGAGTGGAGAAGAGATCCACTCAGATTTCATTTCCTCACGTGGAAATAAACACAGCAACAAGCAGGAAACACAACAGGACGAAGACAAAATCAGAAACTGAGACAAAAGCAAAACAAGAACTAGACCAAAAGCACACTTTCATGCAGAACTCTGGGAATGTGCCGTGCATGGTCATTGGTGGTGATTTCACACAATGTGACGCTTCTTTCTTCTTGCTCTTTGGGTTGAGCTGACTAGACATGCCAACGCTGTATTGTTGTCATCTAAAGTTTGATATTGTGTTTGATATGTGTACAGAATCAGAAACATGGAAGTTTAAGTTAATGACGTATATCAGGTAACATGAAGGGGCAATGTGATTGGTCCAAGCTGCATTGAATTAGCAATGATTGGATAAAACAGAAAGAATGTGCAGAATCTAGGAATGTAACTATGCACTCAAGCCACGATTCGATTCACGATTTTGAACTCACGATTCCCATTTATTTAAATTTTCTCAACAAAAGGAATTGTCGCTATTTAAAGGAATATTTTTTTTTTATTTCAACATCTGCTTTTTGTCCTCAAACTTTAACTTTCTGTCATCTCACTAACAGAACTTAACACCAAATAAAATCCAGCTCCTCCTCTCCACTGTCAGAAACGGTCCTGTCTTTCTAAAGCCAATACACTCCTCTCCACAGCTTGTTTTGCTTGCCATGAAACTAGTAGCAATGCTAACGGTGTGCACATCTCAAACAGCCTCTTCATGGACAGAAACGCTGTGCAGCGCCCGTTGGAAGCACGAGTTGCTGCGAACACCCGTGAAGCTGGAGAATAGGCACTCTGCAGCACTTCCGTGTTTCGGAAAGAAAAAAATACGGCTGTCTTTTTATTCATGAAGATCACATCACTAGAAGCTTCCTCTGTTTTGAAGTTGCCTGCTGTCGCCATGCTGGATTCTAGTTTGTTTATTGCCCCTGCAGCCGTCCACAAACGCAATACGCAATGACGTGTGGAGCAGCGTGTCAGATTACGTCCTTTATGGAGGTTTATTTGCAGGCTGTTAAAAATCGATTCATAGATTTTTCTACACCGATGGACATTTTAACCAGTTCGAACCGATTTTTGACCGATTCACGATGCATCGTTACATCCCTAGCAGTATCTAATGAGATTGGCTGAATTTACAGTATGTTTATAGTTATGATCACAACATCACAAATTCCTGGACTGAAAATTAGACAAAAACTCAAATGATCCAGATGACAAAACATTTATGATAGTAAGAAACAGGTAATGTAACAACACTTCAGTCCAATAAAAATGTCCAATAAAGTGTATCGTACTGTGTCATATTGCACTATATTGTATCGTATCGTATAGTAATGTAATAACTTGCCAATATTATAATAATATCTATTTTTGATGAGTAAACTGCACCAAAACTTCTAAAATATCTTGTATTTCTGAAAACT
This sequence comes from Leptatherina wallacei, assembly GCA_028567055.1. Taxonomy (NCBI): domain Eukaryota; kingdom Metazoa; phylum Chordata; class Actinopteri; order Atheriniformes; family Atherinidae; genus Leptatherina; species Leptatherina wallacei. The sequence goes on along the minus strand of JAOXYM010000023.1, from coordinate 23,459,476 downwards.
GTAAGCTTATTTATATATTATTACATCATCAGTTGAAGTTATTTCATTTTCAAAGGATTTCCAGTCGAGACCGATAACCATAGAATATGTAAATGCATATTACATTATTGGCTCTGACATTTTATTGTAATATTGGCTGTTATTTAAAGAGTAAGTTTTTTATAGTTACTTCACCTAAAAAGTAACTGAGTTAATAAATGAGCTACAGTATTTCTAAAGTAACTAGTGGCAAGGGAAAGTAATGATCCTAAGTTTTTTTAAACGTTCTAATATCTTCCCTCTAACAGAACTTTAAATTCTTTAAATCCATCTGCATGTTCAGTTATTTATAATAAAACTGAATATTAGATGTGATTAATGAATGAGATGGAAATTTAATAGAATAAATTATTAACATATAACACTGTACACTAAAAGGTGCTCAGGTTGTTAGGGTGGGATGGCCCTGTCCCCTTCTTTGTTAGTGGAGAGGTGCTTCACAAGATCAGAATGACTTCCAACCAACTTAGGGAAACACTTGGTTTATTATTTTGATGCCATTTTTCCCTCCCTCCTCCCGCCCACAGATATCAGAGGAGAAACCATTCAGCCTTGCAATTTTCCTTCTACTGTCACCTCTATCTTCCCATGTGAGCCGTCTCATGGCGCTCGAGTGCCGGCAGGACATGGGGCTTTGGTACACTTGTCCCTCTGTGGGGTTGTAACCCTGCTGATACTCCCCCAGTGGGAGTGATTTGATGGGGCAGCGCTGCAGAGTTCGGAGCAGTGGGGCTTTCCCCATGTAAGATCCCACCCGAGGCTAATAATACAGTGTATGAGATGGGACGGGGGGAGGAAAAGGCAAGAGCTACATTGAGGGCAATTTCAGGGCAGCCATGTGAGAGCTCAGAGTGACACAACGATGCTTTATGGAGTTAATGTTGGAAGAGCGAACTCATTCCAGCTTTATTCGGCCATGTTTCCCCACATGGATCTGTATTATAACTCTTTATTGTTGTTGATTTTGGATTAAAATGTTTAACAGCCTGCTAATGCCATATTTGTAGAAATAATCAGGATGAGTGTTGCTGCTAATTCTATTAGTCATTGTTGTACATCCAATAATTATGGTAATTTAAAGCAAATTAAATCTCTGACATCATTCAAAGTGGAATTAAGAACCTTTTTGTGAATATTCACAGTATTTTCCACTCAGTTTAAAGTCTACTTCGCCAAAATACCAAATAGCCACTTTGTCAAACATCTCCCCTGAGACGTCTGTCTTCATCCCAACACAAAGAAGGAAAATGGAATTTACTCCATTGTTCTCATGTGAGTTATTCATGCAAGCATATGTGAAACAGCAGGAATTCATTTGAGATACCAGGTGGTATTTATTCATTTTCTCATATCGAGAATTGCCTGAAGTTAATTACAACAGTTGTCGACTTTACTTCCATCTTTGTTTCCTAAACTGTCTCTTTATAGTATTGAAAATACTTACTAGAGATGGATGGTTCAAACAAAATGAGAATTACTGAAAAATACTTTGAATCCAACTTCAAAAACCATCACCTTCAACAAAACTGATGGGATGTACGTCTTAAGCTGTCATCTTTGAGATGAGGCCCACTGTTTGCTCTTTGGCACTACGTAACTTTTTGACCTTAAAACTCTGAGCTTCTGAATCATTTTATTGGTGCAGAGACATTCGTTATCCACATTCTTGGAGCTGTTGTTACCTTGAGTTACTGCACTTCCAAACTTTTTTCCCAGCTGGGAGCATCACATGAGAACTACATTGCGCCTTTGCACCCCTGTGTCACGGTTATCAACACACTGGCCACTTTGAACGAATGCTGTGGCTGATTCAGCAAAGAAACTCCTGACCTCATTGTCAGAGGAAGAGAGGAAAAGAAAGAGAGAAAGGGCAAAAGAAAAGACAACAGCCAACATCAGACTAACTTTTCCTGGCTGGAGAGAGCTCAGAGAAGAGACAGGGTGATGCTGAAATAACCATTATTGGGTGGGTGGAGGGAGGGGATCTGACACTTCAGTTTTGCTGCTTATTTTGGTGACAAACATGCCATTTGACTGATTCATAGATGGGCCTTCTGTTGGTTGGCTCTCTAATGTTTCGTCATTTATGCCAGCTTACCTGCAGAAATCGCACTGGACGAAATTCTTATCTATTTACGTGAAGGGGTCCTGTAAGCTGTCGGTTCTGCAGGTTTCTTCTATTTGTACTTTTTTAGCATCAAATTTCAGAGCGCCACACATTTCGTCCCAGAGTCTAGCAACAGTGTAGCATTGTTTATACTGTATTTTCCTGGAGGTTGACAATAAGTTTGGTAAATTCACACCATCTTGTGGTGGTAGTAACCCATTACAACCAGTTAAAACAAGATATTGAGCATATTGAGCAGATAGTATCATAAACTATTACATTTCTTATCATTAAATGACTAATTAAAAGTAATTGAAAACCATCCCCGTTACGTAGTTTTGATTTCTGGAAACAAAAAACTTTCTCCTAAAAATGGAGTTGCTAACGAAGACAAGCCATCACACTTTAGCTATAACCTGCAGAGGATTGGCTGGTCACTTTTACTCTTTGCATTGATAATGTCAGGAAATGTTGCTCCCTCACATTAAGTCACATTAATGCAACGTTTCAGTCATATTAGTGAGATTCCATGGCAGACTTTCATACAAAAGGATCTTTTGGAAGGTTTTCCCTCCACAGATATTAATCTTAGCAGGACTGAAATGCATTGGGAGTTCCAACAAGATGTGAGATAAACTCTAAGGTGGGCCATAAAGTCACTTTAATCCACCCTCCTAACATTTCTAGCATCAACAGCCCCCCGAGGTACACTCTAATCTAAATACCCACCTTTCCCCACAGTCCACCTTTCTTCTATAGTATTCATGCATCCATAATGTAACCATACAATTTCTTAAAAAAAAGTGGTGGCACTCAGCTTGAGGCATTCTGAGGCCCTCGGCCTGTAAATCATTTTTTTCTTTTACACGAGGCCCCTGTTACACATTTAAAAGAAAGCAATCATAAACCGGCACTATACAGTAAACGATATAACACCAAGGAGGTTCATAAGTCTTCAGGTTCATAACGTTCAGGCCAGCCACACTGACTTCGCCGTACAGTCACAATCATCATAATCTCTTTATCAGAGAAGGAGACTGATCGAGGCAGAAAAAAGACAATAAGAGATGCAGATCTCAGAGGTAGATGCTTGTGACTGACACGACAATCTGAAGTCAAAGAAGTCCAATCTATCTCCCAAATGAATCCACATTACCGAGCAGCACATCATCTGAAATGTGCAGCTATTCTGGAGGACTGAAGCAGGCCATTCATTTTTCACTTCAAGGTTAAAGCAACTGCACAAGCTGGCCTCAGTGTGTGTTTCACAACACACAGCAGGAGTGAAGAAAGCCCAGCACAGAGAGGTGCATCTTAATTAGGAATACTATTTGTGAAGTGTAAACAATTGATTACTGTCTGAATACTGTAGAGAAATGGGTATGCATAGTTTAAAAATCAAATAGCATGAAGGAAATTCAGTGGCAGTCTGCAAAGATGTGGAGTTAAACCCCGTCTTATGAGGCTTTGGGGAACAGTAGATGGATCAACTGAAGGTTCAGATGCGTCTCTCAGGTCCTGTGTAAGGTCTTTGCTGGATTTGTTCCTATTTATCTGATGTAGATAGTTTTTAAGGGCCTGGTACTTCTTCTTTTGTCCTTCATTTGTACATTTTCCTCAAATTTTGAAATACATACAGCACACCATTGTGATATATGCCAGGTTTTTAGCTAATAGCTCTTTGGGAATCACCTTGTTGCTGCAGAAATTAATTCCTTGAGTTAGGTGCTCCTTCATACTGTGAATGTTCATAGGGTGGTATCCAGCGGCTTAGCAGGCAAAGAAAAAAACAAAAACATATTTGTTCCTGAGTTATGGCTTTTACTAACACCCAGAAAAGTCATGATGTCATTGTGAAGCCGACCTTTTAACCACGACTAGCTTGAGCTACAATTTTGTGGTGGCTGAAATGAAATCCTGTCCGGGCGTTCCTTCTGAATGTGACCTTTTACCTTTGACCATTGAAACCCACTCAGATCATCATTCAGCTCATATTTAATGGAAATCCCTGAAGTTTGTGGACAGATGAAGACTATCCAGGTGATGAAGCTCAACTGCAGCTCTGAGTCCATTTCAAGGTCCAGTGTGTAACAATTACTGACATCTAGTGATGAAAATGGGCGTAGCAACAACTTTCAGTACAGTTGTGAATGTACGGTGGCCGTCAGAAGCCAAAATTCTTCCAAACATAGAGATGTTTTAATCTTTGAGTGAATCCAGTGGCCTTATTTGCAGCGATGACTGCGCTACAGGTAATTACTTCAACATTGTGTACATGTACTGTCTTCTTCTATGGTGCTTTTTAGGCGTTACTTATCCCAACCGGTGCTCTAGCTCCTATCAATCAAAGCCGGGACAGTAGGTTTAAAGCCGGGACTGCAGGTTTAAAGCTTCACGTACAAAGTTGTTTGTCCATTCAGAGACACTGTAGTAAAAATGGCGGCAGCTGCCATGTATGTGAACCCATGGTAAGTAGATATAAATGGCTCATTCTGAGAGAATAAAAACAGAACAGTTGTTTTAGTAAACTGATAAGACACCAATAGAAACAGAGTTTTTAGGTCATGGACCTTTGATTTTGTTACATACAGCACCTTTAAATGTGTGATCAAGCTTTTCATAATAACTGTAGTTCCTGTATTCTAGGTCTTTTCCAAACCCTGAAGTGGATCTAAATTTAATTCTGTGAACTCATTTCAAAAGAAGTGCTATCAAACCAGTTAAAGAAAATATTTTCAAAGTTTGTAATTCAGTAACATTATCTCAGTCTTCATTGCAGTAAAAGCTTATTAGCTTACTGGAATGAAGGCTCTCCCTATCTGTGCTATTTTCAGTCTTTGACATTCTAATAAGTTTAAATAGACTTTAACAGCACAGCAAACCCTCAAGTTTTAAGTCTGGAGAAATTTTAATAAGATAATTTTCTTTGTGTTTTTGGATTGCCATGTTAATTAAAGTCATGAGATACAAACTAATGAGGGCATAAATTAGATGATAATAAAAAAAACACACTTATTCTTTATGCTGCTGCAGTGAAATGAGCCCACTTTGGAGACACAGTACGATAATAAATGGTTGACTTATTGAAACATGTTTGTGCCGCAGGAAGAGGCACAGCAGTGAGGGAGGCTGATGAAGGATTGCAAAGCTTTTAACCCCGACTTAAGGAGTCAAACATTGAGACACCGCCGAGGAGCAAAGGGTGAGGGAGGAGGGGAACGTGATGCAGCACTTACAGCTATCTGACCTTTACCAAATTTAAAGCTAATTGAGAGCGCTCTAAAAGGATAAGCAAAGGTCAGTTGCAGTGATACGAGCCGGAGAATGTGATTTCATCTGATTTGCTAAGCCCGGGGTGCAAATGTTCCAAGATGCCAGGCCAGAGTTGTTGACCTCCGCAGAGAGACGCCTCAGCAAAGCTAAATAAGCCATTAACAGGTGAAAAGAGGCCGAGAGGGCTCAGAGCTCTGCTGGCGTTACTGTACCACAGCTGAGTGGAGCTTTACACCCGTAATATTGCTTTTCCCAGGGAGGGAGAAAAATCATTTCCATTTCAATTTCTACTGAATTATTCCGCCTGCCAATCAAAACACAGAAAGTCATAACTTTTGTTAAGAAAACCCCCACCCCCACAACTCTTGATAAAATATCTCAAAAGCAGATTGCACGGGCATTTCCAGAGCTGCTCTCAGTGTGGAATAACTGAGGTGTGGGTGGAGAAGTTAAAGTTATATAAAACTAATTCTACCAGATTACTGCTTTAAAGGAGTACAATCACTCCAATGTGCATATCCAGCACTGGAATCTTTCACCATCCTCACGGTCCAAGCAGACTGGCTTCAATAAGAATACGTTCCATCAATATTATTTTTTTCTGCACCATTAAATTGGTCTTCATTTGCAATGAGAAGCCTTTCCGTCTCATATCCCAGCTGTGAAATCCTGCCGACTGCAGAACAAGGTAACTAGGGCTGGGAATTCTCTGCAGGGCCGCAGGAGGATCATGAATGCTGTTTAACCGCTCCAGCTGTTGTACGCTGGTTAGTAAAGCAAGTGCGCCGTGGAGAACTGCTAAAAGAGATAGCTGAGATATAAATGGAGCGGCAAAAAGTGGAGAGCTGATGCCAGAGGGGAGGACAAACAGCCACTTATTTATGTATGTCTGGACTAGCCGGGGAGGCGCTTGTGTTTGCTTTGAAAAAGAGACGCCTTTACTCAATGTGTACACACCACAACACAACACCACAGCACATCACATCACAGAGTTAGCTTGCATCTCTGCTTCAGCTCCCCGGGGCTTTACGCTTAACCTCAGCCTTCAACACAACAAGGCAGCTGTAATCCTCAGCGAGCATTTGAAATGTTCAAATTCACTTTCAAGCATCTATTGCTAGATTTGAAACCAGTGATTTAAATGAGGGCAGTTTGGGAACCACTGATGTAGGGTAACAAATGTGGAAGTTTAAAATATGACATCTACATATGATGTAAAAGTGCAGCAAGACTATAGGCTATTTGGAAAGAAAAAATGAGTCAGAAAACACTATAATTGTTATTTGTGAGCCAATTTACATTTCCATTCTAAACATATCTAGCAAAGTTCAGACTTTCTTTGAGGGTGAAAAAAATAAAGAGTCGCTTAGGTATTTAAAATTTTTGTTGTCAACATGAAACAGTGATCATTTTGCAACACCTTCAGAGGATCCACATGGATCCACATCCACATGGATCTGGAAATGAGTATCCAGTTGCTGCCTGTGTGCTGCGTGGACAGCTCGGGCAGTTCCGAGTTTAGTATGTTGATAATTCATAGAATCAAATCAGGCTCCTACAAGAACAAATTTAAAGGCTCAAGTCAGGCTTATAGACACAACATATGTATTAGATTTTACTACAGAAAAAAAAAAAAAAAAGGACTTGGTAAGAATTGTTGGAAAAATATGTCAATTTGATCAATAAAATGGTGAAGTGATGAAATATATTCAAACAATACTAGGTTCAAATTAGATAAATAGAAGTAAATTAATTTATAGATAAATCTAATATTTAAATATATATGAAATATTTATTGACACTGTTGATTTATGTATTTCATAAGCTTTTCTTACAATTTAAGAGACTTACAATCTTAAGAGTTGATAGACACGACAGACGTTTTTTGAATCTGTAGCTAATTTTCATTCTTTTTTTGTTTGTTAAAAATTCCACCAGCTTTCCCTCCATGTTGGTGTTTGGTTACTAAATGCTGTGTTGAAGGCTTCAGTGCATCACTGCTAGCTAGCGTTAGCTAACAGTCCATACAAACCTTGCGGCTCTGCCTTGTTACCTCCATTTATAAAACTGCACTTAATTAACTGGATTGTTCTTGTGCAATATTTTTTGCATTTTAGGGTGTTGGGGACCAATTTTGTCTTCATTTATTAGTTTTAAACATTTCTTCATAACTTTCGCTACAAGGTAGTGGCTAGCTGAGTGTCTTCTGCTTATTTGGGTTTGTTGAACAACTAATAGACAGATTACCGCCACCAAGTGGTGGGGGGGCGGTATTGCAATTTAGCTTCTCGAGCAGCCTTCACGGCCCTCGCAGCCCACCAGTGAAAAAGGGAAATATTTTTGCGGCCCTCCAGGTGGCGCTCGAGGCCCAAGCATGGTTAAGAATCACTGCTTTAGATATCAAAGGTCTGTTAGCAGCAGTACTAGCATAGCCCATTGTTCAGCTCATACATATTCACCCTGTTTGGTGATGACTTTGCTGTGGTTTGGTGTATTGTACCGATGAGGCCTGCTATTGAATGCTTTCCAAACTCAACACTACCATTGTAGGAGATTAGGGTAGGAAATCCTGGAAAATCCTGGAAAGTCCCAGTTCGAGCAAGCTTCATTTTGAAAATGCACAATTCAAAAGTCCAACCCGTTTCCCCCAAAGCCAACATAGAGGGGGGAGGGACAAATGGCAATTGAGTTTGATATACATATCCCCATCCAATCGTTTAGAACGGGCCGGTTTAAATGATTGGACGGTGTTTTGGTAAAAATATGCTAAAAAATGCTCCTGGAAAACATCTCCTACCCTACCTTTAAGTCACTGTATTTAAAGCTGAGCATCCAAAGCAACAAGATTTCCTCCATTCTGATGTTCCTAATTATTAACCAAATATTTGCATTAAAAAATATACATATTTTACATATAAATGACTACACACACCTGCAGGTGTTGTCTAAAGATCATAATTGGCCTGATATGCAGATAAAAAACCAAGATGGAAAAGGTCAAAAGAACAGTGCGTCTGTCCATCAATCATAAAAAAAATACATGATATAATTGAAAAGGACAAAAAGGAATGAAGAAGTAAAACTACTGCCGGCGGCAAGGTGGCTCAATGCCATGTCAGATATGTGCTACGCTCTGCCGTGGAGCTGAAGCACACGCTGTGAGTGAGTGCAGAGAAATCGGTATTCTGTGGGAAACTCGTAGGCATCAAAGTGCTGTTGGGAGGCTTACCTGGAACAAAGCTCCCCTGCACCACCTCCTTGTACGCCCACCATCCTTCGTGAATCTTCGGTGGATTTGGTTGAGCTGAAATGTGAAGAGAAGAAACAGAAACAAGGATATCAGTTGCTTACATCTGAAATTCAGAGAAAAAGTAGACAAGTGACCCGTCCTGCAGCTTCCCAGCACGCAGCCAGAGCAGCGTGATGGTTGCTACACACCCTGCTAACATTCCCAGCAGGAAGCCTCAGCAAATAGTTTCTGGAGGTGGCCTCAGAGCAAACAGGAACTCGTGGAGAATTTAACCTCTTATTTCGGATTTAACCAACATGCACACACACACTAGCCGAGTGCATGATGCAATCACTTCCTGGGTGTTACAGAAACACACTCTGTAATGGTATATGAGCTGGAGAAGAAATCCCCAGATTACAGCGTGGTGATACAGTAGAATTGAGGTGAGGAAAGGTCTCAGTACAAAGAAGAAGTTTTGACTGAGAATTACCCACTGAGACTTTCAGATATTGCTTTTTACCCCTTCCTTCCAGTTCATTCACCAAACACAAAGAAGCAGGGTTTAATCGCAAGTCCAGAGGTTGCCCTGCTTGCTTGGCTTTAATGGAAGTTGAGTTGACCGAAGCACCCTCCCCTCTCTGCTATCCACTCCCAACAGCCTCGCTGCAGTAACGCTGGACAGCAGCTTCAATTACAGAGAGGTAGGCTAGCTGGGCACGGTCCAGGAAAAAGGCTATTTTCCAAATCCGCGCAGCCACAAAAATTTAAAAGTTGGGTGGGTGGAGGCAGCGGCGGCGTTCTTCTGGAGAAAAACTACTTGTTCCTGTTTCTTAACTTCTTTCTGAATGTGTTAAACAGTTTCTCACTTTATGCTAAATTAACTTGAAGTGAGTTCTGTCCTAATTGTGAGGAGTCCAAACCACCACAGGTAGGCTGGCCCCCTGCCCAGCACTCCGGGCCCTTGGCAAGGAATCCACTTACTCTCCAGCACAAGATCATTTATAAAGTTTAGATACAGTCAGTTTCACTAAAAGTAGTCCAACTTACAAACCTCTTCCGACACCTGAACAGAATTTACCTGATTGTTCCGCAAGGAGATTTTTATTTACAAAAAAAACAAACCTTTGTTGCCCAATTCACCCAACTTCTGCCAAGAATATTTTTCCTAATCATCTCTGAGAGCCTAGGGATGAAAAAGAGACCGCTGTCCTCTGGATTGTGGTTTATTTACTTTAACTTTCATGTCTCAAACCCTTTGACACCTGACTCCAGTTATAATGGGCAGAAATTCTTTTTTTTATTTGACCTTTTATCAGAATGTGAAATAAATGAATGATTAAACAGTTTGTATGTATGTTATGAGCTGTAAACCCGATCCACTAAAATAAGATAAGTTGTGTTAACATAGGTGACCATTAGTCTTCACTAAAACATGTTAGTTCACTTAACTCATTTTTTATTCCCATCAGTTGTTTGAACTAATTATCTTAAGTCAGATTTACTTCTTTCACATAAAAACTGAATCACACTGACTCAGTTTCATGGAAAATAAACTTAAAAGAGTCAGTAAGTTCTAGATTAAATATTTGATCAATCTAAAAATAAATTAAGTTTTACATTTAAAATTGAAATGCCCCTTTTAACAGTAATAATTCAAAGTTGCATCTTGGGACATTTTATACCATAGACCAGGAATAGAGACTTGGAGTCTGTAGAACTGAGAAGGTGACATTAAGGGTACTGTGTGTAACTAATTTGGCTTTTTATTAGCAAAATTCAAGTATGGCTTTCATAAATACATATCTTACCTTAGTATAATCACAATTACATCCGAATGAAAGCGTTTTCGCAGCTTAGAATGAGTTATTTATAAATACATAGGTGACTGCGCTGCCATGTCGCATGTAATACGGTAACCGAAAGGGGACAAACTTGTTAGCTTTAAGGCCATTACACACCTATTGTGGTGCAACAGATCACTAGACTCACGGTTCGGATCGGATCACAGTGTTTGAGTCACGGATCGGATCAATTTTTGGATCAGCAAAAAGAAAAAAGGACAAGATAAATTTAACGCTATTAATTTATCTTAGTATTTTTGCCTATTAATACCTTCAACTTAAACCTAATTCCACTCAAGTATATAAAAACAAATTAAGGAGCAATATAGGCAATGAAATACAACTTAAAATGTAATTCAAGATATCATTGCTTCTTACTGTGAACATGGAGAGGGAAATAAAAACTAGTTCATGTTTACACCATTAAAAAGAAAGAAATGTTTCAAATGTGGGCCACGGCCGACGTGTTCCCCACGGTTCCCAGTTACAGTTCCCAGCTTTAAGCTGGAGACACTCTGCATGACTTTTTGCCAGATTTCCCCTCGATTTCCATTTGTGTGTAGTCGCCATAGTTACGGCTGTCGGTGTGACAACTTTAGAGCAGAAATCTGTTAGCGTGTGAGGAGGCGAACAGACCGCGCCAACTACAGCCGCAGTATTTCAAACTTGTTTGAATTTTTTCAGGTGAATCTGGTTGTGTGTGCAGTTCGCCGACTCAACTAAAATACACACATCACCACCAGTCAATGAGGAAGAGGAGCTGGGACACAGGAAATAGCGCCAGTCAGCGGAGACACACAGGAAACAGCTGACTGACTAGCTTGATAGCTTGCTAATCAATAGCTGATTATCCTAAAAATATTTAATTCGCTCATCTCCAACTCCTGTTGCCGTGTAAAACGTCTGCACTGTAAACGTCGACACCT
>JAOXYM010000023.1:23403208-23417140 GCA_028567055.1 Leptatherina wallacei | reverse complement strand
TAGACTCAGAATCTGCTGGAAACATCATGAAAGCATGGATCCATCCTGCCTTGGATCAATGCTTCAGGCTGCTGGTGGTGTTATGGTGTGGGGGAGATGTTCTTGTCCCCCTTTGGGCCCCTTAGTACCTGAAGGTTACTCAAACTAGATGTGTCTCTAGAGCTGAAAGAAACGTCTCTGTACTGACCCCTTAATTGTAGAACTGGCTGCCGTTGCAGGTTGGAAGAGCTCAATCTATTGATGCTTTCAAATGCTTGTTCAAAACGCACTATTTTGCCTCGGCTTTTAAGTCCTATTTGAAACGGTTAATTATAGTAAGTACTTCTATTACTTTTAAGTAGTTTATTGTAGTTGTGTTTTTATTTTTCAATATGGTTTTATTGTTTTTATTTGGCGTGTGGCATGGTTTAACAGGCACGTGCTGTGAGTTCTAGGGTTAGGTAGACAGGCAGTTGATATTTGTGATATATACACTAAATAATGTGTAGCAGGTAAGTAGCTGCTTCATCAACAAATCAACAAATCAAGATCGTAAGACACCAAATGTAAAAGATTATTCAGTAGCAGTCCCCAGACTCTCCCAATTAACTCCCAGTTCGGGCCAATTGAGGGCAGCAATGCCAAGATGGTCCCAGTGAAATACTTAACTTTAGCATTGTGATGTCACATTACATGATGTGTTTCAATGTCACAATGGAGAAACCTTTATATCAGTCTCATCATAGAGCAACTACCATTTAGAAGCTGAAACCTTCTAATCCCAGTCACCATGGCAACATGATTTTTTTCAGGACAGCCTCAGTTGTCAGATTATGAGGCTAAAATTATGTAAAATGAATGTATCAATAGTTATAGGACCATAAGAGCCAACAGGAACAAGAAAACAGGATTTTTAGTACTCTTTAGAAATAACACACAGATCGACAATAACCAAGACTTTTCTCATCTCAACATCATTCTCTCAAATCTTGGCTTTCTCAAATATTGGCATTGAAACAACACACAACAGAAACTATTTTCATGTTTACACTTTTTCTTTGTTTCCAGTTATGTCTGCTACTATTTACCTCCTATCCTCACTAAACCAACTCCAGCTCAGCTTCTTGGCTTTATATCAGCCATACAGAACCTTTATTTTCCTTCTTTTCAGACACACAGAACCTTTTTGCTCACTTGTTGATCTTTGGCTGCTCCTGATTGGACATTACCCTCTAGTTAAGCTCTCTGATTGGTGGAAAGTTTGACAGGAAATGGTTTCATCATCATTTCCAGGTCTAAATAGAGGTCTCTTAGCAACATAGCAGTGATAGTGATGACAATGGAGTTATCATGGATCACTCGATATGGATTTCCCATATAGAGCTGCTAAATAAAAACGTTTTGCAGCTGGATTGTAAACCTCCTGGACGGGTTATAAAATGTCTGGAAAACTTACGTAGATCACCTAAAGGGTAAACTACAGTATCCATCACAATTTACCACACAGAGTTACACACTACCGTTCCTGAGAAATTCTAGTAAACATAAGTGATAGCGCTTGGGGATGCTGGAGATCTGTCTGGGTTTTATGGGTTTAAAAAACCTTGGAGGATTTTTTGTTTTTTTTAAAGCTCCAACAAGCTTAAAAAAAACCCAACTTGTTTTCGTTCCAATTTTCCTGTTTGGATTAGATATACATTCATGGTAACCAGCTGCCACAACAGTAGGTAAAGTTGAGTCAGTAGAATTGGTTTAATACTCAAAGCTCCCACTTATGCTGGCCTCTTAGAACACTTCCATCCACCCAACCCTGCATCTAGAAAGCGTTGCCACTATTTCTCCTCCGTCTAAAGCCAAACAACAGAATAAATCCATTATTTTGTTTGTACTGTGAGAAAACAGAGCCAGAAAAAAGGGTTGCACCCATCAATTATTGAAGGGGTTTAAAGAAGGTGAGTACCTTTGTCCCTATCGAGCTGAAAGCCAAGAGACCTCACGTAGCTTTGCAAGTAACTGGATGCTGTGATGGGGTGAACCAGCTCAAATAAAGCTCCAGCTCTGCACCCGGCCAACACAGTGAACTGTTCAGTTCACTCATCCAAACATGGAATATCACAGAAACACAGTGTGTTTGAACAGAAAATGACCACTTCTCCCTTCTCGTGCCACTGAAAAATGACTTTGTCAACAATGAATGTGTCACGTGCACGCTCCAGAGAAGAACAACATAATAACTGTGTAGAAATAATACATTAGCATTGTAACAACTCCAGACAGTTGTAGTTCTGAACACAGCCATTAATGGTTTACTAGAACAAAGCAGGGACACATGAGTCGTACTTCATCTGCTCTGCTAGCTAACATCGTTTTCATCGCCGATCAAGAGGAAGGTGGACTGGTTCCTGAGAAGTAAACTGTACATTTAGATGCTTTTACAAGGGCAGGACATGCTTTGACCATCTTACATAACAGCCCTTTGCTGATGATACTCTGCTGTTACCAGACTCAAGTTTTCATAATATTGTTTTGTTTAAATGTGTTTTAATTATTAATTCATTTGAGCAGCACTTTTTATTTTTTTTCATGTTTTATTTAATGTGGAGAATCAGACTAGTATGATGGATCTGACTTTTGAGGGCAAAGTAGGATTAAAATATGCAAAAGATTATTGTTGTTTCTGTAATACAGCTAAACTTGAATTTTTTTTCTTTTGTTTTTAATTCATGGTTTTATCTTGATGGTCAGTAATAAAAGAGAAAAAAGTCAAATGGAATGTGTTCAGCTCTGCCATTGCATTATGTACAACACGTCAATTTGAATCATGACAATTGTTTCTAAACATGTAAGATATGTTGTGCACCCTATCCAACTTAAAATAGAGTTATATTGTGTTCTGGTGCATTTCATCTTATCGGTCAAATATAAAATCGGTGGAATGGCAGATAACCAATACTTAATTTTGAAACTGAAACCAGCCGATACTGATATTATGCTGATAATATTGTCCAGCAGTTGATACAATAGGTAAAATGGTTAAAACTTGAAACAGTCATGGTATAAAAGACTAACCTTTTTAGTATAGCATTTATTTAAATATTCATTATTGATATTCAGTTCTCTGTCAAATCATGGAGGTCTTGTTCCAGACAAAGTAAATAAAAAAACATTAAAGTAATATATTGTATCTTTTTTTAGAAATTTTGTAACAGAGTGTAATTTGCCCAGCTTCTGAGTATTTAGTTGCAATTATTTTACTTCATTTATTAGCATGACAACATGTCAGTGAAAATATTGAAAATCTTGAAAATATTTCAAAATGGAGGCAAACCTTTGCAGCAATTGTTAAATTATCTCATTCTTTCACACAAGCTTGAAGGCTCCTCACATCTGTTTCCATAGTTTCTTTTCATCTTCAAGGGATAACAAGTAACTTTTGACCCAAATATCAGCCTAATGTGAGTAATAAAGGATGATTTCTGGGGTCACACAGTGCTTGATGCATGTCGGCGCTCCCAGGGGGTTTGCCCTTTTCAGAAACCAGACATTGTAACTTTGCAGGTGCGGATCCGTCTCTCATGGGATGGGTAAAGCTTTGCTTTACGGCTCCACCTCTAAGAGGGCTCTGCTTTGTGCAACTTTTTCCTCCTCTTCTTTCGAAAGCTTGTCATGGCTGAACGAATAAAAAAAGGATGAAAACAGTGTCTGAGGTGGCCAGAAAGAGAAAGCAGGAAAGAGATTGTGTGGCCTGTGGGAAGTTACAGGTTTAGCGCCCCTAGTGGCCAAAAGTTACACAGTATCCCTTTAACAAAAAAAAACAACAAACAATGAAATCTAACATATTTGCATAGAATTACTGCTTACTTATCAACTAATTCTTTAGTCAACTTTTAAATAATGAAAGAATCCTGTTTGTCATCTGAAAATATTTTCCAAAACTGATCCTGCTGTGTTAAAGCATGCAATCATCTTCATTTGCATTCATATATATTGAAATATGACCTTTATCAGAGTCTACAAAATCCCCAGTTACAGTGTTTCAGAGATGAACCCCCCCCCCTCCCTCCGCTACCGTTTACACCTGTGCAGATTATTCCAGAGCAACTCATGACGCTGCAAACAACTGTCACAGAAAGAGAAAAGAGAGACGGATCTCCTGGTTTAACATCGGCTCTACTCATCCTCTCTCTGTGGAAGATACTGACTCTGCTTCACAGTACTCCGGTTCCTGCTGCAGGACACCCATCTGCACAGGATTATCAGATTAGCAGCTGGAGATTTGGCTTCCCTGACAGGCCGGTGTGCGTTTTATGTGTGTGTGAATTGTGGGCACTTAGCTTGTCCAGCGGCACAGAGCAGGAACAGGGCTGCTTTCTGACTACTGCTTAGAAAAATTCCCTCCTCTCCACCTGTAGTGTGCCGCGGCCACATCACCGCCAACACCACAGCCCCCCTCTCCCACCCCGCCTTCCCTCTGTCCCGTCCGTCTGTCTCCATCAGACACCGCCGTTTTACTAATCTGGCTCTTTCTGGCTGCGTCAATCCCTCTCAAATACACACAGTCACACTCTGGAACGTACACACTCCCCCATCCCATCTCGCAGTGGTAAATTACAGCTGGCATGGAGGTCGTCTCACTCCAGTTGGCTGATAGACTTCAGATTCCTGAGCAGCAGATGTGATGAGCTGTGGCTGCTCGGGGAGAGGCAAGGTGGCCACACGCATGCTGGTGGACACACACACATACATTTATATCACTAGGTATGTCAATTGTGTGACTAGGTCTTATAATAAATATTTATTAAGTAAAAAAGGTTTCCTCCCTCTCATTTCTCTACCTTCCTGACTTTTTACATTTAAATAAATTCAGGAATAATAAAGACATGTCATCTCTTGTAAGGTTAATAAAGATTATCATACATGCATTCAAACATGACCCCTGGTCACTTCATTTCTGTTTAACATTAATCAGATTACACACACCTTGTGGTATTCATTTCTTTTCTCCATTGCTACAGTGCACTGTATTAACTGTGGATTAAAATTTCGCCGCACAGTTTTTACTGGAAACAGATGCCAGATGTGGCTGAAAGCAAAAAGACAAGACCAGAAAAATAAAGAAAATAAAATACAAGAACGGAAGCAGCTGCACAACTTGCAGACCATTAAACTCTGAAAATGACAGCTGGATAAACAGAGTTGCTGCTTTTAGTGGTGTTCATCAATAAAATCTACATTTTTCACATTAACACTGAATTTCAATTTTTTTTAAAATAAATTGTATATATATACAGTATATATGGAGGGATGAACAAAAGGCCCCCTGCTGTGTCTAATCACATTGCCAGCATGTTGGGGGGGAATTGTACTTCAGCACAGCAAAACCCTATATGTTTAATGTAGTCTACAAGATTTAACCCTTTAATGTTTCCGATTAGAAAAAAACTATGGAAAAAATATTTCCGCAATTTTTCTTTTTTTTTAAAATAAGAATAAGATCAAGTGTTTTATTTACAAATGGTTTATCTAACAGTTAATGATATAAAACAATAGTTGAATGGTCCAACCTTGAGAATGGTTGGTTTTATACAGCCGGACCAAGTAGTGGAGACGGTTTAGACAGGTTTACCAAAAGACTTGCAGTTAAAGGCTTAATAAGAAAAACAGGAAGAACATTGTCGGCTGAGACTGTTTTAATGTGTTTAAACTCCTCAAAGTTGTAGTTATGTATTTAAGCATGTTCACAAGACTGAACAGAGCATTTTCTCTCATTAAGAGACATCAAAACATCTGGAGGAACTGACGTTGCATCACACACTAATAAGACAAGAGAAACATTCACTGACTGCCTTCATCCCCGACAACTGATTGATCCAAAAGAATCATTAACTTCCAGCTTCAGGTCGAGGCAGATCCTGCTAAAAAAAAAAAGTCGACTCTTCCTCTTTTGATTCAGAGAAATAAACCTACATGACCACAAGAGGAAGGTAAACAGGAACTTATAAACAAAGCTAAATATATGTATTTGAACCAAGAGCCCACATTGTAAATTATAATGTTTTTTCAGTCAAGTCTTTTTTCTTTTCTTTTGTTTTTGCTAAAATGCCCAAACAAGCAGAAATGAGACTCAGCGTAAACAAATGTACCGCGCACACATTTCTGTTTGTCATTTGTTGGACAAATAATTGCTACCTCGTTTTACAGACTGTTCATTGGCATAAATAAATCAGCAAAGGCTAAATATTTCAAACGTGGTGTCAGACAGAAAATAATGTACTTACTTCTTCCAGTTTGAAATGAGTAAAATAATGGGAAAATGTAAAAGAGAAACACAATCAAGTCTTATTACCATAAAAAGAAAGACATACAGTAGTTGAACCCCATTGGAACCCATTACCTTTAAATTAGGTTCCACATTGATCTAATAATTGAACTTGCTGTGGTTTGATTTTGGTGAACATATCATGAAATGTAATTTATCTGTTTCTATTAGCGAGGGACAAGAAAGCAAGCGTTCAGGTAACGTTAACCAGCTCCTCATCAGCAGCAGATTAGATGAACTGCAGCTATTTAGAGCTGAACTAATCAGCATTTCATTTTATCCGTGGCCCAGATGATTAAATGTAATGTAAGGATTTGCTCTGAGGGGAAAAGCCACCTCTGCAACAATTTTCACCCAACTATGTTCCCTTCAACTAACAAGCTGCGTTTGCAGCCATAGCTAACGCATTGCAAATCCATAGGTAGACCTCACAGATCCAGCCCTTATCAGGGTTCATTTCACCAACAGAAGGCTCTCGCCGTTAGCCAGCCAGATTCATTTTTCTGTTATTTTAGCTCAAATTGATCAAACTCCTGCGTATGATGTTCGTAGGCGTTGCTCACAGTGAACTTAACAAATGATGTAGGATTTAGACACGTCCAGCCTCTAAATGAACCTTCAGCCAATGTGGCTAATGTATTCATAAAGTTATTGGCCAATCAGAAAACCATTTTTTTCTTGCAGGTAAAATAATCCAGATTATAAATGCAACTGGATGCAATTAATCATAAATTTAATTTACATTGTTTTTATTGCGTTTTTTTTCATGAAAACTCTGAACAACAACATTCCCTATTCCAGCAAAGTGACATAATAACCAGTTACTACCCAGCTGAGTTGTTTACATCATCCAACCACCACATTTTAGTTTTTCCCTCCATACGTCTTTCATTTTATTTCCCTCTTCATTCAGCTGCGGTTCGTTCAGGCAGCAGCTTGTGAGCGACACCATGCACAGTGAAGTAAACACACAGTGGGTGCATGTTGGACACGTCACTGAACATGTTATGAGGAAATATAGTTTGCTTCATTCATCATGGGAGATTCCTCTTTCTTTCCTTTTGAGTCAGCACCAAACGGCTCTTCATTTAGAAACGCTCCGAGCTTCTGGTTCAGCTTAATTTAGTAATTATGAATGCGTTGTGTGTTGCTAAGATCTTTACGTTCTGTATTTTTATAAAAGCCTTATTTTTATGCATATTTAACAATATATTTTCATTTATTGATATCTATACCCTGCTTTTCCATCTCAAATATGACTGAAATGCAGCCAAATGCTGATTATTTTTCAGTTTTAACACTTTACTTTTTCCTGACATGCTTACATTTCATTAAATCTGTCTTCAGAGGATCTGCCCCCCATTCCTTTGTTTTCCTGGTTTCCCTAGCATGTGACTGGCATATGGTATGCCCATCAAACTAAAGTCCTGTCCCCTTACAGCGTCTGATGATCCAGCTTTTCCTGATGGGAGTCGGCTCTTGCATTTGGCGGGTGTTAATTTAGATCCCTGGAAACATCTACTGGCCAACAGAACATCCTTCACCTGAGCCTGTAGTTTCCAGCCAGTAGGAGAAACTGGGACAGCATTCAGAGGAAGAGATGAATGCTGGCCAACACCAGTAGGACGTGGACATATCTGTGCATCCTTAAACAAAGTGGATGGTCATGACTAATGCCATACAGGTTGTAGAAAGCAAGGAAGATATGTTCACTTAAAACTGGAAATGAAGCAGTTTCTAACTGAACATAAAACAGAAGCCTAATTAAACTGCAGAAGAAAAAAGAACCCACAGAAACCCCGAAGAAACAAGAACTTAAAGATCCAAACCCACACTTAAGTTAAAAAACTGACAAAGTTCGCATGAAACAAATCAGCTGCTGAAAATATATTTAGTGAGCTAATGGCAAAATTCACAACTTTTAATGTGTTCTGCTGCCATCACTCTCATTTACATAATTAAACAGCAAGCAGCTGTTTGGATGTTAAACTGCACTTAAAATCACTTCAAAGGTTTTCAGAGAAAATACACGACAAGCTGTTAAATATAATGAAGCTATTTAGAAGCTAATGAATCAGATGCATTGGGAGTGTTGGTGGAGAACAAATCAGAGTTAAAAGGAGAACAAATATTGTAAATTCCTTAGAAAAAGCAGAATGCTCACATTATTAAACAAGATGCCCGAGCTCTCCATCAATCTTTTAACTCTGCTTGTTTTTATTACAGGTAGATGACTTTATTATTGATTGACACACCAAAGATTGCTCAAGCATTCCAACTTTTTGGTAATTGGTAATTTCTTTACAATTTCCCTTGGGCTCAATAAAGTATTTATCTATCTATCTATCTATTTATCTATCTATCTATCTATCTATTGCATGATGATTAACTTGAATTTTCAGACTTTAGCTATAAGTTCTGTAAAGGATTACAAATCAAACTGAGTTTCAATCAAATAATTTGAGCAAAATCAGAATTGTGAAAGTAAAGTTTGATTTAACAAGATTATAGAGACGGGTTTTACTTCTAGAAACAAATTCTAGACTGAAGTGATTTGCAATAAAGCACAGTAACTCTGAGTTGATTGGTGGTGCTCAGAAGGGGAGCATAAGGGCATCAGACACATGCTGATACTGACCAGACAGCCACAAACAAGTAAATGGGCAGAGATTCAAGCAGAAACACACTACGGGCGCCATATGCCACTGGGGTTTGCAACATGAGCCACATCCACTCAGAGCAGGGGAGAGAGTGATTGCAAGCATCCTTGGTAACATGCCTGTTTGGTTAGTGGCATATGGCCGGCTGGTGGAGACACGTGTTATTGTCACGATTACACCAAAGACCTCTACCCTCTGATTTCATCATCCCATTTAAAATGTCTCATCTTTCCAGAGGCTATGTTATTATCTAAAGGTAAAGTGGGATTATCTGCGCCGGCCACAGTTCCCAACAAAACAAAGTTTTGCAGCGGGAACACGGAGGCAGAACCCAGGTGTTAGTTTGCCCTGGAGTCAGCGCTTGGCAGGAAATACCCGTTTTAAAATTTTCTCATGGCTGAGTTGGAGACGTCATTACTGTCTTTGCAATTTGAATGTTATAAACCGTCAACATTGCCACAGTTGGTCAAAGCTGGAAATGTATTCATCTGGAATTCCAGGGGACATGAAGATCAGTTAAAAAGAGGAGACCAAGTTGTTGTGAACCTAGCTCACTACAGACATGCATTTACATGCAGTGTTAGCAGGGGTGGACCTCTGATATCTGATTGCACACACCAGGTGAATGACAGGTCACTAGAGGAGGACAGAGACATCTTTCCACACCTGCATGGATCACCAGTATCACTACACCAGTTTGAAGTCAAATTTAAAGTAGTTTCCTAACTAACCTTTACAATAAAGACATATTGAGATTTTGTCCCTGTGCAAGTACCAGATGTGTCAAACGTATTCCCATTCATTGCTCAGGTAGAAGTACAGATACTAGGGTTTAAAAAGACTTCTGTAGAAGTTGAAGTCTCAACTCAAGCTTTTTAACTTAAAAGTGTAAAAGTACTGGTTTGAAAACTACTTAAAGTATAAAAGTAAAAGTAATGTAAGGGTAAAAAACATTATTAAGGACAAACGCGTAAGCCGCGCCACATTAACCTATAGTCCACTACCCCACCTCCCCCCCAAAAACATCATTCTGAAGGCCATAATGAGAAGAATTTTATATTTAAGATGTTAATGTTGAAAAATGTGGGATGTTTTTGGCTACCTGTTCTCTGGAGTCTCTGCCAAGGACATCTTTGTACCAGCTATGTATGCGTCTGCTATGTCCTAGCTGGACTGGGATGTGATTTCTGTCAAGCGCAGGTGTGATGATCGTGTACAAACCAATAGGGTATCGGAATGGTGTTTATACTTCTCATCCAACCACAATCATATTCACTCTATCTAATCTATGGCACGGTTTATCTGGATAAGTTTATGTGTGTTTCTTTTTTAAAAATTTTTAATTATGCCAAGCTGGAATGAAAACAAGCTGAAATGAAATAGGAGTAAAAAGGCTATTTTTAAAATATACGGGGTAGAAGTAAAGATTCACAAAATTTATACAAAAGTAAGGTAACAGTATTTGTACGTTGTTACTTGACACCTCCAGCAAGTACTAATGTCATGTAAGGCTATTAACCTGATGTCAGTATGAAGCTACTGTACGTGGCAGTGCTAATCTAATTATATGCTAGCACTATATTAGATTTAAGCTAATGTGGGGAAACCATGTCACATTTAGTTTTCAGTGAGTGAATTTAGGGACTTCACATCAACTCAGTTCACCAAGATTATCACATTGGAGATGGAAATAAACTATAAAGATGCTCAAAGATTCCATCAGCATCCAACTAAGCTAGAGCTACACGATCCAATTTGATTTAAGGAGGCTAGCAACAAGGCTGCTGGCTGGTTTCATAGTAATTAGTTTTATAGTATGCCTACATAGGCATGGTTCTTAGGCAAATCCACTAGAAGGCAGCGTGGAGATCATAGTTCACTTCGGAGCCTGATTGTTTGCGATTGCAATATACAATGGTAAACATTACAACACTGGAGAACAAGATAATATAAGATGTAAGATAATGAAAGAGACGTAACAAGATGCAATACAAAGCAACTTCTACTTCTTCCTTGTTTCTTTCATTGGATGCACTTGAGACATGCTGCACAAACTGCCCCACAGATTTCCAATGGTACTGCTCTGTTTGATCCATTTGGCTATGCTTGGGCAAGCACTCTAAAAACATACTGAAATACGCATTAAATGAATGCAGAGAATAAATAAAAGGCTCCGTCCGTATACATATGCATATTTAACATGGAGCATAAATGAGTCCTTATGGGGTTGTTGTATTCTGCATGTTCATAAGTTCTACAGGTTCCAGATATGCAGAACTGCCATGTTTCTCGCCAGAATTAGCTTCTTGTAGCTTAAAAGTTTTAACTTTTGTGGTGAATTTGTGGAAGGTACACCTGTAAGTGCCAGGAAGATAAGCTAACAAACAACTAGCCAGACCAGTCACTTCATTTTGAACACATTCAAGGGAAAATTTACACTTGTATTTAGCAAACATAAGTGCAGAAATGATAGGCAGCTGTACACAAACATGCACAGTTTAACAGTATCTTTCCATGTGATTATCAACAGGTAAACAGGATAATGCTGTGTGATAGGACTGATATATTCTGCATGTTCATGAAGGAAGCATGTAGAACACTGTAGCTTCATCAAAGAATGCGCAGCCCTCTGCTTTGAACTTTCAAAAAATTGTAGCTTCCCCCCAACAACAGATAGAGACTGGTCATTGTAGAAGGACCTGCAGGATAGAAAAGCTTTCCTTCAGGCTTTAAATCAAGTTGCAAGCAATCAATAGTCAATTGCCAGACCTTCCAATCTCTGACTACATTCAGAAGCTGAATGTGTGAAATTTTACCGTTTTGCTCTGAAGATGTTGAATAGTCATACTCAGCAACCTTAAGACCAAGTGTCCTTACTATAGAAACACTAAAGGGACAAGGTGAAGGGTTGAGGAAAGCTGAGTGCCTGTAACAATCATGCTCACTTTTCTTTCATTATACAGCAGTATTAGTACAATATAAACTTTTCAGAGGTTTAAATCTGCAGACCTTTATGCTTTGCTCTGTCTGAAAGTTACTTTCTCCTTCAATTTTTCACTTCTGAGAAATTGCAGAATAAAGTATTGATTTTTCTTCTATACCTTTGGACTGTGGAGTAAACCACTGTACCTGTATATGTTTCGTCAGGACATTAATCAATCCTTTACTCTTCTATACAGCATTGTCTGTCATAGACCTGTTTAGTTTTATTTATTTTCTCCCAGTGACACAGAGAGACAATATTTATTCTAGTCAGAGAGAAAGTGCCAGATTTAGAGTGTATGTGGTAAGTTTTATATTTCTTGAACAGATTGTTAAATAGTTGAAACCACCTTGATGTGATTAGAAAATTTATTGTGATTGAGTTGGATTTTTACTCTGACTGATTCTGAGAATGATTAAAAGTTGTTTGTGTAAATACTGCTGATGTAAGCTTCCACATGGCTAATTAGCATATTGATACAGATCCATTTTTTAAAACGGCTGTAACCACATTTGTGTATGAGTATGATATACAACACACGTCCTTTTCAAATTTCAAATCATCACTAAGTCTGTTCCATAATTTAACTCCAAGATATGAAACACATCTGTATTTAACATTAGTTCTTACATTACCTCTTTCAAAAACACCCAGTCCTCTTAAATTATACTTATTTTCTCTTAATTTAAAAAAAATGTTGAATACATATGGAAAGACTTTTATTGTTTGCTCTGAACAGTATTTGTAGTGTTTTTAAATATACAATATCTAAGAATTTTAAAATGCCAAAATGTATCACAGTATGGAGCCAGTCCATGGCCTTGTGGTTGGGGTAACTTAGGACACATTCATACCAGGATAGTCCTGGGGACTCAGTTCGATTGGATAAGAAATCTGCACCGTACTTTGGTTTGATTTACTTTCAAACTGCACTTTATTTAAGCTGACCAAACCCCTGGACAGTACATACAGTACTACAATGTCATGCACTTACAACAACTGCTCATAAGGGGCATAATTCCCTGAAACGACTGCTGACCATGAAGGAAAAAACATGACAGATAATCCAAATCAATGATTGGTTGACCTTGCTTTTAGCTTTCTCTATATAACTCCTATTAAATTCAGTTGGACAGTGTGCTTAATATTCTAAATTAATCAAGCCTGAGTCATAAAAACATACAAGACTTTAAACAATTTATCTTAAATACACATTTCTTACAACAAATGTCTGGAGAACTTACTTTGGTTTCATTTCCTCATGTTATGGAAGGACAAATGTCCACGCTTCTTCTTCTGTTTTGTTGGCAGTTAGCATGCAATGATATGGTGCATTTCCACCACCAATTGGTCAGGAGTGTGGACCAAAATGTAACTCACACTCACCCTTGTTCACGCTTCAGCATGCTCTCGGCCATATTGAATGGACACTTGCTAGGTGGACTGTCATTGGCTACTTAGAATAAACATGGACCAATCATACAGCCCAATACTCAGGCGACTGTTACGGGTCTTAAAGGTGAATACACATCTAACTAGGGCATCTAGGTTTTCACCAGAAAATGTCCAGCATGAGCAGCAGGAGAGGAGGTGAGATATCCACCATGTTGCTCTGTGTTTACTTCCTGTCTTTAGTTCACTAGATCGCCCGATAGCTTTCGCACTGCAATCAATCTGCACTAGGGTTTACTTGCAAGTGAACCGAGACCCCCAGTTTTCAACTTCATTTCTTTGGTCTGCACCAAAGTGTGGTTCCATATAAACCATACTATCTGTGGAAGGAGACCAGGATTTGTTTAAAGAGGACCAAAAAGTGGCAGTGAGAATGTACTATAAGCTAAGCCTCATTTCTACATACACATTAACTAGTGAATGAGACTAGCAAGATTCAATTCATTCCCATTGAAATTCACCGTTTAGGGCCAAAATACATTCAGGAACTTCTGGTTCGTTATGAACCAACCAGATCCCTCAGGTCATCAGGGTCAAGT
>JAOXYM010000023.1:23379892-23399763 GCA_028567055.1 Leptatherina wallacei | reverse complement strand
AAGTGAAAGCGGTAAAAAACTGTGTGATCCTCCCGCACCCAAGCTAATCAAATGCACCTGATCACCTGTGACTGCAATTAAATACACCTAGTGCGACCCTTTACTACCACCCACTGTGATGACACAGACCAAAATATGCTAAAGACAAAATAAAACAACAAAGCAACAAATGGCTTCTACACTAAGCAACTTACAGCTGTTGAAAAGCCAAGCGTCCTAGATCATTTTCAGTCTGGTTTTCATAGGGCCCATTCTACTGAAACATTCCTTTTTATAGTCCACAATGATATCCTGATGCTAACTGATACAGGAGAATGTTCTCTGTTACTGAGGTTGGACTTGACCTCAGCCTTTGATACTGTTGACCATCACATCATGCTCAATAGACTGAAATCCTGGGTTGGTGAATCAGGATCTGCTTTGGATTGGATTTGGATATCTTTCTGGACAATTATTTTTTTGGCTGCCGCTAAATTCAGGTCCTCTTCCTCATCCCTTGCCTGTGGTTTGCCACGTTTCTGTTCAGTCAGTGATTCCAGCATGTAGAATGTGCTGTTCAATCTCGTGGAGACATCTTGCTGCAGACTTTCCCTTGGTTGGCTTAGCTGTGCCTGGATGTATTACAGTCGGGAATAGGTTAGTGGCGAGTGTTTAAAATGTCCAACTATTTCTCTGCCAATTACAACTGCATCAGAGACGCCTCGTTGGGAGAACACACTGTCGTGAACGGTCGGCTGTAAAGTATGCGCCATGCAGGGCAGGCTCGGCAGATTTTTGTCTTTCATGTTCTATCCTGTTTTTAGCATTGTCTCTCAACACAACATGAACGTTGGCCTTATCAATGTACCAGTGCCTAAACATTTCCTTTAATGCTGTGGACAGGTTTTCAGCAGTGTGAGCCCCCGACATCTCTCTGCAGTGGAGCATTGCTTGTTGTAATTCAAAACTCTCATCCACCCACTGCACCGTTAGACTAAGCATGGACATAAGACTAACATTTGATGTCCAAAGGTCAGTTGTACAACTCATTTTAGTGTTTCTACTGGCATGCAAGGTGCTGCGAACATATCGCAAGACATCTTTAAACATTTCTTGGAGCGCAACATCCGAGAAATACCGGCGACTTGGGATAACATATCTGGGGGACAGAAAATTAGGAATTCCATTATCTTTTTTTGTAATTCCTTTATCCTTTTCCTTGGTTATGGGTGGCTTGTGGATGGCTCACTTACACTTGTGTTAGCTGCATGGCATTTACCTTTCTCATGACCCTTGTTAGCCTCTTCAAACTGAGCGAACTCAGCAACATGGTGTTGTTTTAGGTGTCGGATAAGATTAGTTGTACCAAATGTTTTCGGTGTTGTCGCTCCACACCCTATTTTGGCTTTGCAGGTGTTGCATATAGCAGACTTGTTATCCTCCTCACACACTTTGAAAAACTTCCATACAGCTGACATGGTGTACAACTTATTCGTCAAATCTACCGGTTGAATGCTGAACGTGCTAAGGGGCTGCGGCTGCGCAACAGAGCTTGCAGGTGTCATTTCCATAAAAATGAAGCCAAGTGTCCAAAACCTGCCTGATACTCAATTGATTGATGTATTGAAAACCATCTGCATGCATTAGATCTGAAGCCTCCCCTGCCATCACTGTCATTAAATTTTTATTTCAAGTCCATCTAAAAGGAAAAAATCAACCTCAAGTCCAGTAGCCTGTATTTAGTACCCTAATTATGCTCACATGAGTCATCTGAATTCATTACAATTTGGCTCAGTCCACTAGTCAAAAGAACACGACACGGATGAAAAGCATGCATTACATGGGCCGAGGACTGCTATATGAAGCCTGTGTCACATCACAGTCTGCAATTTACCATTAAATCATGCTCTATAATTAGTAATCCATAAAGGGATGACACCAAAGTCGAAATGATTACTTCCTCCTATCTCATGCCTGATTCTTGTTAGAACAAACACTTATAATAGAAGGAGAAGAAAGAGCGATCTAATACCCTATCCTATGCTTTAAAGCAGGGCTTTTCCGAGTCAAGGACTGTGCGAATGTCTCCTCTGATAAAGCCTAGGGTAAGATCCATCCATCCTGTTTCTATACTCACTTAATCTAACTCAGGGTCACGAGAGATAGGGACATATCCATGATAGTTTGCCTTGGAAATAAGGTGAACCGATTATTTGAGCTCTTTCCCTACATGAATATCAGATGATCAGGTTTATTAACTTATCACAAGCCAAATATTGCTGTTTGACTTGTGCTCAGAATGTACTTAAATCTGTTGAAAAGTGTCTAACTCATGAAAAGTGGCTGTTTTCGATCTCCAGGTAGGCATTTGGATGCGGACAGTTTAAGTTACACACATCCATTGGTCCAATGACTTTGTTAAACTTTGTTGCCATTTTGGGTTTCATTTTGGTAATAGAAGGCCATTTAGTCTCTTGTAAAGTTATTTTTTTTCTTTTTGGAGAAAAACTTTGGAATTCCTCCAAATTGATATAACCATGAACTCTGTAGCCACACCCAACACATTTAGGGTAATTTAGACGACCATATTTGGATTACTATTTCAGTAACTGATATTTACAGGGTTGAAAGTCATTTTAAATGATTGCCAGTACTATTGACTTAGGCTGGGCGATATGAACCAAATTGCAGATCTCTATATTTTTTTTACTTGAGCCACGATATAAGATGTATATATTGATATATAATTCTTTTGTCAAGTAACCAAAGTGATAGTTCTAATTTGCAGCCTTTTATTAAGGATCAGCATGAATTAAAAGAGTTGACTGAAATTAAAGTAGCTTTTCATTAAATCAAATCATCAAATGCTCCTATAACAAAATGAATGGAAAATAATGATCAATGACCAGAGCAAAAACACTGTTCTGCAAAATGCAAAAAGAAAAGACACTTTTAACATGAAACAATCCGGATATAAACGGTATTCCCTCATTCACCTGTGGAAAAAGTCTGGATACATTTGAAAATCTCTATGTATTGCCCAGCCCTACTGTTGCCAAAACTTTTATCTCTCTCTCATTTCAAGCATTTTAAAATGGCAGAGTCAAAATCCAAACAAAGAAAACAATTTCAATATTTTACTGTGGCTACCTGCGGGCCTATGGAGGATGCAGGAATTAAAAATACTTGACAATATGTTAAACTATTTCTTTTCATTGAAACATTGATAAACATCCAGAGTACGAGTCTCTAAGAACAGATCATCTAAGTCAAAAGAAGAAACTCAGTGGAGCTTCCCCTCATCAAAACACATCACCTAAAGATTTTCCACAGAGGCCTAAAGTAGATTTTTCTCTGCATTATTACTTTGACCAAAAAAAAAACAATTTTGTAGTGTTTCTCTCCATTTTTGTTTTAAAAAATCTGTAGATGAAAACTGATAAATATCTAAATCAGGTTGAAAATGTTTCCGCCAACCACAGAATGTGTGGAATTTCACTGGTGTAATTTATTGTTCGTCCTGTTCGGGCGCGAGCAGCGTCTCTTGACGTCTGTGGGCTTGTTGTGGAAAATGTCCCAGTGCATTAAATCAAACGTGTCGATCCCCATAGCAACCGTTGTGTTTCGGAAGTAGAGGCAAATGCGCAGTGAAATCTCCGGTCATTAGCTCATGAGCATTTCTTTTCCGAGCTGTTCTGTATTGTTAAAATTGAAACAAATAACACAACTGAGAAGCAGGGCAAGAGAGTGAGATGCCTGGCCAAGGCTCCATCTAGCATGGACTAAAACACTGAAAGTTCAGAGTTAAAATCATTGACTGTATATTATTAAGGTTAAAATGCATTTTTAAACAGACAAAGTAGATTTCAAGACTCCATATTGCAAGTGGATCTATTTACTGATCCAGAATGTGGTCGGGCCTGGTCCTGAATGAGGGCTTTATAGCAGGCAGTTGCGCTCCCGTCTTCCTGGTACTGCGTACCGCCACTGAATCTCTTAGCGGTACACAGTACCGTACCGGCTTACTTTCACCCCTGGATATATATTTATTCACTGAGCTTCTACTCAAATTGTTTGCAGCCTCCCCCCTGGTCTGAGGAGACACTTTTCCCGGATCCAGCCTGTTCATTAAACATTCACTGTTTAGTGACTTTTTCATGCACAACTGGAGAAAACCACAAACCTGATTCATTCTGGACAAAAGGCGAGGAGGTGATAAAAAATGTGGACGAATCAAAACAGAGCTTGAGACCGGAGAGTTGAAACTCCAGATGAGATTGACCTTCCATTAACATCAGTCTGGTGGGGGCCACCCAGCTGGAGGTTTTTAATTTATTGCCAGGCCAAAAGATTATAATGCAGCAGTGTGAAAAAACTCCCTAGACCTCCAGCCCTTGCCACCAGATTTCTGGCCTCGCAGTACAACAACACCACAATGAAATAAACACGTCCCGTAAACAGGTTGTTATCATAACGACACATACAAGATAAGCCAGATAAAACAGACTTTCTCTTCTGTAACAAGCTTAGTGCTTTTACACGTGTTGATCCTATAATTTCCTTTAAGTGGCAGTTATACTACACCACAACTATGCTGTGATTCTTAAAGCATTAAAGCTGCTTCTTGATAATAAAGATGTTTATGTTAGAAGTGGATGAAATCAAGCATCAGTTCTGACCTTTTCATAGCATCTTGTAGCTCATGGTTTTCGCTTTATAGCCCATAACTTTGCTGCTTTACGGTATTGTTTCCAAGCACTAAACAGTAGGCAGACAAAGACAGCTCACAGCTGATGGACTGCTGAATAGATGGATGACTCTTCCCAGGTATCCAGACATGTGACTCCTAATGAATACTAATGCTACTGTCTCTGGGGACTTGCCATAAAAACACACATTTGTGTATGCTGTTCATTGTGTGTTTACCTGTTTACATTGTATTGTAACTGATTGCAGCAGAGGCAAACAAAAGAAATTAGTGAGCTTGCTTCTTTTGTAGCCTTCCAATTCTGTTCCCCAAGGAGATATTATCAGTGGAACATTTATTCATGTAGAGAGATCTGAAAATCCATCATCTTATAACAAACCTATTTATCAATCTGTCCTTTTAAGTCTATATAAAGCAGGAAAAATGCTGGCAGTGACTCACATCAAGACATTGAAATCTAAATAAACAACAATAAAACACTTCTTTTCAGATTCATGGAAATTTTGGGAACCGTTGTTTCAGCTTTTCATGTCTAGGTTTTAATTTTTAAATTGGTGTATTACCCACTCCAGGCTTGGGAGGGAGTCGCTGCATTTTGAGGTCTTGTTCATGAGTGAGTTTAAGCCTGAAAGTATAACCGTTCAGTGCCTGAAGAGAGGGGCTGAGTCGAAAGGCAAGGCTGTCTGTTTTCCAACCAATATATTCATGGGCTGTGGGTAGTAACTGAAAGAATGAAATCTCCAACACGAGCAGCTGAGATGAGCTTCGTCTGAAGAGAGGCTGGACTCATCCTCAGGGAAAGGGTGAGGACGCCTGCCATCAGGGGGGCTCAGATTACAGTCTATCCCAGGTGTTTCAGACTCACCAAAAAACTGTGAATTCAAAATCTGTCCACACATCCAACATATTGTGGTTTCACAATCTAGGCTTTAAAAAATGGAGTCAACACTGACGGTGTTGGCAATCGTTTCTGATCATAATCACCTAGTCGGGGTGAGAAATAGAAAAATGTAAGGATTCTAAGAAAGATTGTGCAGGATGGGAGTAACACCAGCAATTAATCCTTGTAGTGAGTGGTCTGGTTGACCTCATGGTTTCACAAGTATCTACGCTGTCATGTGTTGGCATGAACCGATGGGAGCTGTATTCCAGTTGCAGATCTGAGGATGGACAATGTAGCTACTGTACAATCTGTATTTAGATGGACAGACCAACCTACATGTTTTATGATCTGTAGTGAGGTCACGTTTGTGTTGTTCTGTGATAACCCAATCCGCCCATTGGTAGTAGAACTGGGGGCAGACCCAAGTCATTGGAGAGATTATATCTCTTGTCTAGCTTGGGAACGCCTTGTTGTCCCCTTGGATGAGTTTGGAATGGGAGTAGGGGAAAGGAAGGTTGAGGCATTTACTAGAACTGTTGCGCCCAAGACCCGGTCTGGGTAAGAGGCCCAAATGGATGCACTTGTCATGAGCCACAGTTGAAAGAAGATGAGGAAGGACCCAACAGCTGGAGTCAGGTAGATGTAAGAACTCAAGAATTTAGAAACAAAAACCATGAGAGAATTAACAAAACAGTGACAAAAAACTCAGAAGGTAACTGACTGATTAATTGACAGGGGCTTGGGTGAAAAACAAAACAAACCCTGAACAAGATAGACGAGAATCGGGCAATGAGCAAGGGAAACCAAGGAGAGTTTATTCTGAGGGAGCTTATGAGTAAACAAGGAGCAGGTGTGGGAATCAGTAACTAAGAATGAGGTGAAACAAGGGAACAGGAAGTAAATACAACAAATAAACAAGTGGGAAAAACACAGAAGATTCATCTGAACAAAAGAGCTGAAAGAGAAAAACCAAAGGGCACTAGAAGCAGAAATCCAACAAGAACTGAATTCAAGAGAAGCAAAAATCTATCGGCCATGACAGGATTGTTCAGATGTTTATGATGACTTCAGTCAAGTTGTATTCAGTATCATACAAATCCATTACAGTAGCCTACACTGTAAACATGTAGTTATGGCTTACTATGTAAGCCAGTCCGTGGTGATATAACATCATCACATCTGTGCGGGAGAGTTGGTTCAGATAGACGGGGCTAACGTAAATTTGGATTTTGCCAAAGAAAATGTGAAGCAGTGAATATTTCTCTACAGGTTGGTTCATTAACAGGATTAGCTGGTGACACCAATTTGGAGGAAGAGGCAATGAGGATAGTTTGCACATCAGAAGGCAAATAAGAATGTTTTCCTGATGAACACACTCATCCATGGCTTGGACAGTGTAACCTGTATAGCTGTTTAGATTGGAGGACTTCCTGCATCAGGTACTGCATGAACAAAATTTTTTAGTACACTGGGTACTTATCTAGAATAGCTTCATCCTGGATGCTTACATCCAGGATTTCAGTCACTGTTTGGTTGTTACTGCTCTAAGATGTGTAAACTATTGTGACAGAAATGCATTTCTGTTGGTTTCATGTGTTTCTCTGAAGGAGGTTTTTGTATTTCTGCATGCAGATTGGATTTTTTTCTCTCCGATAAAGGCTTCAGCGGACGGTTGCAGGCTTAATGCATGTAATGTAATCCTGTAATCATTTCCCCTCTAATTGTTTCCATAGTATTTTATGCTTTTTGTTTTGACTGTTACACTAGCATTCACATCAGAATCATGTAAACACAAACCGAAAACAGCTTTAGAGTCATAGCTCAAGTTCCTTCATCACCTAGATGTGCTGCCACTGTGCAGACAGAGAAAAGCTTCCTGTCCACTGTCATCAGAGCAATACCAAGCTTTGCCCCTTGATTACGTCAGAGATTAAAGTCTTGGCACTGAAGAGACTCTCGTGTTCACAATCCAGGCTCAACTGCTCAATAATAGGCGACCTCAGAAGTCTGGTTTTGCAGCATTACCGTCACTGTACGTGTACGAACAGTTGGCTGAAAAATGGGCTCCAAAACACTTGCTGAGAGGAAAATGCTGACATCTGTTACAGTCCGGAGCATCATCGAGGGAAGATTTTTATTGTCAGATGTGACTCATACAACAAGTACAGATGACACACAGACCTAAAGGTTACCGAGCTCACTGGGTCACATATTCTTTCACTTCCTTGCCTCTTTTGGAGTTTGACTGTCTAAAATTCAACTTCTGAGGGAGAAGTTTGGAATGACTAAAGATTTTCACACCTAGACCTCTCAATCTGATACCACGTTTTTTTGTTTTTACTTCAAATGCAGGTATTACGGATTATCCTTCACAAATATGTGAACGAGTGAATCCCAGGCAACCTCCCAAAAAATTGTTCTGTGACATCAATGATGTGTTCAAAGTGACACCTTTTCTGAACATTAACTGAGTCGTTTGGATTCTAGAAAGTTACAAACTACAAGTGCAGCTCTGCTATCAACCCGAAGTTTGCTGACTGGTGGTTCTGGGACTTGTTTTTGTTGCTACAAGTCTGACATGGTGAGAAGCTTTGAGGAGGTTTTAGAAGATTGTTTTGTCCCTGACCAACCTGAAACACCCTGAACATCAGAAATAAATAAAGGGGGATTCCTTATATGAAGAGCTGGCCATGAGAACATGTGAACAACGTCTCATAATAATGATAACAAATTTGAGAGATGTGAAAAAAGAAAGATGTGAGACACATTATGTTTTTAAATCTCTAGAGCAGGGATCAGCAACTCTGGTTGTTCCCGACAATTCTGGTGTGTTGAAGCAAACAAACGTCTAAAGCCAGATTTTATACTCGCCTGCGTGAGTTCAGTTCAGTTTATTTAGTTTCAGTCACACAAATAAAAAAGTCTACAGTTGAGACCAAAACAGGCAGAAGCAGGAAGCGTGTGTGTCTGTATGAATACATTTACATTAAATGAGTTCCCTTACGTTATACAACTGACATTACACGTCCATTATACACCGGTTTATGCGCCGCGGAGGCTCGACACGCACCTCTTCCAGACGCGACCCCTGCTTGCAGCGCGGTTACGGTAAAGTACTCCCTTGTGATTGGTCAGTTTGTGATTACGTGTTTCCATATTTCTAGAGCTTCTCGCTGGATTTGTATGGTAACTACAACACGACGCCGTACCCTATGCTGGAGTGTGAGAGCACTTCTCACCCCCGTCACCATACGTGCGAGAATAAATCCAGCTTAAAACTTGCAGGACAGAAAGACTGGAGTTGATGACCCCTGCTCTAGTGTGAGTCAAGTCTCTAAAACTTTTCCTGGTTCTTAGCAGATGCTGAACAACCAGCTGCTCTACATGAATGTTTTTGTGTTAGATTCCTAAAGTTAGTCAGAAATTCCACTAGCTAAATATTTGAACCTGATTATAAATGCAGCTAAATGCATTTATTCATAAAATCTTTTTTTAAATTGTTTTGACATTTTTTCATGTAAATATCAAACAACGTTGTGTCAACGTTCTCTTTTCCAGCAAGGAACAAAGGAACTTCTACTCTGAACACATTTGAAATGATTGACTTTAGTTTCATAGGTTTTTACAACAAATTACAAGAAGAATTTTGTCTGTCCACCTTAAAATGATTTGTCTGAAAGATTTTTATCATTTAGATGCAGCAGTTCTTATAGTACATGAGGTTTTTTTCTACCTCGAACACCAGTCACTCAGGGCCCACCATCCAACCACCACATTTCTGTTTTTCCTTCTACACGTCACTTCCTGTTTTTTTTTTTGTCTCTTTCAGAGTGCTTTACATTTAAATTTACCAGGCAGCATTTACATGCAGCATTGCAAATAATACAAGTGTCATTAAAATGCTGCCCATGATAATAAAGATCCTCACATTTTGCCTTGAAAACTTTGATTAGGAACATATGACTGGATAAAATGTGGAGTAACTATTAACTAGTTTCTTAACTTCACCATTAATGTGCAGAGAAAAAAAAACAGAGGAGTCTTGTGAGAAGTTAGCCAGTCTATATCGCCCTCAGAAAGGTTCTACAGTAGTTTGGTCCAAAATCATCAAATTTATTTTATTTAACTTCAAGCAATTCATAGTCGAAGGTTCAACCTGGATGAGATCAGCGTGGTTCTTTTTCACAGAGCAGGAGAAGCAGCTCCAAAGCCAAGGCCAAGTTACTCTATTAGCACATCTAATACCTGAGGTAACCCAGCAATCTAAAGAAACACACAGGCAGGAGAATACGTAGAGTTACATAGATAGACAAGACAAGATATTAGAAAAATAAAAACTTTAGGTTTTCTGGTTGTTTGTTCCAGATTTCAGGAGCAGAAAAACTAAAAGTTTAGCCTGATCTCTCTGGGTGGAAAGCAAACATTTGAAAATCAATTCTTTGTCTCGCAGGAAGCATGTGCAAAGATGTGAGAGGTATGTTCGCTTTTCTAGTCCCGAGCAGCAGCATTCTGGATTAGCTGCAGTTCTGTAAAAACCTGAAAACTCCATTACAGTAGTCAAGACTACTGATATCAAATAGGGATGATTTTCTAAATCATGCTGAGCCATCAGTCTCCTTATTCTAGATAAACTTAGTAGGGAAAGTCAGTAAATGAGAGTTTGGTGGATTATTTATTTGTTGTAACACTAAATCTTTTACTGTACGAAAGTCTGTTTATTTTCCTTTTAAATGGAGCCACGTTTATAAGGAAATGCATTTATGGGCTAAGCAGCAGAGGTAAGTTACATGATAACAGCTGATTCTGTTATTGACTTGTTGGTGTCCTTTATTGGATGAATCTCAACACATAAAGATTTAGCATGTGTGGCAAAAGGCTGATTTGTTTATTGCTTTAATTTGGCTGTTAAATTTTAACACAGAGAGCAAAATGACACCATGTGTCTGGCTCTGGAGCCAGAAAACATGTACAGTCCACTCACTGGCTTCCTGTGAGACAAATAATATATCTGGCTCCAGAGCCAGAAACATGGCTCCTCTTGATGACTCCCCTCACCTTCATAATCACACCTTTGAGTATAGTCTCTTACTCTGCTTGCAGTTTACTGAGTACGAATTGTATACATGTCAAGGTAAGAATAAATATCAGAATTCAACAAATACTCAACACGAATAACAGATTCCCTCTGAAGTCAGAATGAAGACGTTAAAGAAAACTAAGTGATGAATGTGGTTCATGGGATTTTACACTGAACCTCGCCAAGCCCAAGCTGACTGGTTTGGAAACTGGAGGAACGTGAAACAACTTTCACACTATAAGGCAAAAGACAATTAATCAGATTCTGTTCAAAATGTTTTAAAATAAAGCAACCCATATAAAAACATAGGAACCGGAACGGCAGGGTGGGGCCAGGCTGCTGATGAAGGGCGACTGTCACAAAAAAATCTCACCACCTCACTAACAACCTGCGGGGTGAGTTGAAATGACTGGAGCTCAGCGTGCGTAATGCGCCAATACAAAGCATTACGCTCAAGTAATCACGGTGGAGTCGCAGATTTACGTCATTTGGAAACAGAGCGTTTAATGTCGCGCTTAATTATGCCCCACACAGAGATACCGCATCGCTTTAAGGCCAGCTTTGGCTCTTTGAGAAAGCAGTTAGTCTATCTAATATGCAGCTGGGATGAAACAAATACAGGAAACATTTTGCGCAATAAATAGCACAAACAAGCAAAACTACGATTTAGTTTGTTTTGACTTTAATGTAAAAAAAAAATGAAAAAAAGTTGTTTTCTGGAATCAGTAGAGAATAAACCGGATCCAAGTTGTCTTTTATTTCACAGCATGACCCGCATCCCCCCGTCCGCTCCTCACACCGCAGAGCAGCGCGCACTCGGCGGGGCGCACAGCTGCTTTATTCCATAATAACTCTGGCTGAATCGTTTCTGGAGCGCAGAGGCTTCAGACAGGGGTGGGGGACGGCAGAGGTGAAAAGTGGGGGCTTGAATAAAACTTAGGGGGTGAAAAATCCATCATTTCCACTGTAGCTCGTCAGATTTTAAAGCCCACTCTAGTCATGTGTGAGTCAGAGGACTGCGCATCGAGTCCTGGAGGAAAGACTAGTAAAGACACAAACGTACACACGTACACACGCACACACACACACGCACACACACACACATATACAGTAGAAAACAAGAGACTAAAAACACTCTGCAGCTTTCAGTCCAGCATTTCATTTCACAACTCAAACCAAAAACTCCCCCCTCCCGTGGAGATGTGGGGAAAATCTCTGATAAAACGGACACATTTCTGGATGTTTGTGATGCACTTGCCTGTAAAAGATTCAAACGACACCCCCTTTCACTCACCTGATATGCAGACAATCCAATTAGTTTGAAGAATAATCAGTATCTCCCAAATTATATCCATCCTCTCTGTTTATTCCACGCGCATCACGCACTGATTAGAAGAGGGAAACAAATCATGCACGGAGCTTCTTGTTTTTTCTTTTTTTAAATCAGACACTGAAGTCCTGTCCTCCCAGGCTGGATCCCGCTGAACACCTTCCACCAGGTATGTTCCACATAGCAGGTGATCAAAGCCTGAAGACTGAATTCTGCACGTTCCCCCCAGAATTTATATACAAGAAAAAGGGAAAGAAAAGAAAAAAGAAACAAACAAACAAAATCCACAAATGAACTCCAGGCAAAAACAAGCAGAGCAGAGTTGGATCCCCCGTTTCACTCAGTTCTCTAGATTATTCCAGCGCGCCCAAGAACGGAAACATCCATCCATCCCGTTCTCAGCGAGCCAAGTCACACATGATCGCTACGGTAAAAAAAGAAAAAAAATCTGTGCGAGGTGGGTGAGGAGGTGGAGGTGGAGGAGGGAGAACAAATTTAAAAACAGAAAGCGGAAATTAATGTGCTGGGACAGCTGCGGGGGTCGTCTAACACCTGGAGACACCCCACAACTCAGTAAACTCGCGTCGCCAGGTGACAAGCCTCAGATCGAGACTTCTGCGCGTCACCGCGAGGGAGAGTCAAGGTACGTTGAGTTACGCGCGCATTTCCGGTACTGGCTCTTTAAAACTAAAGCTTCCGCGTGTTGCGGATAGTTGGCTTTGACGCAGATAGGATGCGCTTCAATGAACGTAAAATATGAAGCTGTTTTAGTCTTTTATTATTTATTTACACATTCACTGATCCTGTTTTTAAATCTTGTTTAATCTCATCACCTTAGGGAAGAAAAAATAACCAACCGGGAGATGAAAGTAAAGGTGAAAAAACTCATTTTTAAACTAGTTTTAGTCTCCATTTTAAGACCATTCACTCCACATTTTCCTCTTCAACTGTTTGCAGTTGTCATTCTTCACTAGCCAACTCTTGTGGTTCTCTGATGTGAACTTTCATTTTTTTGGACAGGATCCCTCCATTTCCGGTCTGGTCCCACCTAAATGTTTGACACTTGATGCAAAGATACTTCGCTCCTCCGCCGTACACACCCTGCGCAGGGCATTTACAGGCATCCCGAGTAAAACGCAGACGAAATATGGGAAGTGCGTGAAGGGGAGACGAAAAAAAACAAAACCGGGACGTCATATAAACAAATTCCCGTCAAAACCCAAACAGCTAGAAGCTCCGAACCGCACCGTCCGGACACACACACACACACACACACACACACACACACACACACACACACACACACATATATATATATATATATATATATACAAAGTGAAGGGAAAAAACGTCCTCTAGTTAAATGTTAATCGATTAACTGAGATTTATGTGTGTGTAAAAAGATACATTTGAGTAATCAGATTTGATGGTGATGACGCGCTGGTTCAGTCTAACATCCGGTGCCTCCCACCTCTGCGGTACACCTGACCAGGACTCAGGCAGGCACAGGTGGATGAAAACCGTACAGTGCAGGAAAAAAATACTGTCATGTGAAATATTGTTTGTGTCAGAGGAAATGAAGCAGCATCTCAGAGAAATGAGTCGATCCGAGGAAGGAGCTGGAGGAGACAGAAGTGGACCAAACCGCTAACAAGGAGGAACACTTGACAGAGAGAGAGCTGCCACCAACACTTGGAGGCGCGTGCTTCTGTCAGCAGGTTGTTTTGTTTCCATCCTGCAGACTGAAACGACTTCCAATCATTTCCAACAGAAGCACACCTCCATTGAAAGTTCTAGGAAATATACACGGTCATCCATAAAGTTGGAATTCCTTTTTTATTCCAGCTGTCTGTGGGCATGCAGGTTGTAGCTCTATGAGAAATGTGGAATGACACGAGTGCCACAACATAAATA
This sequence comes from Leptatherina wallacei, assembly GCA_028567055.1. Classification (NCBI taxonomy): domain Eukaryota; kingdom Metazoa; phylum Chordata; class Actinopteri; order Atheriniformes; family Atherinidae; genus Leptatherina; species Leptatherina wallacei. The sequence continues at coordinate 23,385,872 of JAOXYM010000023.1, read as the reverse complement.
AGTAAATGAATAAATCTGTTAGCATAAGACATTTGATTATGAAAAATGTATATAAATTGAAAATTTAAATGCCCACGTGGTGACATAGACACAAAAAAGAACTTGTGGCCTCACATTACTAATGGAGGGGAGAAGATGATGAAGTCGTGGCAAATTAAGTCTTTTATTTATTAGTGTCCTAACAACAGATTGCAGGATATCATTGATATGGACCACGTTGGTGTTAAAGGGATTAAGTTCTTTTTTGTTTTTTGTTTTTTTCGTATGATGTCAGACTGTACATAAATTATACATTTCACCTTTTCTGTGAAGTATCAAATGACATCAATATAATCATAATCTTGTTGTTATTTTTATCATCATTTTATTATTTTTACTATTTAGCTGTCATTGGGGAGAGAGATTTCTTGTTTTTTTTTTCACTAATGAGAGTTAAAGGTCAGATCACTGATGGATAAACAATGATAACATTACAGCGAACTCCCTGGTAAACAGCCTCCCTCCCCAGGGTCTGGGGGCAGTTCTGTACAGAAACATGAACTCTAGCTCAGCGTCTGACAGTGAACCAGACCTCTATCAGTCCTGACAGCAAAATCAACAACAGAAACTCTTCATATCGATGAACTGGCCATCTGTACCCCAGACTTGGAGCCAGCCCCTAGTGGATGAGGGGGGAACTGCAACTTTTGGCACTTTGCATAGGTTTCACATTTCTTAGGCTCATTTCACATTTGCTTGGCAACCAGGCATGAAGCTAGTCCGCAGGGTTAAAGAGGAGGTGGGGAAAACAAAACAATGTCGAAAAGGACTCATCCTTCAAGGTCAGAGAGGAAGAGGGAAACAGAGGAAGAGGAGAAAAATGGCAAGAGGTAAGTTTCCTCAAGTTAAAAAAGCCCCTGAATATCTGACATTTTGGTCAAAATGGTGGAGTATAGCCTGTAAAAGCTAATAGTTAGCTACAGGAGGATTTTCTCTTTTTACCTGGTTGGTTAGTTAGCTTACTATTAAAACTAAGATTTTTGTGTTCGTGTAATACCGAGCCTTAACTTTGAATTAGGAGATTTTTCTCTACTCTGGGTCGACCATTTCAGAAACGTTTTGATTCTTTCAAAAACAATTTTGTAACAAACGTTTAGCTAATTAAAGACAATGTTTGCTAGCAGACTAGCTATTGTTTGTAACTGCATTAATGGATGATATATGTTGTTTATGTTAATTGTCTTTTTTTCATTAACATGCTCATAAGTTATATGAAACTTCCTCAGGAGCTCTGTATCTGTTAATCATTTCATGGAGATTCATATAGGCAGTGAATCAGTCCAGGGACAGTCCACCTTCTCAGGCCTAACCCACGATAAAGCATCAGGTGAGGAAAAACACATTTAATGTATGATTATGTATGTAATGATGATTATGTTGTACTGGAAATGTTGAATTTCCCCTCGGGGATCAATATCTATCTGTCTATCTGACAAAGATTAACTATAAGATGCAAACATATGACAGGGGACATGAGTTTATATCATTTAAAAGGTTCTCAAGCAGTTTTCAGTTGTTCCACAGGCAGATTTATTTTTCTTAATACAAATAAAAACACACTGCAGTAAGAGTTTTAGAATTTTTCAGTATGACACAAAACATGGATGGCTCCCCCCCCCCCCCCCCCCCCCCCTCTTCATCTTAGGTTTATCTCCATCCTCTGCTGTGCTGCCTCTCCCCCTCATCTCTGCTGATGTGAGTTAACAACAAAACACACTTTGCGGCAGCTCAGTGCAATGCAGGAAATTCTGAGATTAAAATTTTAGTCCAGAAATATTTATTTTGTTTCCCTAATGGTGGTCACTGGCCACGTTTAGGCTACATGAGAGTTTTAATTCCTCTTTAATTCAGAATTAAAGTTAGTTCTGCTTTAAATAGATGAAAAATGACCATGTAAACACTTAATTCTGAATGAAAATGAACTTAATTCCAAAGTAAGTGGCTTGTTTATTCCCCTTTTAATTCCGAATTAAATAATTCCTCTATACCTTCATTCTGCTTTAAGTTAATTCTGGTTGTTCTTCGCATACTCATTCCCTCGTCCTGTCACCCTGACAACCATATACAATGCTGGCGGCCCAAAGCAAACGCTGGATTCAAACTGAGTCGTGAAGTAGTATGCTAGAGACTAAAATGACCTCTATTAGTATGTAGTTGAAATATTACTTGACCCACATCAGGTCAAATTTCGCTGAACAATTTCTTTCCATGTGTTGTTTTGTACCCATTATAGAATAAATATAACTTGAAGATGCTTCATGCCAGACACAAAATATTTACAACACATCTGCTACACTGTCAACTATACCTGGTTAAAATTTTAGGTTTCCAGGTAAAACTTTATGGGAGTTATGGACTTTTTAATTTCAAGTGACCAAACTTATCCAAATTGTGTCACAACAAGCAGCCTGTGCCCACCGGTTTTGCTAATGTATAACCTCCTGTTTACAGGGCCTATCTGGTCATGCCCTACATATTTGGAAAAGGCCTGGTGATTGGCAATAAGTATAAGTGATTGGCATGGATGATAGACAATCATTATGTATTATTATTATATAATGCGTATGTATCTTGGTTAGTTGAGCAGGGAGCGCTTGTTATGTATTTGCATATGTCCTGGGATGAAAACGCCACATTGAACTGTGGGGACACTTTTCTTTTTGGTCACAAATTAAATTAAACATACCTAGCAACACTGGATTCACAGAAAGGTGAAGTAGTTGTTGGACTGCAATCGTTATTTTATTTATGAAGAAGGCGTTTGCAGGCAGACATGGACTGTACTGGAAAAAATAACTTGGAATACTTTTTTTGAAACTATTTTTGATATTTTTGAACAATGGACCTTTCTGGAAAAAGGATTAGAATTTATCATGGAATAGACCGATAATAGACGATAAGACACCTAAACAGGAAGGAAGTCACATTGGCTTTATGCTAGCCATAGCCATTCTTTCACTAATTGTGTTTTGGTGTTCAGGAATACTATAAAACAAATTACTTGACTCTATTGCTGAGAATCTAAGCTTTCTAACAAGCTACAGCATGCCTATTACAAAAGTGTTATTGGAAAAGTTCTAGAGTTTATCAAACAAATTGGCAAGCGGAGTGCCGGTGGGACTAGAGAAGTTAATGCTGTTTCCTCCTGAGTTAATGACTACAAACTTGACAAATTATATTCTTACCGTGACGTGAAGATGTCGAAGCAGAAAAGAAACTGGGTGCGCTGGCACAGCACTGCACTCGCTGTCATTTGGCTGGCGACTTACTTTTGCTGCCTCTAAGCAGTCAAAGACTTCTCATTCCTTCAGTTTTATGAGTGAGCTGCAAATGCTTCATGATGTTGCTGATATCGGTAGTGTTGTGATTACACAATGGTTAGGTAGACATTCAAAAAGTACCGATAGCAGTATAGTTTGTCCAGAATCTTAATGGTACCCCAACACCGTTAAGGTTAGGAACCGGTACCAAACAATGGTCTGCTCATGACGAGCCAGAGCAGGCGAAAGCAGAGCCGGTAAAATTCTGTAGGTGTTAGAATGAAAATGTTTTATTTCCATGGACTGCAGCCCACCCTAGGCATTAAGTTTCTTATGTGGATAGAAACTACAGCAGCAAGAAGCCGATGCATTTCCGAAAGCATTTTACCAGAACGCTTCCCTGCAATGTTGGGAAGACGCCTGAGTTTTTTAGGAGGAAATTTAGTGAATTCAGGTCATAACAAGACTCGATACAAAAACTCTCCGTCACATCAAATCCTTGGAGACTTTTTCTGTGGTGTCTTTGCTCGAGGCTCAGGCCAAAAAACCTTCACTTTCTCTGAAGACCTCCTGCTAATGTTCTGGCAGAGATGACGATGGACCAAAACCCAGCAAACTCAAATCTGGGTCTGGTCTTTTTGTATGTAAGACCATTTTGAATTTCATTTGTAGGAACAAATTTAGGACAGTTTATATAAAGGATTGATACATGAGGGCCCTTGTCTCTTTGCCACAGATGATCTTTTCTACCCTCGCCCATCAAGAAACTTTTAAATAAAATTCACTAGTGTCCAAAAAGCCTAAAATACACAATTCATCAGGTTGGTTTGACTGGTTTGCTCCTATATTGCCCGTTGAGAAGGTTTCACTACCAACAAACTCAGAATTCAGTTTGACAACAGAAGACATCAGTCCAGTCAAAGTGAGCGAGAAGTGTGAAGGTAAATCCCGTCCTAGTGTCTCACCTGCAGCAAAGAGAGGTCACAACATTGTCTGGTGAAGATTCATGATGGGGCCACCAGAGGGACAAAGTTTAACATCTAGAACAAGTCAAACCTACAATATGTAATACTGTTTTGCACAAACCTGATAATGTGTGATGGTTCCACAGACTGGATCTGCACAGCATAGTGTAACACACGTCATGTCACATGGACTACAGAGTGTTTTATAACACTGATGTTCTGACTGAGGTGTGAAAGTTGATTATCAACTGATTAAAAAGTGACAAAATAAAATCCATATTATAGAGTTCGCTCAAGCTGATAGACACCAGCTGGGAATTCTGATGGTAACATTCAGCCCAACTTTTAAAGTGATGGATTTCTCCACATACTTTTTTGTTTCTTCTATTCAGACAAATTGGTAGGCTATATATCACATGCCTTGACATGTTTCGGCTGTCACCTGACGCGTTGTTGGCGTGTTATCAGCTGTTCTTTGGAGGCGTGGCCGTCCCAGCAAACCTGTCAAGTCTGCTGGGACGCCACGCCTCCCGCCGAGTGATGGTCTCTGGAGAAGGGAATCCCAGGTGTGTGTGAGCATGTACGCCCCCTCGTCCTGGTTCATGGTGTTGCTGGCGCGCTTCCTGATTTCCACTGCCTCATTGATCCTGATGTATCTTGACTGGTGCAGGTGATGTGGATGGTACTTATGATCAGACACTACAATCCAACGTTTCAGTTTCTCCGATCCAACAACCCTCGCGCCATCCCAATCCATAAAGTGGTTGTTCCTCCTGCAGTGATCTGATATGGCTGATTTTAAGTTCTCCTGTTCTGCCTTTTCTTTTTGTCTTCTTGTGAGTCGTCCAGGTGTTTCCTTCTCACATTCTTTTTGGTGTTCCCTTTTCCTTGTGTTGAAGGTCCTTCCTGTCTGTAGGTTTTATTGCAGGACCTGCAAGGTATTTCGTATATTGCGTTGCATTTCTTTTCCTGTGCTATTTTTTTTTTTTGGGTGAACGAGGATTTGTCGCAGTTTTTTGTGTGGTTTTATTGCTGTGTTGATCCCGTGTTTTCTCATGATTCTTTGTACTGGTTCTGTTATTCCCCGGATGTATGGTATGACTACTACGTCTTTGTTCTTATTTTCAGTTTGCATGTGTTTTTTCTTCCGTTCTTTGTTTTGTCTTTCTTTTGTTTTAACCTGATGTTTTCCTTTGTCAATGGCCCATTTCGGATACTGATAAGAGTGAGTGCGTGTTGAATGTGTCTTTCCTCCTCCCGCCTGTCCTCTTCTTCTGTGATGATACTGGCCTGTTTGTATAAAGTTCTAACAACTGATAATTTGTGTGCTGTTGGGTGTTCTGATGTCCAGAGAAGGTACTGATCCGTGTGAGTGGGTTTCCGGTAAACAGTGATTTTGATGCTGCCGTCGTCTTTATGTTTGATGTTAATGTCCAGAAATGCTATTGTCTTGTTCGTTTCCTCTTCGTGTGTAAACTTGATGTTACCCGTGCTGTCCATGTTGTTAAAATGATCCGTAAGTTCCTGCAAGTGTCCATGTTTTATTTTTTCTAAAATGTCATCTACGTATAAAGGGTGGGTCTGCAGCATGTGGGTGCTGTGTGAATGGCTTTTTCTTCCAGGTCCTCCATGAAAAAATTGCTCATTATTGCTGAAAGTGGATCTCCCATTGCAAAACCTTCCTTCTGTCTATAGATTTTGTTTTTGAATTGAAAG
>JAOXYM010000023.1:23276791-23288084 GCA_028567055.1 Leptatherina wallacei | reverse complement strand
ATGCTGGAATGAAACTTGCTCCAATTGGGTGAAATAACTAGCTTTTTGTCAGCGGTTGCCATGGTGAATCCAGGAATCGGGGCTCCATTGATGATGGCTTTTTGTTGTGGTTCCGAACTCTGGATAAAGATACTCGGAATGCAGCCGTTCTGGTACCGAAAACCCAGAGTTGCTCAGCTCAGAGTAAAGGCTCCTACATACTCCACGAGAAGATAGAACTTTGTTCTTGTTCTTGAAGCCACGAGAACACACTTGTGGACACTTCTCAACGCATCTGGCCAGTCAAACTTTCCTCTCGTGGGACTTCGAGAAGTATTGCGTGATTGGTCGGACATTTGAGGTGGGCGTAGATAACGTGGGAAAGCATGAAGGGGCCGTAATCACTTCTGCATTTCCACTGATGTGAGGATGAATGACCAGCTTTAATCAACAGCCGATCCAGGTGATGAGAAAGTACAAAAACGTATCCAACACACGGTAAATAAAGACACGGATACTGCCATGTGCACAATCCTGCATTGTCACCGACCAAGTTTCACGTAAAATAAAAAAATTGCTCATGGCACATAAAGACACAGACGACCGACCCCCCCACCCCCCCCCCCCCCCCCCCCCCCCCCCCCCACCGCAGTAATCCCCGCCCCGTCTCGAACAACGCTTTTCGTTGAGTTCAAAATGCCCCGACCAAAACAAACTTTTTTCTTGTTCTTGCGACCTTGAGAACAAGAGCAAAGTTCTCGCTTCTCGTGGAGTATGTAACAAGCTTAAGCTAACCTAGACTCAGATGTAGATTCTGGAACAGGCCCCCCACATCTACACCGCTGACTCTGCCAACTCAACATGACACTGCTTTTAGACATAGTGTACATTTTTTGTAAACAAGCTATCTATTGCTGACATTTTGCATGTCCGTGTTTTTCTCACGGCCCCGCCAGACTGGGTCATGACAAACTGAAGGCTTGTACTGTTTTAGTTTCGGGTTTTGTGGCTGGTTATCATTTGTTTTGCCATTTGTTTTCATGGCTGGGCAGTTTTGGTGTGTGTTTGGGAAAAGGGTTATGTATCTGCTTTTGGTGATGTGTCCAGTTTGTGTGTGTTGTTTTGTGGGTGATGGGGAAGCCTTTTGTTCTCGACCCTGTGTTTGGGCTGCATCGGGGGAGCCTGGCGGTTTGTGGTCGGGTGAGTCTTTGGTGTAGAGCTTCCCTGGTAGGCATAGCAGCCGTGTGGGTAAAATGTTTGCTTCAATCCTATCTGTGGGTTTGGGTGAGTTGAAAGAATGGCAGTCACCTACTTCCATCCACCAGGCACCTTCTGTTGCAGTCCTGGATCACCACCGTCTGGTCTAGTTTTGATGCTTTGTTGTCGCTCTTTGTTTTCTGTGGGTTTGTTTTGTGATGGCTGAGGTTGATGGTTTCATTCCTGCTCCATCAGATGACTCTGGCTTGGTCAGCCATCATCTGTATGAATATTCAGTCCAAGCTGTAGCTCCCGTCAAACGACTGACTCACCACCGGTCTACGTAGATCGGTGGCACCAATCATGAAACGCCATTTACGCGTGCGCAACATCGTAACAAAACGCCCATTTTGTTCAAGAGAGACCGCAAGGCCCCACCCACTCCAGTCACTGAGTTGAGAAGAAGCAGTTCGTTTATCACGTCAGGAACAACAAGAAGGCAACAAATTTGTTTACTCCTCCAAAAGAAGAGTTTGTATTTGAGAGTATACCACAAGCAACTCAAACCTTTTTTTATTTGCGACAAACATTTCACTCCGGACTGCTTCACAAGTCTTTGCCAGTTTCAACGTGGATTCTCCGCTAGATTGACTCTTGCAAGTGGTGCTGTTCCTACACTTAATCCATCGGATGGACATACATTATCAGTAAGTAAATGTGACCTTCATGCTGCTAACAGCAATATCTCCATATTGAATTTGAAGGTAGTGCTAATGTATACAAATGTTGTTTGCTAATGCTGCGTTACAAAGCCCTATGCCCCCCCCCAAAACAACAACCATCTTTTATTTACGTAAAAACACATTTGGTTGGTATAAACTATGAGGAGCATTAAACATTAACAAGTACATAGGAAGGCGCTTGAGGTGGCGTAATGCCGATATTATTAGTCATTTGTAACTGGTTGTTACTGTACTCCGCTAATTACTGCCCGGTTGAACCCTGAATCACTCTCGGGCGCACGTCGGCAAAGTATATCAATGAATAAGATATGGATGCATGACTGTCTCTGGAAATGTGTTTACTTTACTGTCTAGATATACTCTGATGTAAGCTATGTAGTTTCCCCCCGTCTTTTTCGTTCATCCTAAGGGAATGCGGGTGGGGGAGGCGAGGTGATTCAGAGATGGCTGTGTGGCGGTCGTCTAGTCCAGTCTATCTTCTTGGCCGACTGTTGTTATGCTAATAGCATTTAGGTGGAATGGGGATAGGGATTCACAAACTTTTCTATCTAACACCATATACAGTCACCAGTATTATATGACAAAAAAACACCAAAGCTACCAGTGTTATTTCTCGGTAGCATAGATTTTCTTCCTCGGCGGGCATCGTCTCGCAATTTCCACATGAGCACCTACAAATGCAATCAACGGTATCCTATAACAACGAAATTCTGCTCCAGATACACTGGGGAAAACACATGCAGTTTAGTTTCTTGCCAATCAGAAACGTCTAATAACGTTCTTCAAGGCCTCTGTGTCATTTCTGCACTTCAAACTCCGGGGCGAATTCTGGGTCGAGAACGCAAGGCTCCACAGTCATTTGCTCTGCTATCTTTACTACAGTTGGCTCTATTTTTTTAGTGTTTACAAGTATCTACATGGCTACTGTTTTGCCGGTTCCGAGAGGTGTGGTTTCAGTCGCCAGTGTGGACAGAGGCGTGGTTTCAGTGGGGTCGAGTTGTTTGGACTTCCGTGTTAAAAACTGGGAATAGAAATGTACGACTATTTCGTAGTAGAAAAGTACCCCATAGTGCCGTGGGTGCTAAAATAGCTAATTACCTATAGCTGACTTTGACAGGCTTGGAAAAGCATGATAGCCTATAGCTCCTTTAACAGCTTAGCTGTCTGCCTTTCAGAGCGGTTAATGCACAGGCACGCATGATGTGTGCATAAATTACAAAAAGGGTCTATTCTGGATCCTACCCGTACTGTGAGCTGAGCTCATGATGGGTGCCAATCATCCCTCCCAACGCTCACTGCCCCCTTCTCAGCGCCACCTCTTTGCCAATTATTGTATTTTCCGGAAGTGACGAGATGTGTGATGCTACCACGATGGCGAAGGTAGGAACCTTAAATCCGTTTAATATACAGCCAATAGCATGCGCAGAGTGAAACTTAACTGCAAAGTCACGCATAATTCTCAGATGAAAAAGTTGGTGCTAGAAATTCTCAAAATAGATGTCACTGCGCCATCGAATGAGTCCGGAAAGCAGTTTTATGGACGAAAAGTTTAAGCCGAGCGATGCTGTGGGTCATTGCGGCATCTGTAATTATTGTGGCAAGGGCCATCGGGAGGCTGATTAAAAGAAAAGGGGGGACGCGTAATGTTATGCCTGTGCTGTTCTACATACACGTTGATTGTCATGGTAGACCTACGGTATGCTAGCTTTAGCTACTTGGCTCCTCTTTTTTATTCATTTTCTTGACAGAACTTTTCGGTGGTAGTTGCCTGTGGCTCTGAATGTTTCTTCTATTTGTACTCCGCTAGCATCAAATTTCACAGCACCACACACTTTGTACCAGAACCTGGAAAGAGTGAGGAGTTATGTTGTTTTTCATGGCATTTGGCTAACGGATTGGTAAATTGACGCCACTGTGTGGTGGAAGTAACTCATTACTACCTAACAAGAACGTTATCAAAATGATATGCAACCTATAGACTACAATTTATTTCAATAAATGGTAATTATCAATCATCACTGTTGCAAACATGTCTCTCAGAAAGATCTCAGACTGTCAACTTCAGTTTCAGATAACTCAATTCGTGCAATGGAGATAACTCCAATTATCAGTCCCAAACACTTTTCTGTGAGAGAGAGACTGTGATACGTAACACTGAGGCAAATAAAACATCCCCACTGTACTAAATGTTATCTTCCTGCCCTTCCCCCCTCACCTTTACTGTCTACTTCAATGATCCATCAAAGGAAAGTATCTAAAATGAATCAGAGGCTTCTGTTTTCACTTAAGAACACACTACGATAACGCAGAGAAATGAAGGAATGGCTCATTATCTGTTCAGATGCTTTTCCTGCTTCTATAACTTGTCTTTTGTGTGGTGTGTTCATGTGTTTATTTGTGAAGAACAGTAGCTTGAGGAGAGTACATGTGTGGGTATTTGTGTAGCTGTGTGGATTAGCACTGAGCCTCCTCAGCTCGCGGTGCTGCCCCACTGAGCCTGTCACCCATCCCTGTCTGATCACAGGAAATTTGCTGAAGAACATTGTTCAACAAGAGCTGGTAGATAGCAGGAATCCAGGCTTCCGCTCTCTCTCACTCACTTGTTCTCTCATTTTTCTGACGCATGTGGCCCTCCCACGTCATCCGATTCTAAACCAAATGCCAGCCTTCCCCTCTGCCTATTATAACCTCAGAGCAAGAGCTCATAGCCTGCTTCTTCAGCAAGTGTGTGTGTGGGGGGAGATAAAACTAGCAGAGAGAATGAGAGGGAATGAGACAGCAATGTCACTTGGTGCTGCTTTTTAAAGCTCATTAAGCCAGAAAGTGATGCTGGTTAATGAGTCACAATTGTTAATTTAACTCCTTTTTTATGTGTGGTTTATTAACAGCAGGAGTAATGCATCGTTCTATGCCTTATGAGATAATAATGATTGCCTGAGTCATGATGTCCCTCTATTTCTCCTCACTAATCATTTGGATATTGGCAAAAGTAATGGAGCATGATGTAAAATATGGTCTGTGATTTAGCCATCACACTGATTCATAAAATTATCTGAAACTGCAAAGCCTTTTCCTGAGGCTCTTTAGATTCTTGACAATCTAAAACATGAAAATGGCTCGTAGCGAACCATTTAGAACTTCACGACAAGCTTTAGGCCATTCAACCCATTTAACAGCCGGTGGGGGAACAAATATGTTATTGCTTTGCTGGAAAGGAAGAATAGATGATAACAGCCCTGTGAGCCAACCAGCGGAGATAAAGTTAGTGGACCTGGTCTTTCTGATATAAAAAACAGATGGCTGCAAACATTAGAATAGAATAAAATGGAATAGATCTTTATTGTCAATGTACACTGTACATGACTGGATTAACAGGAGCATTTCAGAGATGCAGAGTCTCTCAGATTTTAAAGATGGACAGAGGTTCAAAGATTTTTAGACATTTCAATACATATTGGTGAACAAATTCAGAAAAAAAATTCTCAATGTAGAAAATGTTGAAGACTTTTTACAGATGTGTTGCTGCCATCAAATTCTCTGCTAATATTTTCAATGAGATGGTAAAATATCCCCTAAAGAGCACAGGGGGTCCCTGATACGTTGAACATTCAAAGCCATTGTGATTAATGTCCATACACTGTCCCTATTTTAGAAAACAAAAAAGTAAGGGTATATGTTGTTAATTTACCATTGGCTTTATGAAAGGACAGGATTCTATACATTTATGGTGAGAATATCACTTTTGAAAGCATGAAACCAAGCACTGTTTGAGTACGGGGTGAGACAGGGGCCCCGTGGCTTTTTAGCACTTGCATGAAGAGGGTCCTTGAGGAAAAAAGGTTGGGAACCACTGGTATACAGGACCAGGGTATTGTCCATGCACCACCCAAGCTAACACTTGACCTCATCCCTGTATGCAGACTCATGCTTCCGGATGAGTGAGTCCCACTACTGTGGTGTCGTCCGCAAACTTTATGATGGTGTTGCTGGAGTGGGCAAGGTTGAAATCATAATGGTAAAGGATCCTTCAGGAAGTCCATAATCCAGGAGCATATGGAAGGAGACAGTACCAAACCTGACAGTTAGGACACCAGTCTTTGGGAAAGGATGGTGTTCAAAAAGCAACCTTTCATAGTTCCCCTGACCCTCTTGGTGGCTCAGGGCAGTGTGTAGACCCATTGCGACAGCGTCCTCTTTGGACTTGCTCCTGTAAGCAAACTTGTGAGAAACCAGTGGAGTGAGTGCTTGAAATTATGTGACCATGAACCAGTGTTTTAAAGCCCTTTGTGACTATTGGGGTAAGTACAACTGGAGGGAGCTTAGTCAGGCTAGAAGCTACACTGTTACACTGAGAAGTAAGAGCTACTGGACTTCGAAGTTCTTCAGAGTAGTCATGCAATTAAAGTTAAGAAACCAGAGCCAACATTTTAAAATGATAAGCAGTCCATCCATCCATCTTTTTTCTATACCTGCTTATTCCAATACAGGATAGCAGGGATCTGGAGCCAATCCCTGCAATTACCAGGGAAGGGGCAGGATACACCTTGACCCTGGGAAGGGCACCAGTCTATCGCAGGGCCAACAAAAATTTGCAGTTTACACACAAGTTTTACACTTAACACACGTGTTTATTTACTTTTTTATGTATTTGTTCAAAAGTAGTTTTAGTGTTTGTCATCAATTTTAGGTTGTTCCTATTGTAGATCGGTCTTATAAAGTAGTTTAACCTCTTCTTGATCAGAAACCTCACTACAGGAGGCAGCATGAAAGATGTGCAGTACAGAAGATTTTTGCAGAGACCAGGAAGCAACAATGGTTACATGTAGCATAGCAACATGACAGGGAGAAACTCAGCTAAAATACTCTACTGAGTATTGGCATCCAAACTAAACAGTTCAACCCCCTAGAAGTTATATCAGAGTTATATCAGTTATATCAGAATGTAAGAAAAGCATGAGCACTGTCCACTTTAGAGCTTCTGATCATTTATCCACACAAACAAGGTGTCATATGAAAGCAGAGACTGCTGATTACAAAGATGTCTGTCTCATCACTGTGGGGCAAAAACTCTACAAAACTTGGCTGGTTTTTTTTCCAACTCTAAAGTACTTTGCTAATGTGTTCTTCTATGACTCTACCTTTGTTTGTAATTAATCATGAAGCTCCTGCTAATTTCCATGGAGATGAAGGAGGTTTTGTAATGAAGTATTCACTCTCCCTATCATATACTATGTTGGGCTTCACTTCTTCATGGTGTTTCTAAGGTGAATTTGGGGGCTATCCCTGGATTCTCCTAACTCTTACCATTGATAGAGTTATCCATCATCAACTTCTTGAGATTCCTGTGATATTTACCTGAATAACACCTGGAAAACTGCTCAGCTTCACTTTTTGCTTTCTAGTGTAACACAGTTCCTCATCTCACAACTCATTCCTAGGATTACTTTATTCATGCCTAGATGAATTGGGCTGCTATCTTCTGGTTTTTCTTTAAAGTAATACGGTTTTCTTTTAGCAGGAGATAGCATTTACATTTTCTATTGTGATCCAGGTGAATTTACTCTGACACAGTAACACATATCTTGATTTTGAAACTTCTTTAGGAACTTCTGTAGGGTGGGGCAAGGTAATTTAAAAACTAATAAACAAATAAGAGGATTTTAAAATGAACCCTTAGCAGATTTATCCTGTTTTAGTAGCACTGCACTGGTTGCCTGTTCTTTTCTCTCTTTGCTGTTCTGGTCAACACCATGCTGCAGCATTTTGCACCAGCTGCAGACGAGACAAAGATTTCTCAAAGACACCAAAGTATAAGGCATTGCAGTAATCCAGCCATGTTGTTATAAAAGCGTGAATTATTGTTCCAAAAGTCCTGCTTTGAAAGAATGCTTTTGCCAGTTGCCTCAGCTGGAAAAAGCCAGATCTGACCATTACACTGATCTGCCTGTAGATTAAAATCACTGTCCATTTTTACACTTGTGACAGCAGGTTTACAAAACTGTGCCAGAGGACCCACCAGCATCCGTACTAAAAATCACAACTTTTACAACTTATGTTTTCTTTTCATTAAGACGAAAAAGTTTAAAGCCATCCAGGCTTGACTTCATAGAGAGATAAAAAGTTCCTCTAGGGATAAAGAGACATAGACCCGACTGTCATCAGCATACAGATGGAAAACACAATTAATTAATAAGTGACCCGAGGGGAAGGAGGTATAAAGAGAAGAGCAATGGCCCAAGAATGGACCCCTGGGGGACCCCACGTCAGAGGAGCAGGGGGCTGAAAATGGTCCAGTTTAACAGAGAATGTCGTCTCAGACAAGTAGAACCTGAACTACTCCAGGGCAGCACCATGAATGCCAACACAATGCTCCAGACATGCCATTAAAATGTGATCCACCGTGACGAAGGCTGCTGTTAAATCCAATTAAACCAAGATCACATGATCACCCAAATCTGTAGCTAAGATAAGATCATTAAAAAACCTTAGTAGAGCTGACTCAGTGCTATGAAGAGACTTAAAACCAGAATGAAAGACCTCAAAAACATAATTTACCTCTAAAACTATTTTATATGTGTAAAAACGATCCTCTCTAAGATTTTTTAAATGAAATGAAGTTTGGAAATTGGTCGGAAATTATACAGAACGGTGGGATCCAGGATATGTTTTTTGAGCAGTGGTTGGACTATAACATGTTTATAATCTTTAGGAACCAGACCTGAGGACAGGCTGCTGTTAATAACAGCAAGAACCGATGGTCTTAAACTGGAAATAAGCGCCTTGAATAATTGTGGTGGGATAGCATCTGTAGGGGAACCTGAGGGCTTCAGATGACCAACAATCTCACAGAGAATAGACTAAGACACCAGTTCAAACTGGTAAAAAAAGTAGAACAGGGGACAGAGACTGATGAGTCAAAGACAGAGGACGTTATCTCAGCCGTAACAGTAGTCACCTTATCTACATCTTTTCGTTCAGCTCTTCTGCATTGTCTTCTCACAGTACGAGTTGTTTCATCCAACAACAGGCATCAGGAAGAGATTTGTCTCCTGTCAATGGTACAAACTTTATCTGTGGCTTGAGTATTCCAAGACTCAGCCTACTGTTTTGTTTGTAAGACATTTTTCTCTATCAAATACCACAGCATCTGTTTTCACATCACCTCTTGGCTTCTGCCATTGGAAAAAGGCAATGTACAAGGATTATGTGCTTAAACTACATGAAAAGTCAGAGGGTCAGATATATCAATGCCATGTTTGCATGGGGTGAATACAAGAAGATGGTACTCACCAATTCATCTACGCATGATGCCATTAATGAGGCATGTAAAAAAAACTGTTCAAGAGAGCAGAAAATAAATTAAAACCGTTGCTGAAGTACTTCTAACTGCAACTTAAATCATAGCCCAGCATAGTCAAAGTGAAACTGAAGCGGTAGAAAACAAAAGGATTTTTTCAGAAATGCTGGAGTTAGTTGCAAAATATGATTATGTGGTACAGAAAAAAACTAAAAATTAAGCAGAATGCTACATATACAAGCTCTGTAATACAGAATGAAATCCTGGAATGCTTGGCAAATATGATCCGTGGCGACATAATAGAGGAAGTGAAGCAAAGTGAAGTTTTCTCTGTAATTGCTGATGAGACCAAAGACCTGAAAAGAAGGAACAGCTCTCTCTGGTACCTCGATACTACTACAATTGGGCAGTGCATGAAAGTTTTCTTGACTTTCAGAAAGCAACTAGATTAGATGCAGAGAGTTGAGGACAAAATAATCCAATGTTTAAAAAGATAGGCACTTGAGTACAGATCCAGTCTTGTGGGACAGGGTTATGAATGTGCATCTGTAATGAGTGGGAAGCATTCTGCAGTGGCAGCTAGAATAAAGGCTGAAACAAAACATGCAGTTTATATACATTGTAATGCACATTCCCTCAACTTGGTACTTGCTGATGCTGTGAAGGCAATCCTAGAGGCTGATTGCTTTTTTTCTTTATTCCAGAAGATTTACATGTACATATCTGGATCCTACATTCACCAAGCCGAGAGAGTTACAGAAACTCAGTAATATGAGATGGGCATGTAGATACATTGCCTGCAAGAATCTTACTGGATAAATTACCAGCTGGACTTCATGTTCTCCATGAAATTGCCACAGAAAATAGTGCGAAAAGATCTGTAGATGCCAGAGGTTTACTGTTTCAGTAGCTTTGTCAGTCTTCTTGCAACATTTCGAAGGCTCTTGAGGGTGTGTGACGGGGCCGTTGTTGATGGGGCTTTTATGCACATTTTAATATTTTGCTTCATGTTTTTATCTAATTGTGTTTTTCAGTTGCTGTGTTTTTAAACTGATGTTTTTACTGGATTGTTTTTATGCTATGCAGTGCTGTTTCCAATTACCCCTGAATGCAACAGACCAAGCCCCAGACAGTAATCAGCAGATGAGCAACAGGTGCGGCGAGCAGGAAGGCAAGCAAAGAAAAGGAGAAAATTCACCAGTATGATATGGACACAGACAGACAGACACTGGAGCGCAGCGGTTTATACCCGTCTGACAAGAATACTCCAGCAGGGAACCGGCTGTTGACGCGTTGGCTGCTGACCTTCAATGGGCCATTGACCCCGCGGAATGTGGCGACAAGGTGGGTACTGCATGGACATTTTTACATCAGTTGCTGTTCCCCCAAAGTACATTGGTAGGCAGATGGTGCTGGGGGTGGGTAGGGGGGCAGAAGCTATGGCTTTACTCTCTTCCACCAGCTCCTTCATCAAGATTTCCCTGAATTTATGTTGTGTGATGGGAGTGTCTCCCTTCCCGATGGCCAGCTGCTTGAGGAGGATGAAGGTGTTCACGATGGAGATGTCCACAAAATGGTAAAAAAAAAACTTATACCATTCAATTGTTTTACCATGCACAGAATAGTGCTGGATGAGGGCATCTGAAAGGTCCACTCCACCCATGCACTTGTTGTAAATCTGACAGGATCAGGGATAGCAATGTTCCCGACTTGCCACTTTCCATCTTCTTTCATCCTCCTTTTGTGTGGTGTGTCCAGAAAATGCTTTGTGGAAAGAGTTGCACGCCGTTACCTCCTTTGTATCTTTCCACTTTCTTAACCACATCACGTCTCCTCTCTCAGCTTTCTTAGGTAAATCGTTCACATTTGATTTTGGGAAACCAATGTGTGTCTGTCTTATGGTGCCGCAGGCCAGTGTGTTGTGGGCAGAGAGCCTCTGGAAGAGTGCAGAGCTGGGATAAAAGTTAACATAAAGATGATAACCTTCTCCCAGCAGATGGAAGTACATCAAGTCCATAACAGAGGTGTAACTGAGGCCCTCACCTTGAACATTTGCTGTTTTGCCCTGGTAGATAAA
>JAOXYM010000023.1:23126018-23136363 GCA_028567055.1 Leptatherina wallacei | reverse complement strand
GCCAAGATTTAAATGATATATCAGAGAATTGTTTAAGATTGGGAATAAAGTGCATAATATGTCTCCTTTAAGAAAAACTAATTAAGCAATTTACGATGGAAAAATACAGATGGAATTTACCAACCTATTAATGTGTAAATGAACTTCCAAATGCATGATGACATCATCTGAAGATGCAGAGAAACCAAATAAAAACAGGTGTTTGAGGACATCGAGCAGAGTAACGACCCTCCAGAGTAACTTCTGAGTACGACCCAACTTACAATTCAGCAAGAAGGAGACAAGTTTAAGGTAGATTTAAGGATGCGGCCAATCCAGGAGATCTCGGAGTGGTTATCTGCTAATCAAAGGGCTGTGGTTTGATCCCTGGAATCCTCAGAGTAGGCTACATGTCAAAGTATCCTCGGGAAACTTGCTGAACCCAACTTTGCCTCTGGGTGTCCATAGGTGTGTATGGCAGAGAAGACTAGGTTATAAAACACTGGATAAGAAAGTACTGTGTGGGTGTGTGTGTATTGTGGAAAAGGGCTTTAATAGGTCAACAGGATTATAAAAGCAGTATATAAATCCAATCCATGTAGTTAATATGTCTCTAGGTTCCTCTGCCCTATCCTAAAACTCCACTTCCTACAAAAACAATGTGATTGAAGATCCACAAAGATCCTCTCTTTTATATGCAAAGCCATTGTCTCCCTCCACAGTGACTTTAGAACCTGTGATTGTGAAACTTCCTTTGTTAAAAAGGATGATGAAAAAGAAAAAGCCCTCATTGTTCACATTTGAATTAAGAAGAGCAGAACAAACTGAAGGAACGGGAAAAGAAATCAGAGATCAGGAGATGTGGACACTGGATATGACCATCAAGGAAATGCTGGAGCGTCTGAACACTTCCACTTTTCTGCTATTGAATATAACCACTGTGCTAGAATAATAAAAAAGAAAACTGAAAGAGAAACATGGAAATTGAAGCACAACCTTTTACTCTACGAAAATCCACGAGACAGACTTCTTCTAAGTTTGGAGCAAAGAGTCTGTTTAACAATGACAGTGGGCACGGGACGAGGGGGCAAACATCGTGACCAACCTAAACTCAACAGCCCAGCAAAGAAACCGGGCCCCGAGGCGGAAACCGGAACAATGGCTGGCTGGATGTGTGCAGCTTGGTGACCAGTGCAGACGCAGGAGCTGCTCAGACAGCTGACAGGAACCTGAAACCGAGGCATGTCTCTCTGGGATCCCTTGTATACTCTGCAATGATGACAGATTTTGGGGGTCACACGTGGCATCTTTGGGGGTTGGAACTAGATTGGAATGTCTTACGGGTCTCAAGGATGATGACCAGTAACAAAGATGTTAGCTGCTATAAGCTGGTGAAAGAGAAGTGAGATCATGATGCACTGGGCAAACAAAATATGCAATTCACAAGAAATGTGAATTTTTCTTGTTTATACCAAAACAATACAAATTAAGCTTCTGGAAAATGTTCAGACCACTGAAAAAAGCAGAATGTGTTATAAAACATTTTCTATGGGGCAACAGGTTCAGAATTTACTAAACAAAATTCACGGAATAAACTTCAGTCCAAAATACAAACAAGATGCTTATTTTCCTTCGTGTAGTGTGTGGTACACAGCACACCAAATGGCGGCCGCTCTGGAACTTTTCAAAAACTTGTCACATGGTGAGGGTTTGAGATTTCACACGTCCTGATTTAATGATGGTGGTCCAGACAGTTCAGTCCACACTTTAGCTGGCTTGGGTCAACCTTCCTTTGAAGATGACTCTCACCATCTGTCATATGAAGGTTTTTGGTTTTGTGTCATGTATTTTTGGTTTCCTGTTGGTTTCCCCCGTCATGCTCTTGCTTCCGTGTTGGTTTTCCTGTAGCTTGGTTTTTGTCTTGTATTTCTTTGGATTTGACCATCATCACAGCATTCCATCTGCCTCTCGTTGCTCCATCCTGCATTTGGGTCCATTCCTCTACACGCACATCATGTCCTCTGACACGTTGAACCGGGTCCTCAGACAAGCCACCAGGGCCTTCAGCAAGCCCTCCGCCTGAACCCTCCATCCAAAATATTTAATCTAGTCCCCAATCAATCGAGGACTGAAAAGGCCACCATGAGTTTCAGGACAGCAAGCTAAAGGGCAGGTTAAAAAAACAGGTCCATTCCTCAGCATAGGAGCTGGCATCCTGCCGACAGCACCAACCAATGCCTCACAGTGGGGGTGTGAGGGGAAGTTCCACTGCTGAAGAAGAGGGACCACTGCCAGAGTTACAATAAAAGAGGAGTTCATTAAAAAAAAAAAAAAAAAAAAAAATTAAGATAAAAGTCCTCTAAAAATACTAAACCAATCAAAAAACAGTGACAGAGGAAAATTTAAATAAATAAAATAAATCAAAAGTACTGAAAATGAATTGTTGGCAACACCTGGGGAATCTCCCGTCCTTCTGTCCTCCTTCTGACCTGATGGTTGTCTTCCATTTCACACGCCTCCATTTCTGTCTCAGTGCCTGAGGCACCAACCGGGGAATGTCCCCCCTTCCGTGGCCTGTATCTCGTCCCCAGCTGTTCTCTCTGTCCTACTCCCTCTCGCTGCCACATCTGCCTTTAAAAGGTTCCTGATGAACCACCAGCCAATCCAGTGGCAGGGGAGAGTTTAGTGTCACCCGGTGTCAATTAGCACATTATACTTGTCCCAATTCATTAAAACAAGTAATTTAAAACCCACACCAAACAGAATGGCCATAAAAACACTCTGTCTGAAACAGTTTGAGACATAAAAACCATGGGACAAAGTCTTAACATGGAAATGTTGCTTCACTTGAGACTAAACTGATGCAAACAACATGAATACATAAAAAACTCAGAGACAATAATTAATACCAAAATGATCTGTGCTCTATAGGTGGTTTACCGAGCCGCTTTTAGCCGGGGAAGAGAGGAGAAGTGAGGACACAATGCATCTCTGGGAACCCGGGAACATGGTAGCTCACGCGGAAGCTCACCTTCTTCCAGAAGTATCATTGGAAGCTGCACATGGGACTAGGGGTGTGTATTGGCAAGAATCTGGTGATACGATATCACAATACAGGGGCAATGATACGATACATCGCGAAACTATAAGTAAGACGATACATTCCGATTTTTCTTTACCAGAATGTAATCCTTATAAAAACTACAGCATAGTAAAAATTCAAACCTGTAATATGCTCGACATCAACTTACTGAAGTGAGGATCTACATTTCACTACAGATGAAAAACACTTGCTCCTCATGTACAAAATGGTTATGCCCCGTCCAGGGGAGGCCGAGGCATAACATGGAAATGACTCATCTTCCTCAATTCTCAACAGCCAAAAAGAAAAAAAGGTCAGGTTTCACAGTTTACACGTTTTTATTATACATGTTTCATATGACTAGAAAGCAGCTGAAAGAAAAAGGAGTTATTAGTCAGGGTGGGCCAAGGCCAAAACAATAAATAAAACCCAAACTACCTGTAAGGTGTCTGATTGTCTGTGAAGCGCCATGAGATGACATTGTCGTGAATTGGCGCTATACAAATAAAGATGAATTGAATTGAACTGTAAGGGAGGAAATAACCTGTAAAATAAAAAAAAAGAAAATACAAACAACTTACCTCCCTAACTAACTAAAACAGAAGAAAACTGGATGTAAAAGAAATGGGCAGCCCAACCCTACAAACTCCTACATGCTCCACATCTATGCTGGATGACAGCCATGGTGGCTGGTTTAGAGAAGAGGGAGATGAGTAACTGAGCATCCCAAACTCCAGGCCTTTATAGGAAACACATCCCCTCCAGCATCCAATCCTAGGAGAGCAGCAAGAGCACCAATCACCACACAGCACCTGCACACTCAAGATGAAAGCAATTAGTCATAACAAAGATTAATAAAGAAATTAAAACCGGGCTTGTCAGTAAAGGTATCTAATAGATATCACTGTAGCATCAAACATACCAAGTGCAATATAAAAAAGTATCTAGTTTAATAAATAACAAATATATAAACATTGGTCATACATAATTTTTCTATTTCAAAGTATTCATAAAAAAAAAAGAAAAATTAATTTGAAAAAAAAAATCATAAAAAAATGGGCTGCATGGTGGTTAGCACCACAGCCTCACAGCAACAAGGTGGAGTTGGAGCTAGAGGGGGTTGCTG
The DNA here is from genome assembly GCA_028567055.1 of Leptatherina wallacei. NCBI lineage: Eukaryota > Metazoa > Chordata > Actinopteri > Atheriniformes > Atherinidae > Leptatherina > Leptatherina wallacei. The sequence continues at coordinate 23,132,176 of JAOXYM010000023.1, read as the reverse complement.
GTTTGAGCTGGGGAGGGTTTTAAAACACTGGCCTTTCTGTGCAGAGTTTGCATGTTCTCACTAGGTACTCCAGCTTTCTCCCACAGTCCACAGACATGCAGGTTAGGTTAATTGGTCACTCTAAATTCTCCCTAGGAGTGAGTGTGTGCATGTATGTTTGTCTGTCTATCTGTGTTGGCCCAGTTATGGACTGGCAACCTGTCCAGGGTGTGCCTTCCCTCTTGCCTTATAAACGCTGGGATAGGCTCCATTCCATCCGTGACCCTGAATTGGATTAAGCAGCAGAAAATGGATGGATGGATGAAATTTCATTAAAAACTGTGTTATCTTGGTTTTGAATATCAATACAATATTGTCATGAGGCAGGTATAGCCAGGGTACCCCTCAAAGAGAGCAAAGGACAGGACTCCAATAAGATGTCCCTGAAACCCTTTTACCTTCCAGGAGAAATGGTAAGGATGCTGTGAGGCTTTGGGCCAAGCTTTAGGTCTTTTATCGGTATAAGGAATGTGCCTCTATATATAGTATATATAGTCATTAAATAGACCCAAAACCTTTTTTTCAGAGGGTTAGAAATTAAACTCCTGCAGCTAAAGTCCAAACTTCCATTCATGCATAGAGTCCTACACACACTTTTGTGCCTTTCCCATCAGTTTAAATTGCAACAGCACACATCTTTAGGCCACATAAACACTGCTGCAATGTACTCAAAAGGATCAAAGTAAGAATCAACCTGACTTTCTCTGAATGATGGCACTGAGACAACATCTCTGATGGCATCAAACTGCTCAGGAGTGGAAATTGTGCAGACCTCCATGTGTATATGCAGTCTGGTGCAGGGGGACATCTTCATCGGGCTTATGCTAGATGCATTAGCACCACGTTGTGGTGTTTAGCATGCAGACATTCATAGATTGTCTCTGGAGAGGAGGATGTACTCAAACGCAGAAAGGATGTTAGCCCACCTTCCTCGTTTATGTTATGGGGTGTCACAGGGGTGTTGAGTATGCAATGTCATGCATATTCAACACGTCAACAAGAAATACAGAAAATAACTTTAAACCAAAATGATCTTTTAGATAAATCATTGTGTAGCATCAGGCTCGTATAAATCCGTAGTAAATAGACTGGGCTGCAGGGTGCTGCCGGCAGGCAGAGGTGTAAGCTACAATACCCATGGCTTAACTTTTATTTAGTAAGACGGTTAAGAATGAAGGTCCTTGTTTACCCTTGACATGCTTCAACTTCTTCCTGCAGCCTTCCTCACAAGAATCATGTGATGTTCTTGTGACTGATGACATATGATGTGTGATGAGGTCTACGATAGTCCTCAGGACCTGTTTCTGGATCCAGCCATGGTATTTATGGCTTGCAGATTGGATGACCTCGGTTTCTTTTGTGATTTTTTCTTGTGCAATCATTGGATTTGGCTGATTTTAGATTGCTTTTCCTGCTTTCTACTTTGCTCCCTGTGTGCATCTTGCTATTGTTTCTTTTTCTCAATTTCTTCTGTGTTCGGCTTTCCATGACAAGGTAAACAAGAACTGTTGGTCTAACCAGATGAAAGTTAACTTTCCCAGCAATTAGCAGGCGAGAGGCCGGCTTCCTCCCACCATCCAAAGATATGCATGTTTGGTTATTTGGTCACTCTAAATTCTCCCTGAGTGAGTGTGAGTGGTTGTTTGTCTCTCTGTTTGGCCCTGGTCTATGTTCCTACTAATTGCTAAGATAGGCTGCAGCCCCCCACAACCCTGAACTGGACAAAGAGTCATAGAGAATGAATGAATGAATGAATGAATATTTACATTAATGCAATAAAGGTTGATCAGTTATGTTAAGGAGTGCCTGATATGCCTATAAAGCTGCCAAGATAAGGATATAATAGGTAAACCTTAGTAGTTTTATTTCTTACTTTTGTTTTTGTGGAAAAGGAAAAAAATTCAACAGTACTGAACAATCACTGCCCTCAGGAACAGAAATGTTCAGTGCCTCACTGCTGTATTTGGTCCCTACAACAAGGCCCTGCAGCCCACACAGCATATTGTTCATGTATAAGTCAGTGGAGGCTGTGACAATTATGGCCATGGCTGCAGATGTCCTTGGCTGGGGGTTGTGCTTGATCTGCTGTCTTGTCAGGAGGAAACTTCTTTCTGTTCAATTGTTTTTTTGAAAAATGAGTCAATTACCGCATTTCTTTGAAAAAATTCCCATTTTTAGGTGAGTGGATGTTCATTTATCATCAAAGGTTTGGACGGCCGAGCTTGCTGACCCTGCAGGAAATAAGAAACCTGAAGGATTGAAAGTTTCAGCCCTTACTTTCCAAGCATTACTATGTATCTCTGTCCATAAGTGTGTGTGTGTGTTTCTGGGAGAAAGATATACAGCTTCCAGGTAACATAAGGTCCAAAGGCAATTTGCCATAAACTGAACCCCTTTCTCTATCAACATATGAATATGTCTTGATAACTTACCAGTTTCATCAGTCAGACGGCTACTCTGCACTTGTACTGTCCCCCCGCCTGATTCTCCATGCTGTTTAGTGACCTTTTAAAATATGCATTATATTCATTTAAGAGAACATATTACATAGTGTGTCACAGCGTCGTTTACGTTGCAGTTTTATGCTAAAATTGTTTCATGATAAATGCTTTCCTCATCAATCTAAACCCAGAAACCCACTGTGACCTTGAAAGCAGATTTAAAAAAATTTTTTTTTCAAAACTTCTTTAAAAGGAAAAATGAAAATATCGCACGGACATAAGAATTCTACGGAAGCCGAGAGCAGCCATGTTCCACTATTATTATCTCTGTAATGATTAAGATGACAAGAGAAGAAGATAATGGCTGAGCTCTCATCCAGGTTGAAGGACAGTCCCCCTCCCCACCCCCCTCCTGAACCCTGACGGCCCTGCAGAACTTCTTCAGAGACAGACTGCTGCACCCAAAGCATGAAAGAGCTACTGCAGGTTAGACTGGAAATCGGCACTGGTCCCAGTAGCCAAGCTAAGCCAACTTTATTCATAAAAACACTTTATGACAGCAACCACTGAAGAAAGTGCTGAACATGAAAAAACTAAAAGATTAATAAATGTTTATTTATATAGCACCTTTTAAGATAAAAAAATCACAAAGTACTTCACAAAAACATCATGGGTATAAATCAAACTAAACAGAAAGAAGCAAAACTATGAGAAATAGTAAAAAGACAAAACAATTAAAAAAAACTTTACAAATAAAGCAATACAAGTAATAAAACCACCAAAGCATAAGGAATTGCAGTAATCCATCCAAGCGTGAATTATTGTTCCAAAGTCCTGCTATGAAAGAATGTGTTTAGCTTTTCCCAGTTGCCTCAGCTGGAAAAAGCCAGATATGACCATTGCACTGATCTGCCTGTCTAGATTAAAATCACTGTGCAACCGTGCCAGAGGACCCAGGTCGACAGGTTCAACCATATCTGTTTTCATTAAAATGAAGAATTAAGGCCATGACTTCATTGAGAGATAAAAAGTTTCTCTAGGTAATATGAGTCCTTGCATTTAAGGTGGACGTGTACCTGACTGTCATCAGCATACAGATGGAAAACACAATTGTGCTTCCTAATAAGTGACCTGAGGGGAAGGAGGTATAAAGAAAAGAGCAATGGCCCAAGAATGGACCCCTGGGGGACCCCACGTCAGAGGAGCAGGGGGCTGAAAATGGTCCAGTTTAACAGAGAATGTCGTCTCAGACAAGTAGAACCTGAACCACTCCAGGGCAGCACCATGAATGCCAACACAATGCTCCAGACATGTCATTAAAATGTTGTGATCCACCGTGTCGAAGGCTGCTGTTAAATCCAATTAAACCAAGATCACATGGTCACCCGAATCTGTAGTTAGGATAAGATCATTAAAAAAACCTTAGTAAAGCTGACTCAGTGCTATGAAGAGACTTAAAACCAGAATGAAAGACCTCAAAAACATAATTTACCTCAAAAAACTATTTCATATGTGTAAAAATGTTCTCTCTGAGATTTTTGAAATGAAAATTACACAGAACGGTGGGATCCAGGCTAGGTTTTGTAGAGCAGTGTTTGGACTATAGCATGTTTATAATCTTTAGGAACCAGACCTGAGGACAGGCTGCTGTTAATAACAGCAAGAACCGATGGTCTTAAACTGGAAATAAGCACCTTGAATAATCATGGTGGGAGAGCATCTGCAGGGGAACCTGAGGGCTTCAGATGACCAACAATCTCACAGAGAAAAGACAAAGACACCGGTTCAAACTGGTAAAAAAGCAGAAGAACAGGAGACAGAGACTGATGGGTCAAAGACAGAGGACGTTATCTGAATATTAGTCACCAGTAGACCACAAACACATTCAATAAAAGCCAAATATAATTTATTAATACACATATACTTAATTTTTTATTTTCATAATCCTTTTATATTAAGAAAAATGAATTTTTCTGTGGGAACCTGTGTGGAGTTGTCATGTTCTCCAACTATACATGGGTTCTCTCTAGACTTCCGTAGAGTCCAGACATTGTTCTATGCTACATACCAATATTTAACTTTGCTGCTCTCCATTTCTCCTAATCTCCTTTCAGTTTCACTTAAATTCGTCTGACAGTGTTTCAAAATAAGTTGTAAAACAATGATAATGTCCACCCATTATGTAGGAGATGATTTTCTAAAATGCATTCACTGTTAGTTTGTTTCCAACTTTAAAATGCATTTAATATGACCGATGTTAAGCAAAGAATAAACGGCGTGTTACTCTGACCCTCCAGCAGGAGGAAAAGTCTGAGAAAAGAGATGCTCAATGTTTAATGCTGAAAGTGAAAACAAGTAAGCATGAAGTCAGATTGGTTCATCTGATGACAACTACTTCAATACAAATTATGCTCAACACTAAATTCTTAATGCAGAACTAAATTACATTATTGCTTCAGCCACCAGAGAACAAGGAGCAGGTTTCCCACATGTAAGGTCAAGAGAGAAAAGAGACACGGCGCAAGATGAAGGGTTGCATCCTATGTTTGCAGGGAAAGGAAAGAGATGGCAGATGTTGTGTTTGACCTTACCTAACAAAAGAAATGAAGAACTTTCTTGAAACAAGTCATACTGAACTTTCATGGAAACAGCTGGGAGCCAAAAACTTCTAACAGAGAAAAAGCTTTTTCTGATATGTAGAAAAAAAACATTCACAGGGGTCCGACCAAGACTTGGAAAAAAGCTACGACCAGAAAAAGGCAGAGATATTTGAGACTCATGAACAATCTTATTTTTTTCCATGATCTTGTCTCCGTCCGGTCTCCTGTCTGCTGTCATGTCTACTGACGTAACACTGACGTAACATAACACAAACAGACATGTTCAGTCCCACAATCAAAACAATGGCAGCATTGTTGTAACTTTTTTGGGTATTAAAAACTTAATTAGAGGGACCAATGTAAGTACAGCAAACTGCAACGTCTGAGGTATAAAAATCCAGGATGCTGGATCCACCACATCCACCCTAGAACATAGCATCTATGTCAGCAACTAGCTTAGCGCCACAGCGACGTTAACGCTAGCTTATTGCTGCCTTTGTACTGAAATGTCACTTCATCAGATTGGCTAGGGTTAGAAATGAGACATTTACTAAACACAGTTTCCATAAACTGGGACTTTGCCATGATGACGTTAAATTGGCAGCAAACTGAGATAAAAACCTTAGTAAACATGATCAAGCTTGGACTGAATACAGGAAACCTAAAGACCCTGCTGATTGGGCGGTATACCGACAGCTTAAGAATCAATCCAAACACAAACTAGGCCTCTCAACTCTCACGCATTGGCTGTGAGACACACGCATTTCGGCTTGTTCACATGCCGCACACATATTTCTCACGCTGAGAACTCACAGGAGAATGACGCGCCAGAATAGTAGCCTACTACAAGTTCCCCAATGCAGGCCTGCAGCGTGAGTATCCGCAGCGTGAGTATCCGCAGCTCTGCAGCGAGAATCGCAAAGCGCTACATGTGCATAGTGGGACCGCTCATTAATTGCAGCAAAGCAAAGTCGCCGCCTTCCGCAGCGCTTCTGCGTGGGTGTAGAGGTTCGATGGTGAAGAACCCTCAAAATGGAAGACAGCGGTCATGAAGGGCAAAACATGAGGCATAAAGTGA
>JAOXYM010000023.1:23072712-23089250 GCA_028567055.1 Leptatherina wallacei | reverse complement strand
TTTTTATCTGAAGCTCTCAGGCAACATCATCACCCCTAAAAATACTATATATAGGCTGTTGGTTGAGAAATGAACGAAGGGGAGGGAAAAATGACGTGTACACGGTTATTGATTTTTCTAAACGGTTATGATTTGTTATCCGTGTAACCATTTACACGTGTAGATGTTGACACCCCTATTCTCCAGTGTGTGTGAAATACTTCTCTGTGTCAGATGGCATCAAGTTGTGATCAATCCTCTCAAAAACTATCATTTGGACATCGGATACATCACAGTTTGAGCAGCAGATGATACTAATTATTACTGTTACTGTGTTGCACCAACAATCATGCTCTGAATGCTACCTGCCCAGCTCCTGTAAACACCCCTGTGATCAGCTGTCAGTGGATTCAGAGTTGGTCATAAAAATCTGCAGATACTTCTCAGTGTTCTTTCTTTTTATTGTTAAATTCTGCATCACGGTTGTAGAAGATGTCTCTCTCTTCATCCAGTTGTCGATTTTTTTCCTGCAGTTGGCCAGCTCTTACATCATGTCCCAATTTCTAGAGGCCCTCTTAACAGCAAGCTCCTTCATGATTACCTTTGCTGCCTTTCTAATAGAAGCCCCACTACTAAACTTGGATAGATTTTCTCACTGAGGTTCCCCCTAACAACGGCTAATTCAGCATCAGTCTCCAACCCAAAACTCCAAATGTCCATTACAGGGGGACGTGCCCGAAATACCTCACTCGGGAGGCGTCCAGGAGGTATCCTAACCAGATGCCCGAGCCACCTCATCTGGCTCCTCTCGATGGGCCTTATTTAACTGATTAATTCTGAAGATATTTAGCTATTTAGGTGCTTAATATCAAAAGTGGAGCACATATGTGCACACACAACTTTTTATTTATTTACACTGCCTGGCCAAAACAAAAATCACCACCGAAACAAAAGGTCAGACATGCTATTATTTTGTTGGATCTCCTTTATCTGTGATTCCAGCAGCATTCTCTGTGGCAGTTTCTAGAAGCTTCTACAACGTCACATTTATTTCCTCCAGATATGCATTAATATCTCTCCAAGATCTTATATTGATGATGAGAGAGTCCAACCTCCAGCACATCCCAAAGTTTCTCCAAGGGGTTCAAGTCCGGACTCTGTGGTGGCCAATGTGTGAAAATGATGTCTCATGCTCCTTGAACCACTCTTTCACAATCTGAGTCCCATGAATCCTGGTGTTGTTATCATGGAATATGGTCGTGCCATCAGGGAAGATGGAATAACCTGCTCATTGACTATATTCAAGTATTCAGCTGACCTCATTCTTTGGACACTTACACCCTGATTTACTAAGATCCCCGATATAGAGCGCAAAAATTGTGTACAGCACAAATAGATTGCACTTGTGTTTCCATGATTTGCGGATGATCAACTAAGATTGATTGCGCAACTGATAACAGGCACAAACTGCCTTATTTAAATTAGGATTTAGCGTGCGCAATTGATTCACTATAAAGACTGTAGACGGAGAGCAAGAAATCCCCATACATAAAACAAATTCAAACCAATGAAGATCAAAATATTAGTGGAAGAGGCAAATAAGTTAAGAAAAGATGGCAAGATATTAGATGAAGAAAAGAAAAAAATTCTCATAATAAAACTTTGGCAAATAAGACATGTTGGGGCCGACAGAAAAGATTCCTATGACTAATATTGAGCAACAGGTGCAGCTCACTTTCTGCAAGGAGCAAATAACTGGAATTACGCATTACACACGAGCTGTGCTCATTTCCTTTATGACATGATTGCTGAGGCTGGATACCGGGACCATTGCAGCGCAAACCCACAGCGGCTCAGCTCTGTATCTGGGCTTACAATGGCCATAAATGCCCTGGCAAGAGGGGTTGAAAATGGGTTACAGACTGTGTCAGAGGCCCCAGAGCAGCTTGGAGAGGGGGAAAAGCATAACACAGGAGAGATCTCTCCTTCAGCCTAGAAGAGAGGGGCACACTGTGCGTATCCAAGTTAGAAATGTGACATCAGCAAAAAGCAAAAAATAGTACATAATTATAATAGTAATAATAGTAACATAATTAATGTCAACTTTAATAACCATTAAGCTACAGTAGCTGTGAATGTTCTGTTAGTCTAGTATAAACTTACCTTGAATCGTGGTGTTTGCTGTGTTGATTGTTTATAGGCGCAAAGATAGTCACAACAACAAGTTTCATAAATCAGATTACGTGTGCAAAGCAGATTTTTTTGCATAGTCTCCTCCCAACATTTTGCATGTTCCGGCAGAAACGCCCATATTACATAATCATCAGCGTCAGACACACAAAATGGATTGCGTGTACTATTTTGCCAGTATTACAAGCAAAATCTTCATTGCGCCCTGTTAATAAATCAGCTGCGGCCAATGAGCACTTGTACACGAAAACCTTTCGTAAATCAGGGCCTAAATGCTTTGCCTCCACCGTTCATGAGAAAATATTGTGAATCAGACTGATGCCTGTCTGCAATCCTGCAGTTTTGTTCTTTGACACAAAATGGCCGACTTCCTATTGAGTTTGGACCATGGCTACAATTTCCTTTTCCATCCGCCTGAGCATGTAGAACATGTGTACCGAGTTTAAAAAAAACTCGATGACTTGCAATGTAGGGGGCTTTTCAATAGGTGGCGCTCTTGCACAATTTTGTCCGAACGGTCTCGGGACCCAAAAAATACGAAATTTTTCAGATTTGTCTCGGGGGGTAATCAGAATTTGGTGAGTTTTCGGGCATGGGAAAGCAGCCTAAAAGGCAATTCATTGCGGCGAAGAATAATAATCATAATAAGAATACGGTAGAATAAACGCTTGCATTTCAATAGGCCTTCGCCTTCGGTGGGGCCTAATAAGTGAAAAAAAAATCTCCTAACACCACCAAAGGAGTGAAGAAAAACATATATTCCAACAAAAAAAGTAAGAAAGAAAGAAAGAAAGAAAGAAAGAAGCCGATCTGCTTAACTCTTTTTTTTAGCTTTAAGTCTTCTGCAACAAGTCTGGGACGGTTTTATTCACATTTAAGTCCATGATGATAATATTATGAATTATTAAGAAGAACAATTCAACAAAATTTCTCAGACATTTTATGGACAGCCCTACTACAGAAGCATCATGTCTGAGAAGAGGTTCATACCTGTGTAGAAATAATCATATTATTGATGATATGCTGGAAAGGTGGAGGAGCACCCTCCCACTGTGCTCTGGTATCTGCTCCTGAAATAAATGGAAAAGATTTCCTTTCAGGTTTTATAGGAAGATATGCTATGAAAACACAAGTTCAAACGTTTTTCTCTTCTTCATCTCTGGTACTATCTAGAGTACTGTATCATTTTATGTGGCCATGCTTTTGTCCTTTTCTATCTGTGTGTGTCTAAGCTCCAGAAACCGCCTGGTTTCTGGAGCTTCTGGTTTTCTTTCTTCTCTGCTTTAGTTCATCTCCCTTTCTGCATTTAAGTTTGTGTGTGTTAAACCATTTCATGTTTGGATTCATAAAAAAAAACAATTGAAAAATGTTTCTTTGCATTTTATTTTTCATTTTGACAATAATAATAAGAATTTTTTTTCCTTTTTTACCAATTATTCAAGATAACAGTTAATGATATACTAACAATAAAAAAATGCTCACATTTTATTTACACAAATTCCTAATAAAATTCATTATAGTCACTGAGAAATTTGCTCTACCAAATGGTAGAGCATGCTGTTTAAGAGTTATGTTCTTGTGGATTCTTTCTTTCAATCTTTCAGTTTTATCTCCTGTTTCCAGCCATGATTCCAAGTCTTGATCAAACCTTAAAATCCACCACCTGTCTGTTTAGGTCCATGTTTTGTACCTTCCACTCCTCCCTATATCATGTCCTGTGACAGCTTTAAGAGAGCTTACATTAGATTTATGGTGGCACCCAAATACAAAGCAGGCTGTTTTTCTACTCATAGACCCTGTCTTCAGACTCCAGGATAGTTTCTATCAAGCAGCAACCTCTGGTGGTTAAAAGTGAAGTGCCAAAAATTGCAGTTCCCCCGCTAGGGGCTGGCTCCAAAAGGGAGTCAATCCACATCGACTCCCATGTTAAAAAGGACAACTTCACAGCAGAATTAAAACAGCCTGGTGCAAAAAAAACTTTTTAGGTTTAATAGGTCAAGTTCGTGAAAACTGTGGAGGGGAGGGAATTTATTTATAACTCATTAGTTTACATGCAATTTAATCTGGAAATTCTTCGTAGTTAGGCGTGTCCTTTTGTTTGACAGGTCCCAGATATCCGGCAAAAGGAGGCAGAGCGTAGCACAACCGTAGTTTTGAGTCAGCTAACAGTGTGCCTTAACTTTAGCCTGCCTACTTCCGTTAGCTGGTTAGCTCATAGATACAGGCAGTTCAGAGTCTGATGGGTGTCAATCATCGGTCCCCACATTCACAGCCTCTCTGAATTGATATGGCATTTATCAAAAGTGTAATCAACAGTATTGTAAAACCATTACATACATTTGCAATTTATCATTCACAACTGGCTCGTGTTCTCAAACAATTAAAATTGCCAAAGTCATCCCAGTATTCAAAGCAGGAGATGAATATCATTTCACCAATTACAGGACTGTATCATTACTTTGTCAATTTTCCAAGATACTAGAAAAATTGTTTATATCACGACTGAATAAATTCATAGATAAACACAATTTGCTGATAGAAAGTCAATATGGCTTTAGGTCAAATATGTCAACAGCTGTGGCATTGATGGAACTAACTGAGGAAATCACAAACTATATAGATAAAAAAAGAAACGTGTTAGGAATTCTTATAGATTTGCAGAAAGCATTTGACACTATTGATCATAATATATTATTAAAATATTAGAAATGTATGGTATAAGGGGGGGGGTTGAACTGGTTAAAGACCCACATAGTTAACGGTCAACAGTTTGTTCAAATTGGGGAACAAAAATCCAACTTTTCAAACATTACCTGTGTTGTCCCTCAGGGGTCAGTGTTGAGCCCTGTTTTGTTCACTCTTTACATAAATGGCATATCTAAGGTTTCAGAAAAGTTAAGGTTTATCTTGTTTGCTGATGACACCAACGTCCTTTGTCCAGGGAACAATCTACATCAGCTCTTGGAAGACACCACATCTGAGATGAGAAATGGTAGGAATAAATTGTATTTAAAGGTCCAATATTATGTTACATTTTTCAAATAAATTATATTTCAATGAGGCCCCCAGAGCATGTATTTGCCGTTTGTGCAGGAAAATTCCTCTAAAATTAGGCATACAGCATGTACCAGACACCTCCTAATCCAGCCCTCTTCTGGCCAAGCTGTTTTGATGCACTAATTAATAATGTAGTGAGCTGCTGCTTTCTGCGCTCCCTCTCTCCCGAAGGCCGTGCCCCCACCAGCCTGCAACCATGACAACCAGTCAGCGTCTGTAAAGATGGCGGCTAGAAGGAGCACGATAGTCCAAACCAATATATTTGACCCTGAATCTGAGGTTGAAGAGGGAGTACTGCGAATGCTGCGAATGCAGCAAGAAGTTTCTGAATGGTAAGGGTTGATACATTTTCAACGTTTTGACAATGTTATTTCCACTGAGAATAGTACGGCAATGCAGCTCTTTGTTAAGACCATTGAAAAGTATAAAACCTGAAAATGCCAAGTGTTTCTCAGAGAAACAGAAAAAACATATGTAATGATGGAGGCAACACATAAAACTAATGTTTGAGCAGACGAACCCACGTTACACTCCATTTACCCGCGGGCTTAGTTTTTACAACGAAATAATGACACTATAACTCATTGTTAAACATTGTTATGTTTTATCAACATATCATCTAGTTGTAATCATCCACCTCTACTTGTTTATCAGAATTCAAGGTAGTCTGCTTTGTTTGTATTTTGCCCTGCTTTAAGAACCAGCAATCTGTCCATACATACTCCCATGGCTGTCTTACAGCATTTATTGTAGCTTCCATGTTTTATGATTTCCACTTTTCTCTTCAGTCTCAATCAACTGTCATTTCTAAATCAAAATAATGTAATTTGCTTTCGTAATGTTACTTAGTAACCTACAATAATCCAGTCTTGCATTTTCTTGTTATATTTATTTTTACATTTTCATGGTGTGTATTATTAGGTACTCATGTGGAAACTGTGCAATAAAGGCTACAGAGCTGGAGAATGTCTGCTGCCGGGAAATACCACAGGTAATATTGTTTTGGCCACAATTTTACTTATTATATCATTTTATAGTTATCCACATTAACCCTTACCTTATAAATTTTACCCTAGGTTCTAAGATGGATACAGCAGGTAGATGACCATGTTGGACCACCCTGGTTTAGAGCCTGTTTGCCTGAATCCCTATTCTTTACAGAGGGAATTCAACCATTACAGAGCAAATTATGGCCGTTTACAGATCAGGGGAATAGAGAAGTAAGTTGGCTTATTTTATCTGTATGATCTCTGTCAGTATCCCCCAATGAAAAATTAAGCAGTTAGGGAAAATGGGGTCCTCATGTCTGTGAATATTCTGCACATGGTTCAGGATGGAGTTCCATTTTGCCACCCTCTCAGGTCCAGTCGTGGATGATGCTGCAGTCCAGTAGATGTGATTTTTGATTGAACGCATCCACCTCCATAACTTTTCACAGTCTTTCATCTTGACGTATTCCTGAAGATCATAAGAAATATATTTCTCTTCTGTAATAATAATCACAAATATAGGGGCCACTGAATGATCACTTGCTAAGCAGAATTTATTTTTTTTAAAAAGTGAATTCATCATTTATATTGCATGTTTCTGATATTAATACTCATTAGTAGATACTTTATAAGCACCGTTTTAGATGTTTTACTCCCCATTAACAAGCTAATCTACAATGTGTTCAATGGTTGTATTTTCATAGTGTTAATTATGGATTCAGCATTTAAAAATGTAATATTGCATCACTTACAAACCAGTTAGGAGTTTTTTATTCATGCTTGTACGTACAGTTTTAAGGCATGTACTAATGATTAGTAAATATTTCATACAAACTCTCAAATTTCTTTCCAATTGATGTCCTATAAGCAGTTATTAACACAGGAATTCATTATTGCAGGCACTTACAAAGCAATTACTACTCATTAATGAAGTATATGATGTGAGCTCATCTATGTGCACTATCCATGCCTTATAAAGCATTCATAAATGAGATTTAAAGGTTGGTAATGCCTAAAGACTCAGTTATTCGAACAAAAGGAAAGACACAGCAAATGGGAGTATCAAACAAATTGCATTAATATTTATTGCAACTTCTCACAATGCAGGACATGGCTCAGTGAAAACAACAGATCCAAAGTTTCAAGTACTAAATACAAAAATAGTATTAAGTACAAATAAAATCTGTGATTAAAATATATAATCTTTGGTATCACAAAAAGTGGAAAACAATATTTGTGTCATAATTCTAAACTCAAGTCTCCGTATAAAACAGAACCAATAAATTCAACACATAATAAAAATAATAACTCAGGAAATGTAATTTTATGACTCTACTACAACAATACAAATTGATTACCTGGAATTTGTCTAAGTCATTTCCTACAGAAAGACAAACTTTCTAAGTATGGCTACAGAGACTGATTCTGACTACTTATATTTTTTGGAAATGTCATGAATCGGTCTACCAAATGCATCATTACAGTACAAATAAAATCTTTGAAAAATAATTGATTATAAATGCAATCTTTGGTATCACAAAAAGTGAACAAATATGTTATAATTCAAAATAATTGTAAAAGTCTTAAATTTATGAACCGGATACAATAAATTCAAATAAATATAAAATAAGAATAAAGAAAATTGTAATAACACCTTCCACAATGCCAAAATTCAATAACGAACTTTCTTTTTAACATTTCCCATCAGTGATCTAACATTACAGCTATTGTTTTTTGAGGAAGCAGCTTTCCAGAAACCTTATATGACTCAACTATGTCCACAATTCCTGGATCCTCTTGTACTGAAGTGGCACACTCTGCAGCAAACTCACTGAGTTTTACCACAACTACATCTTTTAAGGAGTTCCTTATATTTTTGGGTGCAGCAAAGCATTGCTCTGCAATTGAAGCAGTGAGAACAAGCGTCCACCTCGACACGTTTCAAGCAGCCAGCAAGGTCAATCCTCGACCGAATAGCCTGAGGCGTCCGCTCAAACTTTGATGTTTTGCCATCAAGCACCGTTTCTTTTATCTCCTACATAAAACACCCGATCTGCATCAAATTGAACATGGGTCAGTCCAGTTCCATGCTGACCACAACCACATGTCCAGATGACGTCATGACTTTAGCCACGCCCCCGGGAAACAGGAAGTGGCCCATTTCAAGGCCTAAATTACCTCCTTTTATCAGACAAAGGTTACTATACTACCTCTCATCACTCACTGATGATTACAAACAGCGTATGATGGCTTTTAAACTAACTGAAGCGCTACACTGACCCTGGCAGAGGGAGTGTACAGGTGCACGTATGGTTGCAGGTGCGAGTTAGGGTGAGAGGATCGTGGCCAGGTGGCGTTGGGAGGTTGCGACGGTGCAATAGGCCGAGTGGCGCCATAGGTGCGAGGGCCTCCACAGCTGCTTGCAGCTTTAATTTTATGTTGTTTTTCCTGAATGCCATTATGGTGAGGATTTGAGGTCAGCATGCAGTATGGATTCCAGTCGGACGGGATTGGGAGTCTTCCTGTATCAGTGCTACTGGAGTCAATGCATGCGCAGCGATTGTTCAGCGTTGTTCATGTTTCTATCAATATAAGCAGTGAATTGATAAAAGGAGGATAAAGTTATTTTTTATACAAGTAAATCAAACCATCCAGGTTTTAAGTAAATTGATACGATGACATAACACATCTACCAAAGATCGGGACTCAAGTTTGGGGCTCAGGACTCGAGTTTCATTTCAGTCGCATTTTCAGCGACTTGATACTTGCTT
Source organism: Leptatherina wallacei (assembly GCA_028567055.1). Taxonomy (NCBI): domain Eukaryota; kingdom Metazoa; phylum Chordata; class Actinopteri; order Atheriniformes; family Atherinidae; genus Leptatherina; species Leptatherina wallacei. The sequence continues at coordinate 23,080,264 of JAOXYM010000023.1, read as the reverse complement.
CGGACTCGCAATTTAAGACTCGTGAACAATCCTATTTTTTTCATGATATTCTCTGTCTGCTGCCTGTGTCGTGCGCTGTCATTTCCTCAGAGGTAATGTAGTGAGCAGTGCACGCGCAATCAATCCAAACAAAGGCACCGCCATGAATAAAGCTACTGCTACAGCGCAGCGGTAACTTTAGGGTAGGAAAAACTTTATAAAGAGGGAGGAATATAGGAACAGCAAGCTGCAACATCTGAAGTGAAATTCAGGACGCTGGATCCACCACATCTACCTTAAAACACACCTGGAGAGGTGATTCATTGTCAGCTTAATGTTAGCATCTTTAGCAACAAGAGCCACTGCAGTGTAAACGTTAGCTTGTTCCATCAGACTGGCTCCACTAGATGTTTTCAGAAGAAAATATCTAGTGTAAACATGTACAGTTGATTCAGTTTTATATTTAAGAACTATACCAAATAACACTCACATATCTCAAGGCAACATACACCATGGCCCGAGCTGGATAATAGACCAAGGTCACGATACCAACTGCCGTTATTGACCCAAACCAATAACGGCAGTTGGTACCAACTGAGACGGTAAAGAACAGATATTTATTGTCATCCAATAGTCCAGTTACTCTAACCTGCTTCTCTTTCTGTTTGATTTGCTGCTGCTGCCACATCCCAGGAGAACAGACAGAAAGATTAGCTGCAGCTCAGTCATGCTGACCTCTCACCCAGCTGTAACATTTGAATCTCACGCTCTGCTTCAATCCAGTTATTGTTTCTTTCGTACTTTAACCCCCCCCTACACAATCATGTCCCGACATACAATTGAGATCTGTCTCTACTGTGTTTTGACACGCTCTATAGCCCTAACACCGATTACAGCATCCTGCAGGAACACATTAACACTGCGTGTGTGTAAAGTAGGTTAGCATGACCTGTATTAAATCTTAAGTCACCATGCTTCCCACCTCCAAGAAGATTACCATCATCTATTACCAAAAAGCATCTTAATTCTCCCAGCTGAGCATCTCAGTCTATGTTGGTGCTTTTCTATTACATGGCAAGGTACGGTATGGTTCAGCTCCGTAAACTGGAACAGAAAAACACCTAATATTGCTCCCAAGATAATCCCATGGAGAGGATCGCTCCAAGCATTAATCTAGCATCATGGTTAGTGTTGATTGTGTGTGTGACCTTTTTACTTTATATATTACCAGTAAATCAGTTTCAGTACAAACACAAACTCCTCCTGAGCTTCTTTCTTACTGTTGCAGCCTTAACACAAACTTTACTCTGAGCAACACTAAGAGACGAATATGTTTCCTGCGCTTAACCAGACAGTACACACTGCAACAGCAACATGCAGCAGCCCAACTTCTACTATCTGCTACCCACTCAGAGAGAGAAAAGAAAGTAACGGGTCCTTTTCACAAAACTGGGGAACCAAACAGAGATTATTGGATACAATATGCTACGTTAACTTGTGCTCTTTATACTTAAGTTTCTTAATCTCACGCTGTGCAAAAGTCAAGCCAGTGCTCCCACCAGCACCCAAGTCCAGACCAGCAGCTTGTAGGTTTGACTGGAGAACTCCAGCTTTTACTAAACTCTCTTTCAAAGTCAACTTCATGTGTCATTTTCTCAAGTGTTTATCACCAACATCCATTTTAAAGTGCTCTGCAATCTTAACCAATAATTTACAACATTTGTGCACTGAAACAGCAAGAAAGAACCCTGCAGGTCCACAACAACCTCTTCATAAAAAGAATCCAGCACAACTCAAAACTACTTACCACAAGCAGCACCGCCTCCAAATTACTAAGACAACATAACTGACAGCTGATCTAAAGGAGGTACAACCAAGCACTGACACACATTATTACCAGCCCCTCCATCAGGAAAATGACCATCAGTCAGCTGCAACATGCAAAGGGAGGCAGGAACAAGGTGGTAGGCTATATTAAAAAAATACAATATATTAACCAAAACATAAAGGAAGGTGTAAAAAGTGGACATCAGTGGTGTGCATGGATGTCAGGAATTGTATGTGTAACACAAAAGCCCATGAAGAGCCCGCCACAGCCAAGCTGAACTCCCAGCCAAAGCCTGGAGACACACTTACTGCAAGCAGGTGGAAATCTTAAATAGGAGCAGAGCACACCAGGCCCAGGTGTAGCTCATGCCCCTAATCAGCAGCTGCAAAAGAAACTAATCAACCCCAACCAAATACACAGTGATGGTGACGTCACACTTACTAACCATTTAAATGAAACAAACTAATTCTTGTTATCCAAACAAATGTGTTACCTACAGTCAGGTCCAAATATATTTGGACACTGACACAAGTTTAGTTTTTTTTAGCCGTTTACCAAAAGATATGCAAGATAGAGTTATCTTATCAATATAGATGTAAAGTGCAGACTCAGCTTTAATTTGAGGGTATTCACATCCAAAACAAAAGTAGTTGGACATTTAACTTTAAAGCTATTTCGTGGGCTATTCTCTCATCATCCAGCATCAATCAAGCAGGTAAAAGGTCTGGAGCGGATTCTAGGTGTGGCATTTGCATTTGTAATCTGTTGCTGTGAACCCACGACATGTAGTGAAATCCACTCTCACCATATGTGAAACAGATCATCAGAAATCCATCAGAGAGATAGACATAGATAGACATAGACATTCTGAGCGAAAGAGATGCCGCTGGAGAGTTTGGGATCTCAAAAAGGTCTAGATGTCCATGGAAGAGAGCAGAGGTCGATGTTTTCAGGATCATTTCCATAGTGATGAAAAACTCCTTCACAACATCCACCCGGGAGAAGAACACTCTCCAGGAAGCAGGTGTATCAGTATCAGTTTTTTAAGGCAAAGAAGTGGAATATTCTGCAATTACCGAGTTAATTTTCAGTTATTAACACGATTGAGCATGAATTTCAGAGGGGGGAAGGGATTCAGACTCACAAACAAGAAACCACCAAGGCAGCTGCAGTAAAGGATCACAAGCCAGTGTTTGGAAATGTTCATGGCTTTCAGACTTCAGGCAGTCATTGTCTACAATGGATTTTCAACTAAGTATTAAAAATAAACATTTTATTTACAGTAATGTTGATTGTCCAATTACTTTTGAGCACCAGAAATGAGACTTAGCATGAAATGGTTGCAGTTCCTAAATGCTTTATAGAATTTTTTTGTTCAACTCCTTTAATCAAACCAGTAAGTCTGCACTTCAATTACATCTGTTTCTTCTTTTCAGATCCAATGTGGTGGCATACAGTCCAAATCAGGAAAATTGTCTTATTGTCCAAATATTTCTGTTCTGTTCCAATATAACTGTATTTGTTCCAAACTAGTCTTACAAAGTATAAAAAGACCTGATTTTAAGGTATCATCAGGTCTAAGATTTGAGTTTTCACGGGTTGAGTTCCTAACAAAAACTATAAGCAATAAAAAATGAATCACATGACCTGATGCCTCAATTTCAAATAGTTTTTGGACGAAAGACCAAATACAATAATCATATAAAGAAGCAGCAACATGGTAAGAGGCTAAAAGACATGCTCATTCAGATTAAGCTGTTTCCTTACATGTATACTTGCAATTCTCTGAAAGTACAAATTCTCATCAGAAATAAAATAGTAAGTATTGACGTGCGGATGACTCCTCCTCCTTTTCTGAAACTTTTCCCAGCAAGAGGGTGGCAAAGACGAGGTAGGCTACGTTTACATTAAAACATCATGTTACACTCAGGTGTGAAGTCACGTCTTCAAACCTCATCATGGATTCATTTTCCATAAACGACTGAAACACAGAGGACAGAAAACAGTCCAACGTGTGAAATGTCCAGATGAAGTGAATAAGATCAGTCTCACTGAGCACAGTGAACGTCAATCTGAGATCTTCTTAAAGTTCAGATCTCAGATTGATGTTAATGAAACCTACAAAGAATATTGGATCCATTTTAAGCCAAAATATGACTCAGAAATGATTCAGCTTGTTCAGCCATGATGGACATGACGTTCTCAGCATCTTCACCTCTCTGCAAGGTGAGTTTAAAACAATCATTTGTCTGATTTTTAGATTTCGGTCTATGTGGCGTCAGGGTGAAACTGTTGTGTGCATGTAGAGAGAAATGATGAGCTGTGGTGGAAATCTGATCAATAACATCGGACTGTTTAGTTTTTACTACAAGGACAAAGTAGAAACCTGTTCTAGAGGAAACTTGAGAGTTTTGGCCACAGGTTGCATCTTGTTGTTGAAACCGTTCATATCTCAACTTTATGTCCTGGTTAGAATATAGAGTTCATACTTAGATGTTCTCTAATCCTCCATCTCATTGTAACGGAGAAAAAATGTCCATGTTAAATTATGGCAAAGTAGGCGCAACACCAACATCCACTGATGTAACGCAGAGAGTGGGAATTGCACAGAGGAGAGACCATTTTGCTTTGGTAAGACATGCTCTTGCGTAGTCCGAGACAATTATTGATATTCTGGAGCGTTTCATATGTTTACATGTAATATTCTACTGTGTACAGTTTTTTGTGTGTTTTATGCCAACTGGGTTGAGGATTTACTGTGATTTGTAGCCCATAACACATTGTTTGGAGACTTTGTTAGTGAAGCTAACCTAGCTTAAACGTTACTTTCATTTCACGTGTCCAGATGCATATCGTTGCGAGACTGGTGCTAACCCAGGTCATTCTGTGTTGCCTGCTGTGTTGCAGGTAATGTATTGTGCATTTTTATATTACTTTCATGATGTTTTTATCAAATATTATGCCTGTGTGAATTGACTTTCTTTATATGTTCTTTTAAATAGCTTACTCTTTTATTAGCTCTGAATTTACTTTTTATGCCTTGTGAATTATTTTTCTGTTCATTTCATGGTGAATGTTGAATGTGTTCTTCAGTCTAATGCCATATAATGGATTATTTGGGAGGTTTTGATGCATGTTTTATGGAACAACATCCACTATACGATCACTATAATATTTTTCTTTGTTTTTGTTGTATATGACCACAATTGATTTTGTTTTGTATCATTTGCTGAGCTGAACACAGAGAAAACCCCATTTTGCTGGGATGCATAATGTCCCAAGACTGGTGCTAACCCAGGTCATTCTGTGTTGCCTGCTGTGTTGCAGGAGAAATAAACCCCCTTGTAATCCACCTGGTTGTCATCTGTCATTTATGAAGCCCAGTAGTTTGGAGCTGCGTTCGTCAGAGGACTGTGACCCGTCACATCACATAGAAAATATGTTGCTTGATAAACACTTCAGCTGGAATTAAAAAGATTACATTTCAATATTCAATAAAGAGTGCAATTAGATTTTTAGAACTAAACAAGGATCCGTACTTTACACAGTTTTAATGGACGATGCAGAGTCTAGAACACCACGACGCGCAGCGGAGTGCATTAAAACCGTAATGCACGGATCCGAGTTGTTTAATCCGCTTATACCATGGTCCCACACAGTAAACATTTTATAACAAATGTTCTGTCTTTTTTTTGCAAAACTCGTTGAATAACCTTAAGGAACTATTTTATGTTGGCCTCGGTGTACTTTTTATGCTAAACAACTGTTCCATGCTACAGCGTGTTTCTCTCACTATCACCAAATTCATGGGAGTTTTCCAGCTGCAGAAGAGTGATTATAATGATGAAGAAGAGGAGGAAGAAAAGCCAGCTGATCTGAACCAGTTGATTAACGTTTTGCTATGGTGACACCTGTAACGGAGTGATGTAAGAGTGATTTAACTTGCTGAACTACGTGTATAAAAATAATGCACACCAGTTGGCATTAGAATTCTCACTGACCATGTTAAACCAGTCATTAAAACCCCAACCCTGAATTGGATTGAGCGGTACAGAAAATGAATGATTCATGTTACAGCTAAAATCATTCAAAAGTACCTAAATCTTTTCTGAAATAGGTCTCTGTTAGCATAGTATTCTGTCCTGTAAAACTTTATAAAGCTTGGGGCTCGGAAAAGGCGGTGTTGCGACAAAGCTTCAAGTGCAGTCCAGAAGATAAGAACAGTCATCCAGGGTAAAGGTATAGGATCTCCACATGTAATGGAAAACTGCAACAACAAAGTAGAGGTGTCAATCCCATGTGGGTGTAAGGTTTTACCCTGGAACTGAAAATAAAACAATCTCATTCATCTTTTAAAAGTTTATTACTCATTCATCATTGTATAATGCAAGGCAGTCATTTCCTTCCCTTCAGGATTTTCCAAGGGATGTCTGTAATCCAATGTTTTAGGCAGTTTATTGAAGAATCAGATCACAGTTTTAGTTTTGAGTGCATACCATCATCACATGACTTCCAATAAGAGGTTGCTTTGACACCTGAGAGTTCTGCGTGCAGCAGGGAGGATATCCATTTTCTCCACTGTTTCTTTTTTCACAAGAGATGAAAGTCACATAAATAGTGTGTGGTGCCAGGACAGAGTATGTAGTGGCCTCCGAGACCAAGCCAGGAGTCACATGGTTTCATAGCCATCATTAAAAAGTGTTGGCATTCCCTGAAGGGGCTCTCGTCTCCTTTAGATGGGTCTTACTGGAAATAGCTTTGTTACATTAGCAGGGAAAAGATGTCTGGTGCCAGTTTTCCTGATAAATTTGGCCTGAAAACACCTGGAATCAATGCTATATGTGCATATTAGAGATTGGGGGGGGGGGGGCTGTGTTTGTGTATAAGTGGTATCCCCTACTGTTACTCTACGGCTGTTATACAATGCAGAATATACTTTTGACTCCACTGTGGATGTGGATTCAGTTACTGAAGAGAAGAGTGAATCTGACCATTAGTACCACTTCTGTCAATAATTTTTCATTGTAGTGAGAATCATGTTACAAATTATTACTGATATCATATTATAATTAAGGATGTTCTGATACCATTTTTTCTGTTCAATACCGATTCGGACATGTAGGGTACCAATCCAATACCTGTTATTTTATTAAAAGGTCTATTAAATTTATAATTTGAATAAATGATATATTATTCTATCATTCACTATTATCCAAATTGGCCTAGCATAGAATTATAAAACATGAATTTACACATAAAAATAATGATTTCCACAGAACCTTTAAATTATTGAGTCAATAAACTCAAATCAAAGAATTTCTATTAAAAAAATCTTGGACTTGGATTCACAGTGAACCTTTTCCAGAATGGCCAGAAATGGGTCATCCAGCACAATCATTTCTAAAACTTTCTTTTTTTTTTATCATGGTGGCTATCATTTACAAATTTCTCACATTCTTAAAAATCATTTCCCAGTGTTGTCACTGTGGTTCTTTTTCCTTTAACTCTTTAAAACTGGAGCCACAACAGACAATAACTAAACTTCTTTGAAATATCGTAACTCTTTGACCGTTTACACCATCAACATAATTCTGATGGATTCTTAAAGCTGAGAAGTGCAGCTTTGCGCTGATATATGACACATTACACTAAAAGCTTTCTAAGGTAATGTTAAGCGGAACCAGAACTAGGCTGGACCCACAATGCAGATAGTCCAAGACCAACAATACGTAAGGGATTGGTAAT
>JAOXYM010000023.1:23033765-23044613 GCA_028567055.1 Leptatherina wallacei | reverse complement strand
CCTGCATGCAGCTGGATGGGGTTCACACCAGAAGTAATCCGCTCTAGAGTTCACTTGATAGCGGTCCGAGACCACCCATGCCATGCAGATCGGAGAGAGGTTGACTGGTCCACACCAGAGTTCGAGGCCAGCGTTCACATCAAACGAACCGCACCAAGGAGGTAAACGCTCCTCCAGGGTTCAGTTCAACTCGACTAAACAAAGCTGGTGTGAATGTGACCTAAATATTACAAGGTACCACTGACATTATCTAAGCAGAGGGCACAACAGGTATGGAGAACAGACCTGGGTTCTAGATTGATGCCATGTCTGTGCCTGATTTGTGCAGGCCAGAGGAATGTCTGGTATGTCAGATAGTTGCAGAAACCTTTAAGCTATAGTTGTGTGTCAACGGAGAGGGTTCACTGACAGCTCCCAGGCTCATCTCTGAATACGCTTTGAATGGATATGGACAAAGGACATTACAGTACCAATGACTGTAAAAAAATATGCACGAACCTTCCGCCACGTGGCCCGTAGGTTTCTGAAAAGCTGAAAAGCGGCTCATTGGGAGGTTCCTACCTTCGCCATCTTGACAGCTTCACTAGTCTTGTCACTACCGAAAAACACAAAAATGGACGACGGGGTGCGCTGAGAGGGCTGTGAGCATGGGGAGGGCTGATTGACACCCATCAAACTCTGAGCTGCCTGTAGCTACGAGCTAATAAAGCTAACCCGGAGCTAATGGAAGCTAACCAGCTAACGGAGGTAAGCGGGCTAAAGCTAAGGCACACTGTGCACGTAAAGGAGGGAGACAGGAAACAGGTGACTAACTCAGCATGTTGTCTCCCCAAAACAAACGGATGTAACAACATGATTATCTGTAACAAAGAACCTGTTTTGTCTGGTTTCTCATATTGAATTATAGGACCATACCCTTTCGAAGCTGGAGGGTTGGATGCTTTAGTCCATAAGGTTCTCAACAGGCTTAATTTTGACAGAAGAAATGAAAATAAATGGATGGTAGCTTCTGGATCTTTAGGCTTGTAGGATGGAGGCTCATCCAGATGATTTAAAAACAACTTAGATATACTTTGACTCCTGGAGTGTTTCCTTGATGGTTTTAGGTCTTCAAGTTTGTTAGAACCTGCAGATTAACAAATGTGCTGAAAATGTCATCATACAAGTAATACTTATCTGTTGGTATTTTTTGGAAAGTGAATTTTTATAAAAGCAACTCTTCCCATACCCACCCCCCACCTCCGCTGCTGAATAGGGTGGACAGCTGTTCATCTCCAGCTCGGGTCCTCCACCGGAGTCCTGGGAGCTTGAAGATCCTGTTCAGTATCTTAGCTGTTCCTAGGATTGATCTATTCTGGATAGAGATGTCTGATGATGTTTCTCCAGGTCTTATTGCTCAGTTCCAGTTTTTTCAAATGTCTGCACCAAATGACTAATTCGGGAGATACTGTGAAATGTTATTGGCATTTATCAGGGCAAGATTGTGACCAGAAATTGAAAATCATTCAGCGTGTAACAAACAGATCACAGTGTCCTGCAGCCTAAACTAGCTGTACCCCTCTACTCCGTAACGAATGTTCTGTACCAAAAATTCTGGATGGAGATGTTTGATATTTCTCCAGGTATCTGTTGGAACCACTAATCCAGTGTGGGGGTCACGGCCTCCAGCATTGAAAGATGCATCTTTAATGATTCAAGCCGGTATTTGTGAATAATTTTTAACATATCAAACTTGTTTTCAACACTAGCCCATTTCTTGTGATTTTGTTAACACATTGCAATCTAGTGTAGGTACAGTATGAGTCAACTTCAAGACTGCTTTAAGAAACATGTTTCTAGTATAAAAATAGAATGCTACAAGTAATATGCTATGCAAACTTACAGGGAACAGCTGCACAGAGGTGTGGTGATTAGCACCGCAGCCTCACAGCAAAAAAAGTTATTGGTTCGAGGCTCAGCTATTTAGGGATTAAAACTCCTTTCTGTGTGGACTTTGCATGTTCTCCTTTTGTATGTGCATGTTCTCTCCAGGTACTCCAGCTTCCTCCCACAGTCTGAAATCATGCATGATAGGTTATTTGATCACTCTAAATCCTCCAGAGTGTGTATTCTTCAATAAACTAAAATTTGGATTAGAGGTGTATACCTATAGTGGTATATTGATTAGTGTACTTGTATACGTATACTTTTATAAACCTAAAAGTCTCCCAGTTTAGTCCAAAGAAATATCAAGTCTGAATACTTTATATTACACTACAAGTACACGGTCTGTAGTATACGTGCTATACTTATACTATACTTATACTTACTAAAAAAACCTTATAGTATACTACTTTTTCTAAGGGTAGTCTTAGACTTTTATTTATACTTTTCAGTATAAGCCAAGTAAACTTCACTATACTATCCTTAGGTATATAAAACATAGTAAATAAAAAGTAAACTCGAAGTATACTTCCTTAGTTTTAGTATAAAATAAGTAAACTTGTAGTACATTTCAATAAACTACTTTTTGCTAAGGGAAGTACAGCTTAGCGTGTAGTTATAAAGTTATAGGCTACTTCATTTATTTTAAGTATGTCATTTCAAACAGGAGGAAGAGAAATGAGACAAAGAGAGAAACAACATAATGAGGAAGCGGGAACGTTCAGTCTACTCTGTGCAACAACTTTCTGTCTTTTACAGTCAATGGGCCTCATTCACCAACATCTTCTTACAAATCTTCTTGAATTTATTCTTAAATTTACTTAAGAAGTCTTTTACGACCCCCCCCCCAACAGATTCATGAACATGTTCGTAGACCGTAAAAATTGTTCGAATCTTTTCTCTTAGATTTGTGAATACCAATCTCTCCTAAATTGAAAGGACGAACCAGATGGCTCTACTTTGCAGATAAACGCCCATAAAATGGCCATAAGAGGTCATGAGACTCCAAGGGCTCGTTCAAACAGACACAGCACATCGGTGAGACTGACAAGGGGAAATAAGAAGCATGACAAAAGGTGAATGAAAACAAGAGATGATAATAAATATGTGCATAGATCAGTTATAAATAACCACATGATGAGCTTCAGATGATATAAAAACGGCTTTATGTCCAAACTGGTCATTAATTCCTCCTGAACTTGGACAGCAGCCTGCAGTCTGGTCCTGTGAGCGCGTCAGGACGCACATCCTTGTGGTATCGTGGCTAAAGAGTTAAGTAAATTAATAGTCATAGCCCACTGTACCTTCTACAGTTGGTAAAGCAAATTTCCACCTGATATGGCATCATTTTAAGATGCGGTTCACCTAGGAGGGAGTGCTGCATCGGATCTTCCATGTGAATCTGATAGGTCTTATTAACAAGGCGGCCAAAACAAAACCTTGATTTCTTAATAAAACGTATCATTATATTAAAAAGACACCTTTGATATTAGTTTTAATTATTAGATACTACATTCTGCAGGTGGATCTGGTAACTAAATGTGACAGACATTTATGGAGTGATGTTGCAGTTAAAGGAACGGATCTAGCCTGTGCACAGTCTATTGAACCAATGTTGTTAGGAAGACCAGCAATCTGTCTCGACTGCCACTTGGTCTTGAATGAATGAAATGAATGAAACACAGTTTCCCAGAGGGAAAGTATAACATTAGGATTCAATCTCAAAATATTACAATGTATCTTAAAATGAAAAAATTAAATTTATAAAAAGTTATTTGAAAATCTGACATTACATTACAGTAACTTTATTATAGTATTTTAATGAACTGGTCAGCAGAAAACATCACAAACGTTGATTTTTTGTTTTGTTCAAATGGGCTCTCAGATGTTCGTAAGAGTCCTCCTGAGTGTTTGTGGTAGATACGAAGATTTTGGTGAATGCCACATTTTTCGTAAAAAGTTCGTAAGTATGTCTTAAAGAACAAATTTGTTCGTAAGAACCATTGATGAATGAGGCCCATTGGTCCCAAGCAATGTCAAAATCAAACCTAAATGGCCGACAAACATGCAAAGGAAACAATAAAAATGATCTCAACAGCAGATTATTTTATCATTATCAACATACTAATTTTATACGGCCATGTGTGTAATTAATAGTATTCATAGTAAAGGTTTTTATTAACAGATTCATAATTAAGGTACATCTTACAGTCACTGGTTACATCTCTGTCCAGACGGTGGCGGTGTGCAACATTTTGAAAAGAAGTAAAATATGAGACGTAGAAGAAGAAACAGCGGAAGAATAACAAAGGTGACGGGACCTGAACATGGCGGCGGATAATGATGTGGGTAACGTAGCTAAATGTGACAAGTTGGCGTCATTACTGACTAGATAAATGAATTTCTATTAAATGTCAGGATGTTTCTTTTTTACAGCTCGAGTCAGAAGTTTTTGAGATCACAGATTTCACCACCGCATCGGAGTGGGAAAGGTGAGAAAAGCTCCCGAGATTTTTTTTCAAGTGTCGTTATCATTTTTATTTCTGAAGAAATTATTCAAGTGTCTCTCTGTGTCTTCAGATGAACTTAATACTGACGTAATTATGACTACCTACATCCCATAAGGGAAAGTTTAGGAAAAACGACATTAAAACATGTTCGTTGAAGACAGTAGAAGAAAAACGGGATTACAGGAGTATTTAGAATTATTTACCCCATTTAAAAAAGTTATAACTAAAATCGGAATGCAATTATTTATAAATCATGTCATATTTTATTCTCAGTAGAACATAAACAGCATATTAGATGTTGAAACTGAGACATTTTACCATTTCATGGAAAATATGAGCTGATTTTGCTGGATTTTTGCTTTCATGATGCTCCAGATGTTAAGTCCTGGCTGCAGGTCTGGACTGCAGGCAGTCCAGTTCTCCAGTTGTGATGGATGCAGTATGTCTGCTGAAATGTGCAAGGCCTTCCCTGAACAGACGTTGTCTGGATGAGAGCAGATGTTGCTCTAAAACAGTGGTGGGGAACCCTGGCCCTCATCCTGCAGGTTTTCCATGCATCCTTGCTCCAACATACCTGATTCAAATCAAATGGATCCAACAGCCTATCACAGTGGCTGGCTCATTAATTTGAATCAGGTGTGATGGCGCATGGATGCATGGAAAACTTGCAGGAGTGTGGCCCTCGTGGACCAGGGTTCCCCACCCCTGTTCTAAAATCTCTATTAACTTTTCAGCATTGATGGAACTTCACAGATGTGGAAGCTGCCATAGGCACTAATACAACCCCATACCATCAGAGATGCTGGATGCTCCCTCTCCTCTTTAGTCTGCAGGACACGCCGTCTATGCTTTCCAGAAAGAAGTTCACATTTTCATCTCAGAGCATTTTAAATGAGCTTTGGTCCAGAGAAGACGGCGGTGTTTCTGGATCCTGTTCACATCTGGATTCTTCTCTGCATCATAGAGCTTTAACCTGCATTTGTGGATTTCAGGGTGAACTGTGTTCACAGAGATTTCTGGAAGTCTTCCTGAGTCCATGCAGTGGTTTCCAGTAGATAATCATGTCTGCTTTAATGCAGAACATCACCAGCATCCATTTTTGTCTTTGGCCCATTCACACAGAGATTCCTTCTGGTTCTCTGAATATTTTGAGATTATCCATTATAGACGTTGGGATCTTCAAAGTCTGAGGAACATTTTTATGAAGTTGTTCCACCATGTTTAGACCCAGGTTGTCTCAGATTGGTGAACCTCTGTCCAATTTTCCATCTGAGAGACTCTGCCTCTCTGAAATGCTCCTTTTATGCCCAAGTCATGTTACTGACCTGTTGCCATAGCAACCTGATAAGTTAAATGCTCGCCCAGTTGTTAATGATTTGTATTAATAACTTCCAGCCTTTTGTTGCACCTCCTCCTTCTCTCTTCTAACCCAACGTAACAAGTATTTTCAGATTAGACATGAACTTGTCGGTGATATGGAGGCTGATGGCGCCGCTGCAGACAGACGGATTCATGCTTCAGGATTTCTTTATGATTGTTTGTCCTCTGCCTTTATGTCAGTTATTAACTCATTATTTGTGGGTTTGTATGAACAAATCTCTGATGTTTCCTGGAAGGTTTGTGTCCAGAGTGGAGGAAGTGCTAAATGACTGGAAACTGACTGAAAGCTCTGTGGGAAGACCAGAGAAGGTAATCGGCTCTCATTATTTAACTGGTACAAGTCCAGCTTGTTCTCATATTGGTTCTGACCCTGTGCTGTTCCTGCATTAACAACAGGGTGAATACACCAGTGGAACGTTTGGAGAAGAGTCAAAGGATATCAGTTTTGCTGACTTTAAGTTCTTCATAACGCACTTCTTTCTGAAACAAGATGGTAAGAAGGACAGCAGTGAGGACAAGCCCGAGGAAGGTACTGTCATGCCTCAACAGATCGCCTGTTACGCCCCAATTCAGTTCAGTTCAGTTCTTTCAGTAAAAAGTCTCATTTAATTATTGTAGATAAACAAGTTTTGTGACTCTAATGATAATCCTGGATGATGTTGTCACATCAAACCTGTACTCAGCCCTGCACACCATGCAGAAAATCCCCATTTGTGAAGACAAGCAGCAGTTGTTTAGTAACCCTGTTAATGTGTGAGAACAGCTGTAGACAGAGATCCCTCATGTTCCTGCTGGTTGGACTGAGACAGCATGTTTGACCCAATTTTTGTTCTTGTGTCCAGATGCATTACCCTCTGCTATGCAGGATCTTCTGTGTATGAACAACGATTTCCCTCCTCGAGCCCACTGCTTGGTCAGATGGTGAGCGTCTAACCTCATTACAAAGAAATGAGGTGAATAATTGCATGTCTGATACTGGAGATCGGAGAAAACCCAGCCACGTTTTTGTTTGTGGACGCAGGTACGGCATTCGGGAATTTGTGGTCATCAGTCCAGGAGCAAACTGTGAGGCCATCATCAGTGAGTCCAAATGTAATCTGCTCCTCAGCTCCGTCTCCATCTCTCTGGCCAACAGTGGATGGTGAGTCACTTCCAGGCTGGATCCAAATGTTCTGATATTTTTTGTGTCAATCCATTAATCACTCAGATTACACAGCTACAGTCACAGGTTGAATAACATCATCCCACACAGCGCTTAAGCAGAGGTGCATAAAAGAAAAAAAAGATTGCACCAAAAGTAATTTATGTGAACAACCCAAATATGTGAATTATTAACCTGAAATTTCAACGTATAAAACTAAAACACACAAATAAAAGTTTGTTTTAGTTTCGTTTCTTAAGTCTGGTTTGGTTTTTAATGAGTTGCTGGGCAACAATTAGAATTTATAATCACAATTAATCATGTAGTTAAAATGAGTAAATGAAGTAGCAACAGTACAAATACGATTCAATGATTAAAATCTTATGTATTGCAAACTTTTGTATTAAAACTATCTTTACATGAACACAAGAGGAACTCGAATCACTCAGAGAGAGCAGACCTCCTCCAAGCCAAAGAGCCAGTCACAGGAGAAAAACCTCCAAAGGCCCAACAGCCCATCTAGTACCCCCTATATGTAGAACCTTCTGGATCCAGATCCGGAATATCAACATGATCCGGGTCAAACAATCTGGGATGGTGACATCTAGCTGTTGCTGTGTTTTCTAACGTTTTGGACGTGGCTGGACTGAATGCATGTGTCCTTCACCGGAGCTGCATCCATGTCAGAATGACCCGCCGTGTGTTAATTATCGGTCTCTCCACATGTGACGCAATAAATCAATATCAGCTGTTTCCTTATTTAAGCCTTACATAATGCTTTTTTTCTAATTGTTCCCCCTCAAACGATTAAACAAAAATATAAATGCATTTAGAAAATGATATAATTTAGTTATATGTTAGCTCAGGGGTGCCCAAGTCCAGTCCTGGGGAGCTACTATCCTGCATGCCTTCTCCAACACACGGGAATGAAATGATTAGCTCTGCAGAGCTGAGTGACATGTAGACGAGGAAATTCAGCCATTGATTCTGGTGTGTTGGAGAAGGGATGCATCTAAAAGTTACAGGATCGTGGCTCTCCTGGGGCCTCATTTATAAAACATTGCGTAGGAAAGATGACTACTCAGCAGGCTTCTCTCTGGGTTATCCGACTTCTTCCCACAGTCCATAAACATGCCTTCTAGGTTAGTTCTAATATCTGTGTGGGCAACGTTGACCATTAGGAGCATGGATGGTTGTTTGTGTCTCTGTGTTGGCCATGCGATGGACTGGCAACCTGTCCAGGGTGCATCCTGCCTCTCGCCTGCTAGTTGCTGGGATAGACTCCAGCTTCCCTGTGACCCTGATTTGGATTAGGCAGTACAGAAAATGAATAAAGATGACTACTGGCGGCGTACGTCTGGAAAACAGGACATGTGGTGCAAAAAAACGTTGAGTTTTATAAAAGCATGTACACACAACTCCCATACCTGTTTCCGTTTATAAATCTGAAGAAAGTCGGCTGCGTGAGGGAGCGCCTTGCCCCGACCATGTGGTGACTATAAAAGGTCAGGTGATAAATGTTCAGCATATCATTTCCATGAAGGCTGTGGAGGAGAAAAGAGTGAAGAAAATGGAATTTTTCGAAATGCGAGATCCCGATGAACAAGTTCCAAAACGATTTTATTAGGCGACATGGCGTGGACATCACCAACGGCAGAGAGGCAGAGAAGTGGCAGCGGGGGGCAGAGGTGGTCAACGCCGTGTCAAAGGACAAGACATGCAAGAGGCACCGGGGATGCAGCTCAATTAAGATTGGCGGCCATTTATTTTGTGTTGAATAATATTTCTTTACAGTTCCAGCTGCATGGGCGATGTTGCAGCCAGTAGTTCCTCCTTCACAGTTTGTGCTATTAAGATATGAAAATATGCTGCACATTCAGGAGGTGACTGTAATATCTCATGGTGTCAGCTCTCCTACTTTTTGAGTCATTAAGCATTTTGTACAAATCCAGCCTTTTCATTGGACCAAATACAGATCGGACAATGCAGAAATTCAGCCCAGCAATTGGTCTTTTCCCTTTTTGTTTGACAACACACACACACACACACACACACACACACACACACACACAAAGAGTGATTATTATCATTTAAAAACCCGGTGTAAGGAGGGTAATGCAGTGATGGCACAGGAAGATTGGTGATCAGCATGGAGAGCACAGCATCCATCCACAAGTTGGAAGAAGTGGAGGATATTTGGTTGGAAAAACCTGATCGGATTTTTCATTACACCTAATGTTAAAGTCAAACTCTCCCAATCACAGGATCAGTGCTGAAACAGCCACCAGCTGGTATCTCAGAGGCAGAGTGACAACTGAAGTAACACCGGCTCCTTTTGCTTTCAGTCAGGTGCCCATGTTTGTGCAGATCCAGCAGAAGTGGAGACGGATATATGCCGGAGAGTGCCAAGGACCAGGTGTGCGTACGGACTTTGAGATTGTCCAACTCCGCAAGGTGCCGAGCCAGTACAACCACCTGTCTGGGCTTCTGGACATCTTCAAATCTAAGATAGTAAGTAGGGCTGGGCGGTAGTAACGGTATAGATTTGGCTCTACCGGCCTACAGCGATAGCTGCGCCTACTTTAATCAAAAGCATGGAGCGGGTGGGGGAGGATGAGGCGCTTCTTGTTAAGGAGATCGGTGCAACATCGATCATATGGACCTGACAGAGAAGGGATTGAAATCGAGTCCCACAGAACATGGAAGCGACGTGCAATCACAGCTGATTGCGCTACTCTAGTCAATGGGAGCAGTGGTTCCACCAGGCGCAGCGCTTCTGAAATACGCCGCTGTTCTAGTTTTGCCGCTTTCTACTTTGAAATAGGAAATTGTATTTGCTATGAGTATAGCCTATCATCTTGTAGTCATCAGCGTTTTCGGATCCGATTTCACATATCAGCTGATCCTCCCGCCAGACAGTCAGACAGCTTCACGTGGCCGGTGCTGCAGCACCAGAAGTGAAACAGATGTTCTTGGGCTGTAACGCCGAGATAGTCGTTACTGCGTAGATAAACAGTGTAGATTGTGGTGACCGTATTCAGTGTTTCCCTTATAAACTCCGCGAGACGTTCCTCTAAACCCCTTTGATCTGATCCGGAAATCTAAAAATAAAACTGCACAAAATCCTGCAGTCATAAAGATCTGTCTTAGAAATATGTCGAAATTTTTATTCTTTACATAAAATTGTAAAAATTAAAATTTGTGTATCTTTAGAAGTCAGGGGCCACAAAGGCTTCTTGGTTTAATTTGAGTTATTGAATATGATAATTTAGAAACCGTCTAAATGACCGTCTTGGCCGAGCATTTAAGGTTTACAAAATACCACAAAGATATATTCAGCACTACAGACTTTAACTGAAGGTAAAACAAAGAAAGACCATGCACAAGATGTTAACAATTACTTGAAAGGTTTAGAATTTTAAAATAAGTTTTAATGTTTTAAAAATGGCATTTCATCCTTTTTTTAAATGTTTATTCTGCTGTGATGTGTGTATGTTCAGAAACATCATTTTGGCATTTATATATGGAAGAAAGAATATATCGCAGTATTTATTGTTACCGCACACGCTTCAAAATTATACCGCAATATAGATTTGAGGCCATATCGTCCAGGCGTATACAGGTTTGAGTTTTTACTTTACTGGTTTTCTTCCAATTAAATTCTGGTAAAGAATGTGTTGTCTTACTTACAGTTATGCAATATATCAAATCTTTGCCCCTGTATTGTGATGCGTACTGTATCAGCAGATTCTCGCCAATACACGCCCCTAGTTCCCACCAAGGGGCAACCTCCGGTTTAAAAAAAAGAAGCCTATGTGGAAGTGCCAAAAATTGCAGTTCCCCCCTCCTCCGCCAGGTGCTGGCTGCAAAACAGAGCAGATTCCCATTGACTCC
>JAOXYM010000023.1:22990142-23015532 GCA_028567055.1 Leptatherina wallacei | reverse complement strand
CTAAAAGCAGCTGGTCTGGAACTGAACACTCAGAGTTGCTCAGCTCAGAGTTAGTTGCCCCAGAGTTTCTTTTTAAACTCAGAGTTAGTTGAACCTCCTTTCTGGAACAGGCCCCAGGTAGCAGTACTTCAGAACTGTAAACAAAAAATTGAAAATTACTATAAAGCAAAACACATTTGAATACATTCTCTAAAACCTTAAAAACACCACATGCCTGTGGCGTTGAACTCCCACGCCCAGTCTCATTGGTTCACGGATTGTCAGACCCCAATCCTGCCATACAAAATACATCAAAATCACGTCCTAAATATATAAAAGCTAGCATACTAAAAACATTTGCCTGATCAAAAGGCACTCAAAGACTGACGTGGCCCAGCAACTCCATGGCCACCCGATAGGCGACTGGCACTGCCTGGCTTAATGCCATTTATTGAGGAACTGGACAGAGCCAGAGCGATACCCTGCGGTACCACCTGCTACAATTACATTATGAAAGCTAATGTAATTTTATTCTTAGCATTGCAACCAGCTAGCACATTTGTGTTGATGGATCCTATTTTCTTCTCGACTCCGAGTGGGTGGGGCAGGGTGGGGCAAGAGCTTTTTTCCCCTCCTTTCAGCAAAGCTCTGTGATGGCCACTGGATAAGTTATGTAGGAAACCCAGTCTGTCTGAGCCTGCCTTTTTGAGCCTACCACTGGTTCACAGCAATTTGATTGCAGAAAAATGTGAAATGGACTGTACGGTGCTTTTCTAGTCAAGTGACTACTCAAAATGCTTTGACACTACATGTTCATTCACCCATCACATTCATACAGCACCTATATTGTAACATACTTGGTGTGTGGTAAGCATTCATACATCCAATAGGCACATCAGGAAGCAGTGTAGGGTTCAGCGTCTTGCCTGAGGACACTTTGACATGTAGTCAGGGGAATTGAGCTGCTGACCTCCTGTTTAGTTGACGAGTGCTCTATCCACCTGAGCTACAGCCGCCCCATGCAAATGCAATGCAATGCAATCTTGAACTTTGTTTTAGCAAAATAAGTTCTCTAACATCAGAAAAAGTCACAAGTATGTTGAACAGCTCGAAAAACATGATTTTCATTGAAGTGGGTCTTTAAGCTGTTTCTTTTTCATTCATTTATTTTCTGAACCGCTTAATCCAATTCAGGGAAGCTGGAGCCTATCCCAGCAATTATCAGGCAAGAGGCAGGGTACACCCTGGACAGGTCGCCAGTCCATCGCAGGGCCAACTGCCAAGCTGTTTCTTTTTTAAATAACAATCACTAAAACTTGAAGTAAAACCTACCTAAAACTGGCGTGAGATGGCTATAAATGTCATTGGGAGGAGCTTCAGGCTGATCATAGGCCTACTATTCCATCAGAAGCTGCTGCTTTCATCAGAAAATCTAGGCTATGATAATTGTTCAGATATTGTATGGCTCCTTAAACTTTCCATTTGGGTTCTTGAGAAACAGAAATGATGCTGCATCCCTCTCTGTGGAGAAACAGGATCCCAGTGGTAGTCTTGTCAGTCTTTGTGTACAGTGGCCTCAGGGGTAAATGTCCGCTACAGCTCAGGGGTAAAAGAGAAGAACGTTTGTCTGAATGCAAATGGGATAGGAGACAAAGTCCGCAACATTACCGCTCTTCAGAGCAAGTCTGAAAGAGGCCTAAGTGGTACAGAAAATGAATGATGAACCTCTTTCCATCTTTCCATCTGAGAGACTCTGCTTCTCAGAAATGCTCCTTTTATATCATGTTACTGACCTGTTGCCATGGCAACCTAATTAGTTTGATTTGTACCAATGACTTTCCAGCCTTTTGTTGCTCCTGTTCCAACTTTTTACATACGTGTTGCTGCCATCAGATTCACAACCGGCTCATATTTTCTATGAAATGATAAAATGTCTCAGTTTCAACATCTGATATGTTTATGTTCTACTGGAATAATATATGTATATACTCTACCGGGAATAAAATATAGCCTGATGAAATTTGGAAATCATTGCATTTTGTTTTTATTTACATTTTTCATAATGTCCGAAGCCGTTTGGGAATTCATGTTGTACTCATTTACTTCAATGTGTAGAAAAAACACAAGTCACGGTGATTAGTGAGAGATCTTTATTAGTTACAATATTACAAGGAGAAAGGAGCAAACATGGACACACCATCTTGTCACCTGACCCTTCACTGACCAGCAGACAGGTCTCAGAGGACAGGTTGGCTTGACAGGACAGTGAGGATGACACACAAGCCGATTAATAATTCCTCTGTGGTTAAACAACAAACTCCTACAAATTTAAGAGTGATGTTAAAATAAAAAAAATATTTCCAACCATGAGGGTACATTTCAAGAGTGAACTATAAACTACAAAACAAAGGAAAGAATCAGGTCTCCTGATCCGGTCCTGGTCCAGTCATCAGTATGATCCATACTCTGCGTTTTAACCCTTTCTGACCTGATGTGGTTCCAGCTTATTCTCTGGAAGTATTTCAGCTGTTTATTGAAACAAACTTTGGTTTAACTGAATGAAGATTTCAAACTAATCAGCAAAAAGGCTGTAAATACGCTGATGACATCATGTTTTCTGCCAGACCTCAGCATCACATCAGTGGTAAATTATGGTGTGGATTTTCATTTCATGTTTGCTTCATCATTTAGTTGGATTTTCCCAAATATGATTCCTTCTTTCCAACTTTATATCACATAAGTTTTCATAAACAGACTCAGATTCTTTTAATTAATAAGGGCGGAACATTCAGGTTTTCTAAAATAATAGAGGTTATATGGAAGACATAATCTGGGGTTGTTTCCATGGAGATGTGTGATGGGTTAAAGGCCAGACATGTTTCACAGGATCGGGTGAAGACGTGTCAGTTAAAGGGTTTCTGAGTCATCAAATCTGTTTCCACATCCACAGCAGACGGATTAAAGATGGAAAACTGGTTTAACCAGGAAAAATAGACCTAACACACATCTCTGAACATTTTATTCACCCAACAGACTAACAGAGTGGGAGTTTGGAAAAGTTTCACAGCATCACCGTCTGTTTGGGATGTTCCGTACCGTTTAAGCGAAAAGAAAATCTAAACATCCTGAAGTCAGCGAAAGAAGGAAAACCTTCTCTGGAATGTCATGGAGCTGGAGGGTCTGGATGGGCCGTGTTCAGCCCTCCCTCGGTGTGACTCGAGGCTCAGCCAGCGAGTTATGGATGATGCTGCTGATGGACTCCACTCCTTCTCCTTCCAGGAGGGTGCGATGGTCTCCTTCAATGACGTGAACCGAAACCTTACCATCACAAACCTGAAACACACATTTCAGACACAAATTATTGTGATTTCTCTTTTTGTGATTAACATATTATTATTTTCGCCGCTGCAAAAACGGTCCATCTAACCAAGTCTTGTAATCTGGTATTTAGACAAAAAAAGTCTTTATGATCTTGAGATTATTAATATTGTTTTCAGAGTATATGTCCTTTATTTCTTACTTAGTAAATGAATTCGCAACTTATCAAACTTTACAAAGCATTAAGTTCGAATTATAATAGTCCAATCCAACTATATTTGTAAATTTAAAATCAACCAGTTTTGTGGATACAAAGGCAACGAGGCGCCTGTGAGGAAAGATGGGGAGGATATTGAGGTAGAGCTTGTAAATTGTAAACCATTTTATACACTAATGTGCCTGAATATATCAGAGTTTCAGCCTCCCAGCTGAACATGCTGATGTTCATCAACACAACTCAGGTTTCTGGTCTAGAAACCAGAACAACTCACGTCGATTCTCTGAAAGGTTTTTTTTAGACATGTCATGATAGCGGTGTGTTTATCTATCCTGCAGAGTGGGAAATCCCAGTTCTGTTGCCGGAGAGTGAGTTATAGTTTCCCTAAAGCTATAAATATTCCATCACCACTCTATATAAACATACAGAGATACAATATTTTGCCCCGGCCTAGTATTCATCATTACACAGGAAATTCTTCAGTACAGAAGACAAATAGAAATAAAAATCATCAATTAATTGAATAGCTGAAAATAGAAATAGTTAAATAGAATAATTTTAAATGTTTGGGCTCCTTGTAGCCTTTTTGAGTTATTCTGACAGCAACAGATCATTGCTGATGTCTTTCCTCCTTGGCATTGCATTAACCTGAATGAACAGAGGAGCTCATAATGATGATTGATTAATTAGAACATTGATCAGCAGCATCCCAGAGGATGCCTAGATCGGTAGAGGTGTTTAGTTTGTGCAAGGTGTGTGTGTGTTACCTCGCCCAGTTTATAGTCGGCTCCCAGGTTCTGCTCATACTCGCTGCTGGTTTTGGCGCGCAGCAGCATCACGTTGCCGTGGTATTTCGTAGCAGGAACATATCCGTCAGCAGCCTTCAGCTTGTGGTAGAAGGTGGAGGCTGCGAAGTGCAGAGACTCACGACTGATGTTCTTGTGGTTGGAGGTGATCAGATCCACGGCCACGTCTACGCGGGCCTTCAGGTCCGAAAGTGGCAAGAGATTCTCCAACAGCTGCAGGATGAGAGAAAGAATGAGAGGAGGTCTCGTCATGGAAACCAGAACATCTTCTGAATGAAGTTCCCTAAACGGTCCAAACGCCGACCCCACAACTCCTCAGATGGAATTCAACAAGACATGATGCCAGAACAGCCCACATCTGGTCCAGACTTCCAGATGTCAATTCAAGTCAATTTATTTTATTAATCTATTAAATTACAATAAAAAAAGACATTTAAAAATACGTTTAGTAAAAAAAGGGGACACCCAGAAGCTATTAGAAGCTTTTGAAACCAGGCACTTCACATACAGCTACCCTAACCCCCCCCCAAAACGAAAACTAATCCTGGTTTCCACCCAAACCACCCAACCTAAATCCCAAGATACAAAGATACCCACAGAAATACAAAGACATCAGGTACTGGCACATGAATAAGGCAAAAGCATAATACAGAAATAAATACACTTGAGAGAAGTTAATCATTTCAAGTCCTCTACTATAGTCAGTATTTATAAAGTAAAGTATGGGATAAATTAATGACATTAGACATAATAAAAAGTAAAAATTCTTGTTTAATCCTTTTTTTAAAAATGGTCAGAGATGCAGCTTCTTTTATTGAACTGTCAATCTCATTCCAGATTTTAGGACCTTGACAGGTTACACTAAAACTAGTACACTTCAGTTTCCTTTTCTTTCCCTTTAAAAGCTATGTTCTCCTCGTGTTGTGCTCATGCGTAGGAAAATAAATTGGAATGAGGTGGCTGAGTCTGTCATTAAGTCTAAAAATTACGTTTTACATTACAAGGGCATTATGAAAAATGTTACACTGTCTAAGCTTCAGAAGCTTATAATGTCTGGGACATGTTTGACATGTCCACAGAGACTGGGATGTGTTCACTGACACTATTAAACTGTTTATTCTCAGTCTGTGGCCGTTATCCTCATCACAGATCTTCATCAGAACATTCGATTGGGTTGAGTACC
Organism: Leptatherina wallacei; assembly: GCA_028567055.1. Classification (NCBI taxonomy): domain Eukaryota; kingdom Metazoa; phylum Chordata; class Actinopteri; order Atheriniformes; family Atherinidae; genus Leptatherina; species Leptatherina wallacei. Next base: position 23,010,029 of record JAOXYM010000023.1, on the reverse strand, counting down.
TTGGTGTATTCGATGCCGGTAAACTGCTGGATGAAGGCGCAGAGAGCCTCAGTCTCAGCTTCTGACTCGTTTCCTGGAGTAAGTTTGGATCTGTAGCTCTGAAAGCAAAGAATTCACCAACGGATCAGAACAACCCACGAAATCCTTAGTCTCTGGCAAGTGACACTTTGTGACAGCCCTTAAATAAATAAAAACAATACGGGCAATAAAAGCAACTCCTACTGGGTGGAACGCCGAGAAAGAAGGGATTTAAAGCTGGACAGTGAGGATGCCAGTCTGACCTGCAGTGACAAAACTTCCACAGACCTGGTACCGCTACAGACGGAGCAGGACGGGGAGGCGGGGCAAGGTAATTTAAAAACTCAAAACAAATAAAAGGATTCAAAAATGAACCCTTAAAAGAACAGGCAACCAGTGCAGGGCAGATAAAACAGGATAAATCTGCTCTCTCCTTCGTGTTCGGGTAAACACAGTGCTGCAGACGGGACAAACATTTCTGAAAACACCAGAGTATAAGGCATTGCAGTGGTTATAACAGCCTGGGTTATTGATTCAAAGCCCTGCTGCGACAGAATGTGTTTAGCTTTTACCAGTTGCCTCAGTTGGAAAAAGCCAGATCTGACCACTGCACTGATCTGCTGGTGTAGATTTAATTTACTGTCCATTTTCACACTTGTGACAGCAGGTTTACAAAACTGTTCCAGAGGACCCAAGTCTACTGGAGAAGACCCACTGGCATCCGGACTAAAACTATGACTTCTGTCTTCTTTTCATTAAAATGGAGAAAGTTTAAGGCCAGAGTCTCTAGATAGTGAGTAATCCATGATAACGCCATTATTGGTCCCATTTTCATCTTATAAACTGTGTTGCTAAGAGACCTGGAAATGATGAAGCCACATTGTTAAACTTTCCACCAATCAGAGAGCTGAGGGTAATGTCCAATAAGTTTCAAATTAGATAAAGTTTTGATATTTTCAGAGGTGTCCCACATGGATCTGTACCGGGCTCTTTCCTGATGTGATCAGCGTATTCCTGATGTGTTGCATCAGTGTAATAGCCAATATTTTTTCTCCTGAAAGCAAAGACTTGAGAGAATGATGTTGGGATCAGAAAAGTCTTGGTCACTGTTGATCTGTGGGTTATTTCTACAAAGTACTGTTAGTAGTAAATCCTATTTTCTTGTTCTGGTTGGCCTTCATGGTGCTATATCTATTGATACATTCATTTTACATAATTTTAGCCTCATAATCTGACAAAATAGCAAAAAATCTCATGGATTTTTAAGGGTTAACATTCCTGTGAGATAAAAATGTGTGTCTGTTTCTCCAACCTGTGTGTACGCTGCAACGTAAGAGTGTGAGCCGTCAAACAGGAACAGATGATCCACAGACTGGTTCTGGTTCTCCAGCTGAGAGCACATTTCAAAAGCCACACAGGCTCCGAAGGAATAACCGGCGATGCGATACGGCCCGTCTGCCTGGAGCTGTCGGATGCAACTCACGTAATAATCTGCCAGAGACTGGATGCTGTCCAGGGGAGCAGCTGGGAACAGACAAAAGGATCATCCCTGGCTTAGAGTTCTGGTCTACAGACAGAATTGGGAACTTTCTCTTCGTCTTTCCGTACCTTTGGTGCACTGTAATCCGTAACACGGCACGCTGAGTTTGGAGGCCAGCGTCTTGAAGGCGGTGATGGAGCCCTCGATGGGATGGACCAGGAACAGGGGCCTCTCCGGGCTTTGGACCTCATTGAGTGGAGTCACGGTGGGACCGTGGGGGTTGACTAACAGTTGGGTTACATCTGATTCCAACACGGAGCGAATGGTATCCCTCTTGGCTGCAGCATGATGAGACTCTGGAAGTTTGGAATTAAACAAAAAACTGGAATTTTCTGGATTTACAAAGAAACCAAAGGAAGTAAAAAAACTGATAATCCACCGGAATACTGGATTTATCACACAGCTCCTACTGGTAGGCAGAATAAATATTTACCACTGTGTCCTTCAGGCTTGCTCTTGGACAGCGTTAGTAGCTTGTTAATGGTGAGCTGGCGGATCTCCCTCATGGCCATGACAATGTCATAGTCTCGCTCCAAAGTCTGGCGAACCTCCACACCCATCAAAGAGTCTAGGCCCAAATCAGCCAATGAGGCATCAGCGTTCAGACTTCTGAAATCCCGAACACCTGCAAAGGAAGAAGGAACGAGATTAAACCAGATTCATCTCTTCATGTTCTGAAGGAGTGTGGCCAGAAGAACCTGAGATAAAACGCTGACTGGATTTATGAACCAATACCAATTGTTAATCACTGGTTACAGACTGAATCAGCGTTTACAGGCCGGGTCGTGGTTAAAGGCTGAGTCAGCTGTTAAAGGCTGAGTCACTGGTTACAGACAGAGTCAGTAGTTACTTTGTCTCTCCGAGCTGTTAGTGTTTTCCGTGTCTTCCTGCAGGTGCTCCTGATGATTGTCTGCTGTGTTTGCTGAGGCATGTTTTCTTTTTAGTTTCTCTACAGGAGTAGCAGCTGGCTGTCTGGTTTCTCTGTTTGGGTTTTGATTGTACAGTTGTTGTTGTTTTCTATCATTTGTGTCTTTGTCTCCTTCTCTCCACTCTCTCCCTTCCATTGCTACTACTGTCAGGTTCATCTTTAAGATGTAAATTCACCAACAAATCAAAATATTTCAATATCAAATCATGGCCACTCATCCACAAAGTTATATCTAAATTATAGCCATAAAACTCCTTTCAGTAACGCCACTTTATTCGGAACAAGACAATGGCCAACAATCATTCTGCTGACAACAAAACAAAAAAACCTCCAAAGTCTAACATCATACCCAGAATGTGAGCGACAGCGTCCACCAGGTCTCTCTTGTTTCCAGCCTCGCTCTTCACCACTGTCCTCTCTGCCAGAACGAAGCTGGACATCACCGGATGCTGCTGACACAGGAAGAAGTCCAGCACCTCCAGGCAGGAAGTGATGCGCTGGGGCAGTGTTCCACCAATAATGGCATCATTACCACCCATCGTCTCCAGCACCACGCCTACATCACCGATGGCCCCCCACTGAACCGCTAATCCAGGCAGGCCATCATGGCGCCGTTTTTCACATACACGCTCCATCGTTGAGTTGGCGTAACCATAGTTACTTTGGCCGGCGTTTCCACGGCCGCAGCTGACTGAGGAAAAGGCCACGAAGTACCTGAGGTCTGGACAGGACCTTCTGGTCACTCTAAGGAGGAAACAGAAACCACAGCATCAGCATCCAGACAGCAGCTTGGAAGGTCCAGCAGGAAATGGCTCTTACTTGTCCAGATTTAAGGTGCCGTCACATTTCGGTTTGCAAACGTCAACAAAGAGCTCCGGGGTCAAATTCTCCAACATCCCGTCTTTCAACACCTGATGACACACCAAACAAACCGGTGAGGTTTTTTATCAACGTAGAAAATGTTCAAAAACGATCTAGAACAAATCTGGAGAACTTTAGACATGGAGATGGTGGCTTCGTTTGTTACCATGGCGAGATGGAAGACTCCTCCCACTGGGCCGAGCTTAGAGGCCTCAGAGATCAGCTGTTCTGCTCCTCCCATTGTGCTGACGTCATTAGTCGACACCAACACCGACACACCCTGGTCCTGAAACTCTCTGACCCGTTTTGCCTGATAACCTGGAAACAGAGAAATCAAAAGATCATCTGTGCCGGACATGTTTTATTCCCCATGAAATGTTCATTTAAAAAAATATACTCTGGATATATATAACAAATATAACAAAGCCATATTTTATTCCCAGTAGAACGTAAACACAAAATCTGCCACCAAACTTGTCCATCACATGTAAGAGATGGTCTCTGGTACTAACAAGAACATCAGAGAACTTACCGGTCTTGATGCCGGATCGAGAAGTCAGCACCAATCTGCGAGCTCCTCTCTCCATCAGCCACTGAGCGAGCTCCAGACCGAACCCCCCCAGTCCACCAGTGATGATGTAGGTGTGGGATGGAGGGCAGAAGGTCCGACAGATGGCTCGGAGAGACAAAGGTGAGGCCGGCTGAGCAGCTGGACCCAGTTCCTCACTGCAGATCTGTGGAAAGACCAGAAACGATTAGATCATGGACCACTGTGGCATCACTGGCCATCAGAGGAACTTCAGAGAAGAAACTGACCTTCAGGAGGACTTTACCGATGTGTCTGCCTTGAGCCATGAATCTGAACGCGTCCTCAACTTGGTCCCTCTGAAACACTGTTGTCCGTAGAGGCTGGACTACACCTGCCATGATGCCCTCCTTCAGCAACTGGGACACCTCCTCCCACTCCTTGTTGCCTTCTTCAAAGAGAGCATCCAGCAGGATCCCATGAAAGGCCACATTCTTCAGGAACAGAGCCATACCTGAAGAGAGTGAGAGCTCGGTGAACACAGCCAGTCTGAGAGAGTTCAGCTGAAACGTCCAACCACAGCTTCACCTCAGAGTTTAGACACATCTTTAGGCTACGCATCTTCCTGCATCACTTCCTGACCCTCCCTGGCTGAACAGAACCAGCCTTCTGTCTCACTCCGTCCACAGTTAAGAGGACAGTCCGGAGGTCAGGAGGAGGGAGACTCCAGCATCTGTCTACAACATCTGCTTCAATCAGGACCCAGAACTTTCTTTCACAGTTGAATCAAAGCTGCAGTTTTAGGTACAGATTTATCTTGATGAGTGGCCCAGACCGAAGCACGCGCCCACATCCATCCATCCATCACGGCAGGAAACATGGACAAGACCATCAGCAGCTTCCAGCTTCCTGCTCTGGTTTTGCAGCAGGGACCACAGAGTCGTGGACCCCCAACACCAGAACGGACCAGAGGGGCCATGTGCAGTCCATGTGGTCCACATCACTTAAGTGGGGTCCAAAACCAACATCTCGGGGCAGGAGAATAGTAAACAATAAAACTACACCAACACCAACAAAGATTCAAAGGAGGGGAAAACTGGAGCCCATGACCTGCATGAATCATGTGGTCTTAGTGGTCCATGAGGTCCCCCAACATGTGCCAGTTTATATGGTGCTAGTGGTCCACAAGATCCTCCAACACGAGTTGGTCTCTGTGGACCCTCCAGCAGGATCTGATCATGAAGCTGGGAGTTCTGGGAAGGAGGAAGTCTGACCTTCATCCTGCTTCCAGCTCTGAAGAAGGAATGCATTTACCAGGCTAGAGGGGCTGATCCCCCCTCCCTTCACCCTTCACCCCCCCTCCCCTATGACGCCACTTTCTGCTGGGTCAGCTGAAAGCGGTGTCAGAGGCTCTGAGCGGCTCTATCGTGTGTTGGGGTGGAGGTGGTAGTCCAGCCAGGTCAGCATCAGGACAGTCTCTACAGCATCTCATCTAACAGCTATTTCTCTGGTTCTCTAAAACCGGACCAGTCAGAACCATCAGACCGTGTCATATTCATCCTCCTTCCAGCTGATAGAGGAGGGGGTGAAATGTTTTCTCTGGGTAAGGACTGAAGATTACCTAGTGGAGTGTTGTTGGAGAGGTCGTACTTCCCGATCTCCAGGAATCGTCCATGTCTGGCGAGGCAACGAATGCTGGCCTGCAGCTTCTCCTCGGCCAGAGAGTTCAACACCACGTCTACACCTGGAACACATCATACATTCAGTTTTAGTTTCCTCCATGAGCGGAACTTCCTGCATTGATGAAGATGTCCAACCTTTTCCTTGTGTGTGGAGCAGAATGTGCTGCTCGAAGGAGGAATCTCTGGAGTTGGCGAAACACTCTGCTGAGAGCTGAGGGAACCTCTCCTGGAGGTAGCGCCGCTTCTCAGCTGAGCCTGCAGAGTCCAAAACGCAAAGCTCACACCAAACAGTCCAAACTGCTCACAGAGAAACACACCAGAAGAAAACTCACCGACGGTGGTAAAAACTCTGCACTTCCTGCTGAGCGCCACGCCGATGGCAGCCTGACCCACTCCACCCGACCCGGAATGGATGAGGACCGTTTCACCAGGCCGGAGTCTGCCACGCACCACCAGGGAGTAGTAGGCGGTGGCGTAGACCACCGGAACTGAGGCCGCTTGTTCCAGAGTCCTGCACAAAACACACACATCCCTGTAACTTGAGAAACACACACACACACGCACGCACGCACGCACGCACGCACGCACGCACGCACGCACGCACGCACGCACGCAACTCGCTCTACTGACCAGGAAGCAGGAACATCCCACAGGAAACGGCGGTCGGCGTCCACCACCGTGGCCAGACCTTTCGCTGGAAGAAGACCCATCACACGAACTCCTGCAGGGTCACGGCCTGAAAACTCCATTCCCAGCATGCACTGCTGCAGGGCCAGAGCCCCTAGAGAAACAAGACCAGAAGCAGTTGATGTCATCACTCAGGTCAGACCAGGAATAGGGACCCCCCCCCCCGACCCAGTCCCAGATGGCAATAATTCAGGGCAGCATCTGAAGAACCAGCAGTTCCGTACCTGGAATAGCATCCGGCGGCAGCTTTCCGGTGGCGAGCATGATGTCTCTGAAGTTGAGCGAGCTGTAGTAGACCTGACAGAGCTGAACGGACGGGTCGGTACTGACGAAGTGTCGGAGCGGAGAAGAGATCCAGCGCAGAGAGGCCAGGTCGCCTCGGGTCAGCACGTTGACGTACGCAGCGTCTGTCAGCTCCTCCTTCAGATCTACGCGGTTCAGACAGGATGGAGACTGATGTAGGTCTGCACATCATCAGGAATATCTGATCCATCATCCTGGTACTGAGATCCTACAGAGAAACTGAACCTCTACCTGGACCTCCACCTGTACCTCTACATTCTGGGGGTATAAATCTGGATCCCTACAGTTTTGAGGGGAAGCTAATTTAAAGTATGAATCAATTAAACCAGGACCAGAACCACATAGAACAGAACTATATGGACTAGGACCAGAATGACGTGGACCAGGAACATGAGGATACCGTGAGAGATGAGCTGGTGTCTGAAGGTTCCCCATCGCCCGTCTCTGAACACGTTCATCACCAGATCCCCGTCCAGCACCGTCTGGATGGACCGATGACCCAGCTGGAGAACCGGTGCCGCTGAAGATCCGTTCAGGTTGGACACAAAGATGCAGCTGAGGATAGAGCGAGGACACCAGATGTTAGCGCAACAAGTCTGATACACATCGTCGTCATGTTCTGACCCGTTTCCATGGTGACTTGAGGTCTTACCGTATCCGGCTACCGCCTGGTTCCTGCCGAAGACAGTTAACCATTCCCACAATTCCAGAGTAAGGCTGAGACGCCATCAACCACACAGGATGGTCCGAGTCTGACATCATCACCTGCTGCAAACGCACACACAGAACCGAGTCAGCTGACTCAACACCAGCACTTCCTGTTCTCTGCACGCCATTTTTAAAAGATACGGAAACACAACGCGGTCATCAGACTGATCTGTTCACCTGCAGTCCGATCAAACAAAGCCACATTTCTACGGTTCTACAGGTTAATAAGGGCTCAATTATCAGATCAATTGTGTCTTTTATTACTACCATATCTAAATCCTCCCAATCTGTTGATCTTTTATTTTCACATGTTTTTACTATGATCGAAAATTTCCTCGTTTAACCCTGGAAAGAAAAGAAACTATCGTAGCCTTATCTTTTTTCACAGTTGTACAAATTTGATCATTTTTTGGTATTTTTGCTGCAAGACTAGGACCCATCAGCATCTACTACACTATTTATTACTCCCCATGTGGCCTTTGTGCTGCTTTCAAATTTATTTAGTAGATCACTGTAATATCCTTTTTTATGATTTCTGATAATCGCTACCAGTTTATTTCTGCATTTCTTATACTTCTCTTCAGCTTCTTTTGTTCTCAGCTGTAAAAAGGTTTTGTATAACAGATTTTTCTTGCAAGCATTTTTCAACCCATTGGTCATCCAAGGTTTATCTTTGCTTTTTATTGTTCCTAGTTAAACTCCTTAGTTTACAGTTTTCATTATCATTTCATTATTAGATGAAAACAAGTTCAGAAGAAGTTTTGGACCCACCTGAAGAGTTTCTACCCACTTATAGTCGGCGCTCTCAACTGGTAGATAGACAGGCTGTTTACTGGGAGACTTGCGTCGACACAGGAAGAGGGCGGAGCCATAAAAAGACTTCCTGACGGCCACCAAGCTCAGCGAGGCCTCGGAGAAAACCTTCTCCCACTCAACCTGAGGAGAGAAACAAAAATCAGCTGAACATGAAGGATGCTGCGATCGACATAATGATAATTTCTTTCTTCTTCTGGATTAAATGAGGACAGACCGAATGATCTGAATGGATCACGGAAACCAGTCTGACCTGTGTGAGCAGTCCACGCTGGTTGCTGCTCTGAGCCGAGCTGCTGAGGAAGGCCACCATCTCCCCCACCGTCTCCCCCTTCAGCAGGGTGTGCAGCAGAACGAACCCTTCTTCTCTGGCTCCAGAAGCCAAGTTAGCCACCAGCATCTCGGGTTCTGTCCTGAGAGGACCCCATGCATGGTTACACAGAACCAGGTCCGCTGCCGACGCCAGACCTCCAGGAGCAGGGCTGACCAGAGGGTCCCACTGAGCCGAGGACACAGACAAATCCTGCAAGGTGGTCTCAAGGGGGGACAGGAGATCTAGGCTGGTCGCTGTGGTAGTGTAGTCCACTTGCATCATCGGCTGGATGTTGAGGAAGGGGATCACGCGAGGAAACAATCGACCATCATCTGAGAGCACCTGTCAGCCGTGGGAGAGGAAACAGGTTTAGATCCAGAGTCTGAGGCGTTGGTCTCATCATTCAGTCAGGAACCAGGTTTAAATTTTTACCTCTAAGACCCTGATTCTGCCAGGTGTAGAGTTTTCCATGGCGATGTCCAAGCAGTGTCTGAGGGCCGGATCATCTAACAGACCCTGCAGCAGACTGTCCTGCAGCAGACAGGCCCGCTCCTTCTCTACCACCTGCTCCAGTTCCGACTGCAGGTTCCCATTCAGCTCCAGACCACAGAGGAGCGTAAGCAGTCGCACCAGGTCGGGCTTCGATCCCTCAGGGGCGGGAAGACCACTGTCTGACTCCCCCTGTAGACCCGGTATGGACAATTGGACACCGTGAGGAGCCAACTTCAGCTGCAGCTTACGGATCAAATCTGGACGGAGAAGATGGAAGAAAACATTCAGAAGACGGTACAGATGGACAGTTCTCAGAGTCCAAACCAAACCAGACTCCCTGTTAGCTTCCAACAAGCAGGAAGGCCGTAGCTTCAGTTTATAGACGTTAGAGAATTCTTCTAATAAAGCAGAGAAATCATTGGACTAGAAGGCTGAAACCGACCCAACCGGTCTCTGATGACCTGAGGTATTTTCAACTGAACCCTGATCCTGAGCTGACGGGACAATCTGTTCCAGAACTGGTCCAGATCTGACAGGACAATATGATCCAGATCTGGTCCAGGTCTGATGGGACTAATTTTGTCCAATATGATCCAGATCTGAAAGGACAAATATGTTTCATATCTGATCCAGATCTGCTGGGAAAAATCTGATCCTAATCTTATAGAACAAATCCGTTCCAATATGATCCAGATCTGATCCAGTTCTCAGTGTGTAAGAGCCACATAGAACAGGTGGTCTAATGTAGGTCTCTGACACTCAGGGACCTGGTTTACCTTTGCATAGTCTCAGCTGTTCTGCTAGTTTCTGATTGGTTTTGAGGCACTCCATCTCCACATGGGGAACAAACACAAACTCCTCCAGGGTGGGGGGGCTCTGCTGCTGCTGCCTTCGGGGGGCCACGGTGGCGTGCAGACCACTGATTTGGACTCCACCAGCAACAATGTTGTCAAGGCAACGGTTGACATTGACGTGGACAGCTGGGAGAGGAAAGAGAAAAGTTTTCGGATTAACAGAAAGTAAAGAAACGACTGAAGCATGAGAGAAACGAGATGAACTGGGTTTATTCCGGGAGTCTGAACCCAGCACTGAGGAGCTCCTCAGACAGGTTCAGGGTCTAAAGGTCCACATGCTCAGGGTCTGAACAGTCGACAGACTGGAAGCACTTAAAACACACACACACATGCCTTGCTCAGACACTTCATTTCCTTCTTTTAATTATTTCTTCGTGTTTGGTTCATCTCCTGTAAGATCAATTCACCTTTTTTTCCATCAATGGACTCAGAAACTTTTTCCAGATGGACAGCCGGATCAATGCACACCGAGCGGATTCTGGTGGGTAAACGTAGACTACGACCCGGCAGCCCGACCACGATCATCTGCAGCATGGTGTCCAAAAACGTCACCCAGTTCCCCGTCCACTGCAGCTTCCCACTGTCTCCTGGAAACATAAAGAAAATTTGCTTACATTACATTTATTACATCTTGTGATCGGGTATATTTCCTAAATTTATCGCTCTGAATGAAGACCGAAGGGAACCAATAACAATGTTTCAATTTGCCACATGACTCTCGGGAAGCCTTACTGAAACGCATTTTGGTGAAAATCAAATTTGCCATCTTGCTTTACAAAAAAGATTTGAAATCATAATTTCCTGTCTTAATCCGTCTGGAAAAATATATTCACACAAGAGGAGTAAATCTTTATTTCATTTACTAATTAATGTTACCATGTTACAGCTGAGATCCTGTCACTATACCTACGATTCATCATATGCCCTGGCTACTTGGCAACAGGGATATCCCTTTGGCTGAATGGACAGCATGCATGACTCTCACCCAGGAGGCTAGGCCTCAAACCCCACCCGGGCCCTTCTTCGTCCTGCCGCATTTTGGCATTGTCGGCAGGACGAAGGAGGACCCGGGCGGGGTTTGAGCCCCAGCCTCCCATGTGAGTCATGCGCACTGATCACCCAGTCACAGGGACACTTAGGTCAATGCAGTACAGATTTGCAGTAAGTTCCTGTTTCATAGCAATGAGTGGCTTGTACAGAGAGCCATGAAGACATCCTATTTTTGTTAAATAGTGTAATGTTGACATGTAGAGGGCACCATCTGGGGAGGGGGGGGGGCACCAATGGATCCACCAATGAGTTTTGGGGCATGCTCAGACCCCCAAAAATGATATTTAGAGGGGTCGAGAAGTGGGATAAGAAGCACTACAATTTCGACAGGCCTTCACACGGCTTCTGGTGCTCGGGCCTAAAGAAAACTTTAAAGACAATAAGCAAACATGAGCGTTACCTGTGTTGTTGGACTCCAGGATTCCCTGGAAGGCCTTCTTGTAGTCATATCCTCGCAGTCGGAGCTCTTTATAAACTTCACCTGACTTCAGGTGAGTTTTGGAGTCGGAGTTGCTGGCAGAATCCTGATGAATCCGATCACGGAAAGAATCAAGGGCAGCATCCTCAAGAAGGCTCACCTTCCCTGAAAAGACAAAGAATATCACGTCGAACATAAAACAAAACCCTCTTAGAGAAGCTCTCTGTCATTTCTTTAAGTAGCATTCAGGAATATTTCTTCAGGATCCTTCAAGGATTTTCCAAAATTCTTCTTTGGATTTTTCTGCCTTTTGTTCCGTTCTCTGTCCAGATGATCTCACACTGCTTCGATAATGTTAAGGTCTGGGTTCTGTGGAGGATCCACCCCTCCATCTGACCTGTTGCCACTGATTTTCAGTCCAGTTCTTGTGTCATGTGGCAAACCTCACCCTTTTTTCACTGTATCTTGACTGTACCTTTAATGGGCCTGAAACTTGTTTTCAACTCTCTGGATTAATGCATGTTCACAGCACAGATATATTCCCAGCCTCCATCAGACTGGGATATCATCGGACCAAGTGTTTGAGCTACACTTGGAAGCTGTCCTGGAGAAGATCCATAGTTATAAAAAAAGTAGACTGCCATGTTTTAACACACACAAAGAAAATGAAGAAAAACAAAACAAAGGATGTTTCTGGCTGGTTGAGCAGCCATCAACCTGGTGTATCATTTAGTCAAAGAGGAGCCATGTTTCATGAAATTGAAGAGGATTGAAAATAAATCCAGGAGGGAAATTTTTTCAGATGCATCAACCTCATGATCCATTTCAGAGTTTGAAATGAAGTGAGCCTAGAACTTAAAGTTGGGTTTTAAAAATCAAGCTGCTTCTTCTTTTTTCTACTTAACATTCGTGCTTCAAATAAAGAAAAACATTTTCCTGAACATCATTTTGGTTCACAATCATCTAAATAAAGCCATCAATGTAAATGACTAATGATCAAAAGAAAACCCTTAAACTGTTTTAACGTGTGGAGCTGAGAGCACCAGTGTAACCAAAAAGTTGGTCTGACGCTCCAACTCACCGCTGACGGTCAGGTTCCCGTTCTCTGAAACCTCGAATGTGCTGGTGGCCGGCATCAGATGGACCTGTAGCTGAACAGAACCTGGAAGAAGCAGAACAGCGAGGAGAGTAAACACGGGGAAAAAGTAGCTCGGCGGATCTCCAGACCTCCAGCCTGTTGCTGTCCTCACCGGTCTTTGGGAGGATGGTGGCCCTGTGGATGGTCACATCCTCAAAGGTGACAGGGGTTGTTTCCATGACAACTCCAGAACTTCTCACCAAGGTCCGCCAGGCCAGAACCAGGTAGCCCGTAGCTGGGTAGAGGACACGTCCATCGATGCAGTGTCCAGTTAGATAGTGGTCTGCTGACTCTGGGTTTGTTTCTGTTGGTGGACAGAGAGGACGGAGTGTCAGATGGAAGATGACAAAACAGGATTCAATTCAATTTTCTTTTTTTCATTACCAATGTTGTAGATGGCAGCCGAACCAGATCCTCCCGAGCTGTAGAAAAAGTCCTCTGGTTTGGGGACGTCCCAGGTCTGGGAATGGTCCCACTGCAGGAGAGGGGAGATGAGAGGCGTCCCAGCCGGGACCGGGTACCTGACCGCTGGGCTGATGCCGTTACAGTCAACATTGATTCTGAAACGGGACATTAAAACCTTTGTCACCTGGGAGGTGGAATCTGCAAACCAAAGAGGACTAAATGAGGCGTTTACTGACCCGCTGGTGTAGAGTCTGCCGATATTAGAGAGGAAGAACTCCAGGTTGTTGGTGTGGCCTCTCTTTATCAAAGGGAGGATGGAACAGGTGTGCTTCAGGCTGCGTTTGAGGATGGCCTGGTCAGGAACACATCAGCAGAGAAAGCGTGTAACCATCAGCTGACCGAACCAGACCAGAGTTCACTTATCCTGCTCTGGCTTCACCAACAGTTTTAACTTGGGTCATAAAAAAAGCTTCAGATTTGAAGTTTCTGATTGGCCGACAGCGGAGGCCAGCTCAGTGGACGCAAAAACATGTTTTGATATCTTTGGTCTGCCTGTTTATTTTATGTCAAAAAATATATGTAGAGGCTGAAGTCTTTTAATCTCAGTCACCATGGCGACAGGATGTTTTCAGGACAGTCTCAGTTGTCAGATTATGAGGATAAAATTATGTAAAATTAAGGTATCAATAGATACAATATAGCACCATAAAGGCCAACCAAAAGAAGAAAACTGAACTTATTACTAGCAGTACTTTGTAGAAATAACCCAAAGATCAACAGTTACCAAGTCTTTTCTCATCCCTACATTCAGAAAAAAAATACTGACATTAAAACAAACACACAACAGAAAGTATTGGTTTCTGCATCACAAGACCCTCTGCAGTTTGCATATAGCCCATTCTTGAGGTTGATGATGCAATAATTCATCTGCTGCAGAGGGTTTATTCCTCCTGGATATACCCAATACCACTGTGTGTACGACTTCTTCAGTGCCTTCATCACGCTGTGCAGCTAAGGGAGAATATAGAGAACGTGCATGTGGATGTTCCCCTGGTCGTGTGGATCAGCGACTATCTGACGGACAGACTACAGATCTGTGTGTCGGAGCGTCTGACAAACATCGGGGAGTCCCAGGGAACTGTGCTGTCACCTACACAGCTGACTTCAGGTACGGCATGGAGTCCTGTCGTCTGCAGAAGTTCTCAGATGACACGGCCATGGTTGGGAGAGCTGAGAACGGACAGGACGATGAGTACAGGGTGGACCGCTTCATGATGTGGTGTAAGGAGAACCACCCGCTGCTGAATGTGGTGCAGCAGCAGGAGTTTGGTGGTGGACCTCGGCAGGAATAGACCACCAGCCTCTCCTGTACAGCGGTGGAAGTTTAACTTCTTGCAAATATCTGCGATTTCAACTGGATCACAGGCTGGAGTGTTCCACTAGTGCCGTGTACCAGAAGGATCTGAGCAGTCTCTACTTCCTGTGGAGACTCAGGTCCTTTAATGACCATTGGTCTGCTGTTGCAAGCACCATCTTCTTTGCTGAATGAACTCATCAGAAAAGCAGAGTCCATCATCAGGATGAGGCTCCCCACTCTGGAGGAGGTGGTTATGGACAGAATGCTGGCAATCATGGACAATAATTCCTGATAGGTTTTTGAAATGATCTGTGGCGTCTGGTTCTGTGTTTTCTGTGTTCACTTTTAATGTCAATTAAAGAAAAATACCTGAAAAATAAAGAATAGGACATGATTAGAGTACCTGCAGTAGAGCATGAGGAGCGATCTCCACCACCACAGCGTTTTCAGGGATCAGCCTCAGGGCCTCCTGGAACAGCACCGGACTCAGCAGGTTGTTGACATGGTATTCAGATGAGCTGTACAGAGCCAGAGGAGACTCCCACTCAGACTGAGGGATGCTGGTGCTGACCCAGCGGCCAGAACGCCTCCGTGGCTCTTTGATCACCTACACGCCACATGATACAATGACACGGAATATTAATTTCAAAACGAGTGCAGACACCACTGTTACCAACGGAGACAAGGTCAGACAGAAGGCTGGGTGTATACAACCACAACTCCAACAAAGCCGGGCTTCTGTGTGAAATGTAAACAAACACAGAACTAAATTATTCAATTCCCAGTAGAATGTAAACATAATATATAATTCCCAGTAGAACATTAGATCAGGTGATGAAACAGACATTTTACCATTTCATGGAAAATATGAGTCGATTGTGAATCTGAAAGCAGCAACACATCTGTAAAAAGTTGGAACAGCCTAATTTGACAACTAATTAGGTTGCATGGCGACAGGTCAGTAGCATGACTGGGTATAAAAGGACCATTTCAGAGAGGCAGACAATCTGAGACAAACTGGGTCTGAAAATTGTGGAACAATTTCAGAAACATTTTCCTCAGACTTTGAAGATCCCACCATCTACAGTGTAGAATATCATCAGAAGATCCAGAGAATGAGGAGGAATCTCTTCTTGGGACAAGGCTGGATCTTGCTGATGTTCTGCATTAAAACCAGACAGGATTCTCTACTGGAAACCACTGCATGGACCCAGAAAGACTTCCAGAAATCTCTGTCTGTGAACACAGTTCACCCTGAAATCCACAAATGCAGGTTAAAGCTCTATGATGCAGAGAAGAAGCCAGATGTGAACAGGATCCAGAAACACAGCCGTCTTCTCTGGACCAAAGCTCATTTAAAATGCTCTGAAATGAAAATATGAACTTCTTTCTGGAAAGCATGGACGGCGTGTCCTGCAGACTAAAAAGGAGAGGGAGCATCCAGCATCTCTGATGGGATGGGGTTGCATTAGTGGCTATGGCAGCTTCCACATCTGTGAAGCTCCATCATGTGGGTTTTAGAGCAAGATGGACAGAGTTCACCGATCTGAGACAAACTGGGTCGAAAAATTGTGGAAAAAAAAATGTTCCTCAGACTTTGAAGATCCCATCGTCTACAGTGTAAAATATCATCAAAAGTTTCAGAATTAGGAGGAATCTCTGTGCACAGGACAATATTGGAGGTTAAAACGTAATTCTACTTTGGAAATCACTGCATGGTCTCAGGAACACTTCCAGAAATAAAAATTGTTGTTTATGTTCTACTGGGAATGAAATACAGCTGGATGAGATTTGTAAATCACTGCATTCTGGTTTCATTTACATTTTATAAACCGTCCCACCTTTTCTGTAACAAAAGTTATAAAACATTTGTGATCATAAACTAGATAAAATTAGAAGCATGAGAGAGGGAAAATAGTTTCTGAACCTTCTTCAGAGCAGCGAGCAGCGTTGGACCGATGGACGACATGTAGTGGGAGTGGAACGCAACCCCGGCGCTGCGGACTTCCTTCGCAAACACTCCCTGCTGCTTCAGATCCGACACAAACAGACTGACCGCTTCCTGCAGGAACAGAGTAAACATGTTTACAGAGTTCTGATCGGTTCCGGTTCTGGTATTTTGTGTTGTAGTTCTGTAGGTTACAAAAAACATTTTAGTAGGTATAGGTTTAGAAACTGTGAATGTGAAGGACACACACAGCTGCGCAGGTTGAGTGTGTTCAGGTTGTGTTAAACATGAGGTAAAAGACCACCTGAGGACCAGAGACGGTCACAGTGTCCTCGGCGTTGTGGCAGGCTGGAACGACCCCCTGAGGACACTGAGCCATGCACTCCTCCCAGGTCAACCCTGAAAACACAAGGTCGGAGGATCAGAGCAGCGAAGAGCCACAGACACGGAAACACCAGCACTGCAACGAACATTCAACAGGATTTACCTTCAACTTCATCTAAAAAACACTATATTCCAGATTATCTGTACTTTTAGCCTAAAAAGACATCAGTTTAAATTCTGTGACTCACCTGAAGATTAATATTTCTGATTAATGCCAGAGCCGTGGCTTCTACAGCTACGATTATTTCTGACAACCAATAATTAACCTCTCTTCATCAAATTCACTAAGAGAAGCAGGAGGAGGAGAACTGCTATGAAGCAAAAGAAACAGGAAGATAATGAAGTAAATAAGAAGAACAGGCTGAATAAGAGAAGCAGAAGAAGAGAAGAACAGGCTGAATAAAAACAATCAGAAGAAGCAGAAGAGAAGAAGAAAAGCTGTGACTGTAGTTTTCTAGTGTTTAACCCGCTACTGTCATTACTGTCACCTCCATCTCTGCGGTCAGACTCAATAGGAAAGAGAGAGAAAACATCTTCAAATCTTCTCTGAAAATTTATCTTTTTTTAACTCGACTGAAGGTTTATCATTTTCTGGAATATTCCACATCGTCTGTCTCCTGACCTCAAAGAAGGCAAAGAACAAGGGACCATACCAACTGCAGCCATCCCTCCTGGAGGAAGGTCGGCCTTCTTGATGCAGTGTCCTCTCCAATAGGCAGCCAGGATGGCCTCGGTGTGGCTCAGAGAGCCGTCAGCGTATCCACAGGCCAGTTCTCCCACAGAGTGACCCACGATCCCGTCAGGCTGCAGACCCATCTGGGTCAGCATGTCGATCAGAGCGATCTTTAAACACAAACATCTGTAAACAAAACAGCCAAACATGGACATAAACTCTCAGGAATGACATCTGGACTCTACCTGAATGGCAGCGAGGCCAACGAAGGCGTGAACGGTGTCTTCAAAAGTGGATTCGTCTGCCTCCATGAGCAGCCGAGACACGACCAGACCGGTTTCCTTCAGGGCGGCGTCCGATCTCAGCACAGACTCTCTGAAGGCCGGAAGCTGCATGAGCTTACGACCCATACCTGCCCACTGTGTTCCCATACCTGGAGACACAGAGAGAATGGGTCAAATACCTGGACATCAGATCCCCAGAGGATCCACCAGGACATAGATTCCTAGAGCATCCACAGGGACATCCAGTCCTGAGAGGATCCACCAGGACATCAGACCTCGAGAAGGTATATCAGGACTTCAGATCCCGAGAGGATCAATGAGATCACTGAATTGTGATGTCCTGAGGGATCCATATGATCTGAATTGAGCAGCATTATTAGACTTCTGAGAGCTATTGATGACTCACCTGAGCAGACGTACCACAGAGGTCTGACAGCAGCCTGAACCTGCTGCACTTCCATAATGTCACTCGGACATCCAATCAGAGCGTAGCCCCTGTACGGCATGCTGCTGGGAGGGATTCCCGACACTCCATTCAGCAGAGACAGGAAACTCTGGTCTGTGCTGTGCTCCTTCCCCTTCTGCAGGATGGCCATCACCGCAGCTTCTGATCGGCCGCAGGCCTGGAGGACTCTGGGAAACATCCCAGGTGAATCTGAGTCTGTCGGTTCATCAGCTGGACGCAGGATGATGTGAACGTTTGAGCCTCCAAATCCAAATGAGTTGATCCCTACGATGCCTCGTCTGACCGGGATAGGTCTGTCAACAACCTGAACCCGGCCATCAGTTAGGGCGGGTATGTCGGGATTAGGATTGCTGTAATGAAGGTTGGGTGCCCAGACTCCTCGTTCCAAAGAAATTAACACCTGGATAAACAATAGCACATAGGCAAAGTATAATAGCTCATAATATCTGGTTACTATGGCAGCAGTAATGACATCACTCTCAACATTTCTATTCTATCAGACAGAAATCAGACTAATGATCAGTGTCTGGCAAAGATTTTCTGTGTTTGGAAAATCCTTGAAAATCCAGGTGATATCTGGTCCTGGAGCAGTCCCGGTGTTTTCCTACTGCATCTTCTGGCACATGACATCCTATGATAGCCTATCAGATGTCACAATGATGAGAATACTGCTAGTGTTAATATAGAAGATGATGAGTTTTAATATTTTAGTGTTTTAAAACAGATTCTTACACATTAGGGTTTATTATGTTTATTATATTAATATTCTATCTTATATTTTCTAATATTGAATTTTATAAATAATCTTTTAATTTATAGTCTATTTCAACTTATTCAATCATTCATTTTCTAACCCTGCCTCTCGCCTGATAATTGTTGGGATAGGCTCCAGCCCACCCGTGACCCTGCATGGAATAAGCAGTACAGAAAATGGATGGCATTCATTTTCTATACCACTTATTCTGATTCAGGGTCACTGGGAAGCTGGAGTCTATTACAGCAATTAACAGGCAGGGCACACCCTTGACAGGTCACCGGTCCATCACAGAGCTAATTTTTCATCTCAGTTTTCATTTTTTTTAGGTCTTATTTTTATTTAGTTTAGTCATTAATTTTTAAAAACATGTTCCTGAGTTGTATTGATAATATTTCATATTCCCCTTTGCAATAATGATTGCACAATGCACAATAATGTGATTTTGCTTCAACAGTATCAGTACTGGTACAAGTTTCCATATTAATATTTATGAAAATGTACCGTAAGCTAATGATATATCAACAGGAAAAAATTAGCGATGGACAGACAACGAAAAATGAAGTTTGTGAAGTTCACTGGTTGCAAACATCAAACAACATGGAGCTTGCTGGCTTGTGCCGTGGAGAAAAGTGTCTTCTAAATGACAGTAGAACAGAATAGAATGGAGCCAATGTGGCTTTTAGTTCCTATGTGTGAGTGTGCATGGCCGTTTGTCTTGTCCTATTGCATCACCTATTGTACATCTATTGCATCACTTTAATTATAAAACTTTGCTCTATTTCATATTATCTGATACTTGTCTTCTGCCCCCTGGTGGACACCTTTTTCCTTACAACAATTCTGACATCACAGTAATATTCTGTAACTATATACAATTTTTATCCCCCACATTTTGTTAAAAGACCAAAATAAAAATTTCAGACTTAAAAAGAAAAAAAAAAATTGTCCATTACGCTTTGGGTCAGAGTTTAAGGATGTAAAGCCCCACTACTGAACTCCAGTCAGTAAAAGTCAGTCTGATGTTCAATGTGGGAACATGAATGGCAATCACTCCCGTGTTTTTTGGTCATGTACAAAACTGCAACCATTTGGGACAGAATTCTTACAACTTTTGAGGACATACGTAGACTCATCACTACGATACTAAAAGATCACTACAATACTAAAAGATCACTGGCTTTAAGTCAAAGGGGGATCAGACAGATAGAGCTAATGAGCTGAACACGTTCTTTAATAGGTTCAGTTCACCCCCTGCCTCCAGCCCAACAGACCACACACCCTC
>JAOXYM010000023.1:22931183-22942582 GCA_028567055.1 Leptatherina wallacei | reverse complement strand
TCCTGATTGGACATTACCCTCAATTTAAGCTCTCTGATTGGTGGCAAGTTTGACAGGAAGTGGCTTCATCATCATTTCTGGGTCAAAATAGAGGTGATGAGTGATGAAAATGTGATAAATAATGGTGTTGTCATGCATCACTCAGTCTATGAATAAATGCTATATTATACGGCTGGATTGTAAACCTGGACGGGATATAAATGCTTCCCTGCTAGTCACTAATAACTCAACTGTACGTGATTATTATTCTTACTCCTCACCCAGGTCACCTGCCCGTCCACCCCAGCTCCACAGATAACGTTTGCCTCGCATGGAATTTCGAGGAGCTCCTGGCTGTCCTGCGCTCCCACCGCAGCGTGGTGTGTTACATGGCGGGACACGCCCACGACGGCGGCTACTGCCAGGATAAAGACACAGGGGTGTACCACCTGACGCTGGACGGGGTGATCGAGACGCCACCCGACAGCAACGCCTTCGCCACCGTCTCCGTCTACACAGACCGGATGGTCCTGGAAGGGAGGGGGCGGGTCACGGACAGAGTGTTTATGTTTTCATGATCCCAACACGAATAAAATGTGGTTTATGATGCAAAGATGGCTGTGACGGCAATCTGCAAGACTGGTACACACTCCAGGAAGTCAGGGAATTTTGAGTCACTTTACAAGAAGAAATGCTTCTTTTTTCCGTCTCATAAGGAATTTTTTTCCTTTATTTTTGCCTTAAGTTACACTTTAAATGGTTTTAAGTAAACCAGAAGTATAAATCAATACTTTTAGTTCCATTAAAAAGCCAAAGGGAAAATACAACTTATATACTGTAGAATATTTACTGCACTTTGTTTAAAATCATTGCTAAGGGAGACATCAAAGGCTAAATGATAAAGATGTATGTAAAAAAAAAAAGATGTAGTTTCTATTGGAAATAATGCCTTTTTGGATTAATTTTATTGCACATAACTGATGTTCATATGCTGTGTTTATGCTCAGCACGCTGCGAGGAACAGTTCAGCGGAGTCGATTGTTCTACAGGGTTTACTGCAGCTGTCGGGCGATAAGATGACAACCATCTGCTTGGTTTGCACTGTAAACTCAATAACATCAATAATAAAACCCTCAAATGAACTTTTATGTCCGATTAAATGTTAAGCTCACACTCGGGCTTCTTACGATGCATTCAGGTCACATGGGACACCTGGATGCATACGCTACATAACCTCTGACACCTGCTTCATACTTTAGTTTATCTCAAAGAGAAGTAATGTTCAGCTCTATATATGACGTCTTTAGTTATGAGATAAAAGATTTTACACAGTGGGACTCTAGACAAGAGTTTACAATAAAACATTTTGTGGCCTTTAAAAATGTTTGTTAACGTTGCAGAAGTCTGAGCTAACGGTTACACTAAATGCAGATTTATTTTTATTTCTAAACATATTTCAAGGCTCCATTTCAATGAATATCCCCATCCAATACACTGATGCTTCCTATAATCTGCTGACGTCTCAGAGTATTATTCATATCAGTGACACTATATCTGCTCTTTCTGACCAATTCTACCACAACAATGTTTTTCATGCTACATTTCTACCTGTAAAGGGATTTCTTAACATCGCTGTATTGATGTTTATTCATGTAAGAGACGATTAATATTCCAGTAGAATCTGGATGAAAATGTGCTGGAATAACGATGTTAATTCATGATCAGATTATCAGCTCTGTATGCTGTTGTCACGACAACACGGGGTATTCCACAAAGTGGGTTTACTGGTTTAGCTGGCTATGTTAACCTAGACTAAGCGGTAATCTCTGGTTTTCTGTTCCAAAATGGCTAATCTAGAGAAGTTAATGCAGAAACATATGCTGTGAACTTAGCCCGGTGGGGAGTGGGTTTTGTTCTGGCTATGCAACTTTATCTCCACCAGGATGATCTGGTTAATGCTCATCACCAGCTCCTCCCCGAACCTGTCTTCCATCCCTCAGACCTCCACTTATTGGTAGGGAAATATACTCTTATAGTATATCCTTTGTGGTAAGCCTATGGTGATATTTCATCTATGGAAATTAATATTGGCTCCAGGAGGAATGTTTTATAAGGTGCAGATGAGAAATTCATACCAGTCGGAAGAATGGCGGACATGGTTACATCTCCTTATAATATAGACTAATAATATAATATATTATATCTGTCCTTGACCGTTTCCTGTCCCTGGTTTGGCCTTTCTATACTAAATAAACATACAATAGAGGTCTACAAAAAAAAAGGAACAACTGCAGCTTATTCAGAACTCTGCTGTCTTCACCAAGACCAAGAAAGTAGTCCACATCAGTCCAGTCCTGAGGTCTTTACACCGACTCCCTGTCCATCTGAGGATAGACTTTAAAGTTCTGTTGCTGGTCTATAAAGCTCTCAGTGACCTTTGGACCCAGTATGAACCCAGCAGACCCCTCAGGTCATCTGGATCTGGTCTCTTATCTTTACACACTCATTTAGTGAATGTTTTTATCCAAAGCGACTTACAATTGAGTTTTTGCCAGTGGTGCCAACACTGGAGGACAGGACGGTGAGGTGTCTTGCCCAAGGACACAACCACAGTTGACTGGGGCAGGATTTGAGCTGCCAATCGTGAGCTTATTGGACAACCTGCTCTACCACCTGAGCTCAGTTCCCAGAGTCAGAGGCAGACATGGAGAAGCTGCATTCAGCTTCTATGCTCCACATGTCTGGAACAAACTCCCAGAAAGTCTCAGATCAGATTAGATAAATCCAGATTAAAGACCCTCCTGTATTCTGCTGCTATTCATGAGTTTTGATGTAAAAGTTCTTCTCTGCCACTGCTGAACAGAAAAAGCTGCTTGGAAACATTTTTGCTTCCAGGTCAATTAGTCTAGTCAATTTCATTAAGTGAAGTCGTGTTCATCCTTGATCCTGTATTTAATTAAATCATGTAAAACCATAATCAAATTGAAAAGACTATTTAAAAATAGCATACTGAGCCAATACAGGATGGAAACAATGTAGACTCCCATTTGTATATTTACCATTATTGATCACTGCCACTTCTTTACTAATCAGTTTCCTTTAAAAATCGATGCTGAATAAAGAAACCTTGTTGAAAAGTCATTCTTTCTTTTCCTTAAACAATCATATGAGCTGGAAATGTCCATTGTAAGCACTTGTGAACAGAAAATCACGATATATTAACATCTTAACTGTGAACATATTTGTGGAGTTGAGTATGAAAAACTTCTCTTCCAATGCTAGCTGCTTCAATGTGGCGCCATCTAAAAGGGAAATAAACAAGCTTTCACACAGTATAAAATTTATTACCAAGGAATATAGTTACAGCAAAAGAATTCATCCACCACCATCAAATTCTCTTTACTTTTTCTACTAAGTTTATATTTAGCTTTTTGAGATTTTCGACGGCCCGTGAAGGCAGCGGCGACACAGACGTGGCCGTGGTGCAGCTGCTGCGTTCAAGTGGCGCAGTGTCCCGTGTGGAGGCAGAGAGGGCGAAGTTTCACTCTGCATTGCAGCCTGAGCGCTGCCGCTGCTGCCGGAACATAACAATGGCGACTCCCGGTCCTAACAGCAACTCCACAAGCTCCGGCAACACCGTAGGATCCACGTCGCACCAGTTTCACCAGCAGACACAAAGCAGCAGCATGCAAGGTAGGCGGCGGTGCCTCTTTCCCACTGTTTCCTATTTCAACCAGAGCCATTGGAGTTAGTAGGACAACATAGCTTGTGGCTTCCTAGAGGCATAAACACCATCATCAATGTAAATTTAATTTACTCAGCGTTTCCGTTTGTAGCTTTCAAAATATAAGGCGGTTATTAAACATTTGTTTATACAATGTAATTTCTGAGTACTACACTGTTGACAAAGTTTTTAGTTTGACTTACATGTACTACTAAGAAACATTTTTGTACCTTCATGAGAAATTAAACTTAAATGAAAATCATAAATGCGATATTTCAACGTTCCAATGCCATTATTTTGAAGAGGCATATGCGCAACTTCCGCTAACACTACCTTATACTTTGGTTAGCTTTAAATAGCTCAGCAGTGTACATGGCTGCTGAGTTAGCAGTGATACAGAAGCTCCAGCTGATTTGTTGAACCGACGGGGCTGTGATCGCTCATTCAAACGTTTTCATATCTACAACTTGTCACCTTTTAATAGCCTCCGAAGTACATAAATATCAAACCGCTGTCTAATATGTGCACCTGATATTATTAGCATAAGGCTGCTACAAGAAGCACAAGGCCCTACCCTGAAACTAGTTTCTCTCCCAAACCAGGCCACCTCTACACTGCACCGCTGACAGTAACAAAGTCATGCATTTTTATTTTAAATAAATCTAAATTTGGCATTTGTAATTGTGTCAAAGTCCACATTTAAACGTTGTTTGCTTGAGTCTTGTTGCTAATGGAAGTCGAGATTACAATGTTTTGTAACGTGCTAGCTGAAACTACACAGTTGCTATTTTTAAACAATGTGCTTATTTTCGTAGTTTAAGCGTGTTTTACGTTTAAATCTTTGCAAAGTTGAATGTTTGGAGATTTAACTAAAGCCTCAAAGCCAACACTGAAATCCATTATCGGACCGGAAGCCAATCAAAGCTTCGACCCAGCTAATTTCATGTCATGTTTGAGTAATTTGTCACAGACATTGACGAAAGCTTGTATACACTATGTTTATATTGTAGAATAACTGGTTTTCATACAGTGGGCTGTGGTTATATATGTCATTTAACTGGGGGGGAAATCACGTCCTGTCCGATAATGGATGTGTGGATAGTATCTGCTGGATCACAGACATCTTTCCCACTTAATGATTGCTGGAAATCTTAATTTGATAAATAAAATGTCAGGGTCAGAAGATGTAAGTTGCATTTCCTTACTCTGTGACAGATGTCTAGTATCAAATGTTTTATCTAAACCTTGCAGAAACCAACACCTGCTGGAGATGTCAAAATGAAACAGGTATTCATTCTCGTTCTACAAGGTTTTAGTCTGCTCCTAAGAGGGTACTTTTTGTTTATTTTGTGTTTGTTTGAGCCATATCTATGCCACATTCTTCAAATTGTTCCCTATCCACCATCTTTTACTGGTCTTTGTTGTTGTCTCTGAAAGTTTTTTATTGTTTGTTTTCCTTCTGTAGAAACCTGCCTTTTTATTCTCTTATCTGCATGTTTTTCTTTTTTTTTTTCCTTCCCCAATTCCATATGGGAACGACCTGAGGTTGACACAGTAGACAGATCCCATTTGATGAGACACCGGGAAGCAAACCCCTGTCCTGAAGTGTGTGTATAAAAATGTGACTGTTTTTGAGATACTGAACCGTTCTCAGTAAGCTGTTTTAATGACTCAGTGCAGCATATAAACACAAAATCTTAGTCAAGTTCCACTGGCATATATCACCTCTCACTATTATCATTTTTTACTGATGCTTGCCACTTCATGCTCTCTTCATTGCCACAATTTAAGAAAGATAGTAATACTCGTGTTTTAAAAGCTGCATTAAGGAGCCCACTCACAAAAAGCTGCTGTGTGTGTATCTTTTAGATAAGCAATTGAATAGCTTCTATAAAATAAATCAACACTACCAGTGGCTAATAAGGTGAAGCAGAGTGCAGTATGTCCATAACTCTTGAGTACATGGGATGACCTGATGCATTAGCCTGTTTGTTTAATATTTATTTACTGGTGACCAATCTGAAAAAGGCCTAATGCTCATCAGTGCTACCGGAGTGCTAAGATAAGGATAGTTTCCATTTAGGAAGCAGATTTATGAAGCATTTATCTGAAGTCCCTTATACCTGCAGCAGGCAGCTGTTGGAGCGTCCTCAGTTGAAGAAAGTAAGGAATTATTGTGATGGGAGAGATAAACTTGGAACTACTCAGACAAGAAAATCTTTGCCTTCTGAAGTGGCTCAAAGTGAAAGAAAAATGAAAGACTCAAATAAACCTTATGAATGTTTCATCTTACACTTTCACACCAGACAGTTGTTTACCAACGTCTGCGTTGTTCCTCACCTTCAGGAGCTGAGAGAGTTTGTTTACTGGACTTTTGCAAAGTTTGAACTGTGTTTGTGCTTTAACTGGGCAGCCGTAAGTGATCATTTCTGAGCTTAAGAAACTTTCTGAGTAGCTGTCAGCCCCTAGAGATGTCACGGTTACAGATTTTCTTGGTACGACTATTGTAAAAAAACAAATAATCACGATTTTACAGTTGTCACGCTTATTATGCGATAATTAAATTCCCAACACTATGCATGTGTAAAATGGCATGAACGCTCCTTATAGGTCTTACAGATTTATTAGGGCTGTCAGGATGAATCTGTGGAATTAACACTTTTACTTTTGCATTATCTCAGTGAGAGAAGCTGATTTTTTGGGCATGTGTGCTTTGTCAGAGCGGTGAACTGAATCCACCAAAAAACACTTTATCCTCCTTATTTATGAAGTTTCTGACAGTTTTCCAATCTTACGCTTAAATTGGTCATCCTGCGGCCCTTCATCTACACGTCAAATGACTTTGTCTTTTATGTAAAGTGACGATATTGAGGAAACTTTACTATTAATTAATTGTCACGTTTAATACCACGATTAATTGTGAAAACTGTGACATAGCTAGGTACCTCCTTGTCAGAAATGCCTCTTGATTCACCAAACTGAGACACTGACCAGCCGCTGTATACTGAGGTTTATAGACTGAATCATTTCTACTTTACAATTGTTCTTTTTTTTAAAACGGACTGTCTCTTTCAAATAGATTATTTTGTATTTTATATATATATATATATATATATATATATAAAGACAAACCGTAGTCATTACAAGGTCAACCACTTCAAAATAAAAAAAGAATCTACTTCAGACTGACCCACTTCAAATAGCAAAGTACACCAGTCAGAAATATTTATTTCTTCTAATCATCTCATTCACTTAGTCAACAAATTATGGCTCAAGTGAGTTATTTCAGTTGGAAATATCATTTCAGAAATTGTGATGTTTAATAAGAAGTGACGGCTCTGGTAGTAACAAGATCATCAAATCTGTATTTATGAAGTATTTTCAGCAAACACTGTTAGTCTAAATGGGATAAGAAGAATGAAAACTTAGCCGAGGTTAGCTTACTAGCTAGCTTTAACAAACTAGTGCAAAGTTATAGTTTATATAGGCTCCTAAGATACTTTTTTCTCTTCTGTTCCAGAAAATATGTGTTTTTACTATAAACTAAACTGTTAAAAGACCAAATTAGGTTAATTATTTCTTAATTTTTTAAGCCTAATTTTGGTTAGCCAGATAAGCTAATGTTGCTATTCTATGCTCCTTTGTTAACAAAACAAATGACCCCTATTTCTTTGTAGTAAAATACAAACTTTGATCTTGATGCTAATTATAATTGAAATATACCAAAAAATTTAAACAAAGTGTTGATGAGAAATTTGACATTACACTCATATCTTTCTGATATAAACATGGAGCTACCACTAGGCTAGCAGCTAGCTAACGTTAGCCTTTAGTCCAGAAGTTGTCAAAGTGTTTCTGCCATGCCGTCACTTTGGAGGAATAAACATTTCTCGCCACCAAGTGGTCTGGAGTGTGGACCAGAATGTTTCCAAGAGCCAGAGTCGTCAAAACATTTGTTCCTCTAGGTGGTATCTGCCAGCTGAACATGACCAACTCCACACTTTGTGTGTTTATATACCACTGAAAACCACAAGACGTAGTTCTCGGATCGTCTTCTATTCATATCGTATTGAGGTGATAACAACAGGGGTGGTTTCACCGAACCCAGTCAATCAAAAGTAGTTTTGAAGCAATTTTTTTTCTTTGGACTTGAATTGACTAAACCTCATTAAATGGATCCAGTCCTCATTCGACTGGAAATACAGAGCTTAGAAATAAAAAACAGAGCTGCGTGGCTAATCTGCACGAACCCACCGAAATGTGGCACATTTTAGGATCTAAATCCCAGTCGCAGTATTCTGGCCTTTATCCCATTTTCAGCGCTTTGTTTTTGCTGGGATGTCTCTCTTAAATCAAACAGACCTTAAGAGGATGTAGTAAAATGTTTTTTCTTTACTTCAGGGTTTCAGATAAGCCTGTCTGGAGTGCCCCAAAGTAAGCATTAGACCGGCACATGAAGCACACTGACCTCTACTCTCTGTGGGTACACCTCAGTAGTCTAAAGTGGTTTCCTTCCCCCTCCGTGCAGCTCAGTGAGCCACGCTGATGTCCAGTTGTTGGTTTAAGGCAGCGCGTACGGCTGCGTTGTGACTGCTCTGCACTGATAATAAGATTCTTGTTTCATGCTCATGGACAATTGGGTAAAACAGGTGAGAGGAGGGGGCCGCTGTAAACTACTGAGACAGCCTGTATGGTGTTCTGGTAGTTGGGGAGTCTGTCCACTGTTCACTGCTATTAACTGTCGCAAGACTCAGTCATGGCCAGGGAAGATCCCTTTACACCGGGGCTTAAAGGTTAAGGGATCTGTTTGCACTCGGAGCTGTCGGACAGGTCATTGCAAAGAGGACTCAACACTCAGCGTCAGCATCTTAAATAACAGCCAAACCTAAACGCCAGCTATTACCTGGTGATGCTTCTGAACTGACTTGAACCCAGACCGAAGAGCTGCCTGAGTGTTGGGTTGCTCTGATACCTGAAGGGAACTGTGAAGGTTTGAACTGCACACTTTGGTCATGGCAGGGATTCCCAGTGTCGTCCTTCTTATTGCTCACCATTCTTTTCTAATAACATGAACCCATGTTGCATGTCGTCTTGTTTTGGGAGCGTCTGAGCATTGGGAACCTCTGTATCAGGGCACTTTGCTTGTCTTCTAAATGCATTTTGTGCTTTTGATTTTGAGAAGAGCTTGAGATAACCCCCAAATTTGTATTTCCTATTGTAGTTACTTTTACTTTCACAATACTGGCAAAAAAAAACACAAAAAAAACAAAGACTTTCAAGACATAAACCTGTTGAAGTTGCTTGTTGCACACATGAAGGCTTATCTCAAGCGTGTACAGACGTATCCCACTGAGGCAATTGAAGCATTTTGTTTACGGCCGCTGGGTGAGCCCACATTGTGGCGTGCCTCTTCTGGCAATCTGGATCTCTTCCTTTCTTTGTCCCACCAGGTAAACGCAAAGCTCTGAAGCTGAATTTCGCCAACCCTCCAGTGAAACCGACCTCCAGGCTTCCCATCAATCCCACGCCTCCCTCTTTCCAGAACCCTCACATGTGAGTACAGACCGTCTGGGTCGGACGTCACGGGGATTCTGTAGCACTTCATATAAAACAGAAAGCCAGTTTTAATCTGTACAGAAAGGTTTTTGTTAAACAGGTGCAACAGAAAGGTTATATTGTGCTTTTTGGTCCCCCCCCCCTTCTTTCAGAGCTTTATTTTTGTGCTTGTAAAGGTTCAGCATTTTTACAAAAGTCATTCTCTGCAGGACAAAACATCTGGTTTGACCTCCAGACTTTTCTCCTTTATTTAACCGCATCACCATGAATGAGGCGAAGCACGTTTACCGGCCAGTTCCACACAACTCGAGCAAAGAATTAGTTTTAACCAACGATTCCCACGTTAAAGCGCGAAAGAAATGACAAAATTTACTGCTGTGAATGGAGACACGAACAATCTGTTTGGTTCAATTCTTGGTTATAAACAATACTTTCAGACTGTACTAGCTTGGTTTCCATAACTTATAACTTATAAATGAATGAATGAGTCCGTTTTGTTGTTCATTTAAATGTCTGATTGAGCTCAAGATGAAAATATTTGGATATTTTAGTTGCTTTTTGTGATTTGAGATGAATGGAAGTGGTTGTGATATCTGCAAACATGGAGTCCTTATCCACAGAACTGATACTGAATATTGTATCGTGATCACATTTGTGATTCACACCCCTAGTATGTAGTCAAGGAGACCGGTTTCTTTTAGGCTTTTTTAATCGATACTATTCATTCAGACATGCTTCCAATCCAGCTCTATTTGTAAAGCACTTTAAAAAAAACAGCACCGAAGATAAAAGTCATAAGAGCAGAAACATGACATAGAATAAGTAAAAAGATGCTTAACATGGCCCCTCTCCATCAGCTTTTAATACAAAATGATTTGCTTTAAATCAGTTATGCCTGACGTGCATTTTCCTTTTAGAGTTCACCTCATCTTTGACCCCCGGTCAGGCCTCTGAGGAAGGATTTCCAACTACACTACTCCAGATTGTTTTTTAAAATGGAGAATGAACAAAACAAATCTACACCAATTTGACGGTATTTTCTAAAACATCTCTGGATGAAAATGCAGAAATCTCCGTTAACGCCAAATTAATCGTGCAAGTCGTTACTGGACATTCTGAGCATGCTCAGATTGTCTGTGTCCATGCCCTCAGTACTGCCTGAGGGCCCCAAGACCAGCCAGTATCCAGTTTTGACCTTTGGGTTTGTCCCATGCGCACAGAGATTCCTTCTGGTTCTCAGAACCTTGTGATCTCAGAAACAGAAGCTGTCAGACTGTTGAATTCTCTGTGGACTCTCACCCCTTCCACCTTCTCTCATCTTCTTCTCTCTCTCTCATTTTTCCTTTCATTATTCTCCTCTCTCTCTCTCTGTCTCTCTCTCTCTCTCTCTCTCCACCACACACTGATCTGCACTAAAACTCTTTATCCATCAAAGGTGCAATATTCCCTTCGATGTGTGTTTAACAAGCTTATTTCAACAACTGTCTATATTTATATATATTCTTGTATTTTTACCCTTGTTGTTTTATTTATTGTTGTTTTTATTTATTTATTTATTCAGGCTTTTTATACCAGGACCATAGTCCTAATTTTGCACAACTAACATATAATGTCAGCTGGTATAACAATAAAAGTTCCATGATTCCTTCAAAGTTGTCACAATTTTACATTAAGGAACTTTTTTTTATTTGTAGCTGTTTAGCCATGTTTAGAGCCGGTCTGTCTGTGTCGTGTTGCTGACCAGTAGTTATAAGGAAATAACTCACATGACAGAATATGATGCTTCCATTGAAATGAATCCCACTCAAAAGCTCCAGCTGTCTGAAAGTGTTTCCTGTTCACAGAAGCCATTAAATATTGAACTTTATTTATGGATTCATTATTATTCTGTAACTTTTCTCCTCCTTCCTCGTCCGGTGGACGCTCGTCTCCTGGGTTCTGTAGAGAACGTCTGCGGACACACAGTATCGAGTCGTCGGGGAAGCTAAAGATCTCCCCGGAGCAGCACTGCGACTTCACTGCGGAGGATCTGAGAGACCTCGGGGAGATCGGCCGTGGAGCGTACGGCTCCGTCAACAAGATGGTCCACAAACCCACGGGACAGATCATGGCTGTCAAGGTGACCTGCTCACAGACTCGT
>JAOXYM010000023.1:22913620-22924822 GCA_028567055.1 Leptatherina wallacei | reverse complement strand
GGTCTTGTTCACGAGTGAGGGAAGGATGGAGCGAGAGATCGATAGGCGGATCGGTGCGGCGTCTGCAGTGATGCGGGTTCTGCATCGGTCCGTCGTGGTGAAGAAGGAGCTGAGCCAAAAGGCGATGTGGCCGAGGAGAGGGAAGTCTGGGCTTCCCTGTTTAGGCTGCAGCCCCCGCGACCCGACCCTGGATATGCGGACGATCATGGGGGGATGGCTGGATGGAGATGATATAAGACCCCGTCTCAAGCTTTTTTTGAGACATGTTGCTTCCATCAAATTCAAGATGAGCAGATTTATTTTTCTGAAAGAGTAAAATTCATCATCTTTGTTTTCTTTGCTCTGTTTTGAATAAAACGCTTCACACAGTGTAGGATTTAAACCACATCTGAGTTCAAGCTAAGAAACAATAATCATTTCCCTGTTTCTTTTCCCCAGAAACACCCATTTATTCTGATGTATGAGGAACGCCTCGTGGACGTCGCCAGTTACGTTTGTCGCATCCTGGATCAGATCCCCGTCTCTCCCATCTCTCCTATGTATGTTGACTGATGCCGAGGAGGAAGCACCAGTGGGTGGGACACTTTGTGATGCAATGCTTGTCATTTTAGTCCCCAGAGTTAAATTAGAGTCACCTGTTTGTTCACATGTTCCAAAGAGCAAAGGAAATAAGTCCAAATAGGCCCAGTGCAATGTTAAGAATATTAATAAACGAACCTTTTCGCCTCCCATCGCCTCTTTTAAAAATCACAAACTATTTTCATCCATTTTCAGCCAGAAAAACTTGAAGATGTAACATTGTCTTAGTAAATGCAATGCTTCTTTTTATGTGACAAAAGGAAGAGAATCTACGTATATGGAAAATATATATATACTTGAACTTGTACACAAAAACAGTACCAAATAAAATGTTGTGGAGCTCATGACGTATGAACAAAATAGCCACCTAAAGGATTGTATATCGTGGACTGTATGTATGCATAAGTGTGTTCACATCTAAATTGTTGCTATGTGCTGATGTATGCTGATAGACCTACCGTCTAAACACACACACACACACTTTAACGCAGTATGCTGTGAGCGCCTCCACACATGGGAAATGACTGAGTATGCAAAAGTGTTTCTTTCCAGAAAGCTCATGGGTTTGGTCGCCTGGCTTCACTCCTTTTGTTTGTTTCTCCTCCCTAATTTGCAGTCTGTGACCTTTTGTTTTGATACCGAATTAGGACGGTTAATGTTTTTTTCTGATAGTGGTGGTCTCAGTTTGTGTCTTACATCTTTTTGTTTGAGTCACAGAGCTAAGCATGTGGTTTTCTGAAGCCTAACTCCCTCTTGGTATAAAGCTAATCCTTCGATAATATTAAAAAATGAAAATAATCATATGTAACTGTAATCGGATTACACTGGCTTGAAAAAAGATTTAACTTTGACCTGTTTGATCAGATATAATCTGACACAACAATTAAACCAGCAAATGAGGTGGTCATTGCTAGCTAAAAAATCTAAACTAATTTTAAAAAATAACGTGGAAAATGTGTAGCTGCAAGTTTTGTGCAGAACAAATTGTAGTTATATATGAAAAGTGTATTAGAATTATAAACTATATCTGGTAAATAAATTGGTTGCATTTCTGGTTCACACTGTAAAAACTGAACATTAGTCACTTCTAGCTAACAGCAGTTTTTTTTTCTTTATTTCGCTGCTAATTAAGAATTGGCTTGAAAGTTTTTTTTTGTATAAATTTAATGTTTTGATCCAGTGTCAAGTTACAAGTAGGCTTTCAGCAAAAAAAGAGGAAAAAATTGGGACAATAAGCGCTCGTCAACAGATTCGTTAGCATCAGAGATTAGCAAATCTAGGTATTTGGCTAATCTAACGGGGATGACATAAGATGCTAATTTTTTCACAACACATGAAAGAATATTATGTTTATCATACTTGGACGACATGAAGACAGGATTGCTGTCATAGACATTTTTTCAGTTTAAAGAAAGGTGTAGGTTCACTGTAGAGGTTGTAGTGTATCTGCCAGGCCTGTAGGTGGTGCTGTGACGCTGCCACAGACGTACACAAACACAATAAGACATGGGCTGTTTCCGAATGTCCAGCCTAACCCCTCAGTCACTACATAGGGCCGCGCTACATAGCAGACTATATAGTCTCTCGTTCTGTTGGTGATGCTGACACGAAGCTGACTACTTTCTCCCGGCCGGAGATTACGTGACTACCAGCTGTCACCATGGCAACTACCGTGAATATGTCGTTCCAAATCAAATCCAAACTTGTGTGAAAATATTTTATTTCCTTATAATGTATTTCATTTTTTATTTGTTGCAGATGTATTCAATAAAAATGATCTATAGTTTATTTTAACCTGCTTTGATATTTGCTCAACTCGTCACTTGATGCGGCATCTTCCATCGAAGAAATGGTGCCAGTTTTAAACTTTAGCTTCTTCTTACCGACACGAATTGAACTAATAATCATAAAAATAAGAAAACAACAGCAGATAAGGAGACGGATGAGGAGAATGGTGCTTCTTGCTCCTGCTCGCAATGCATTGTGGTCTATATTGACCCGTCCAGTGACCATCGATGCTCACTACTCTTCAAGATGCATTGTGGGTAATTTTGAGAGCACTACTTTTTTCTCTCTGAACATTCGGACAGCCCTGGAAAATGGCGTTCCCCTACATAGGGCGCTATGTAGGGAATAGTGTGCACAATCAGACACGGAGGGTGTGCATAAACTTGTGTCATGTAAACAAACATACAAAGAAGTAGATGCTAGAGAATTGAGCTAAATAGACGTAGATTTGGGAGTTTTTACAGATTTTGCTGTAAAACTCGTATCATGATCAGTAGCTTCTGCAGCAACACTTTAACCCGCCATTGTTGTAACTTGGCGGGTTTGGCGTGCGGGGGTAAGGGAGAGGTGGTGCTTTAGGGTCATCGGTTCATTGGGAAAGATGCGTTTGGGTTTGAAATGCAGAGATTAAACAGCCGCGTTTTCAGATTTATTCACTTTCTCGCTCTTGTTTCAAGAAGTCTGCATTTTTGCTAAGAGATTTGTTAGCGTTGGAGAGAAGCAAAACTGGCTATTTAGCTAATTTAACAGTGATATCATAACATGCTCAATTTTCACAACATATGAATGTTCTGTAATAATATCTTAAGATTTAAATGGGTTGCTTTAGTACTAACCAAAGGTACATCTACATTTGATAGAAGCTAATGCTCATTAAAGTATGTTTTGATCCAGAGGGGACAGAATAATTTGTTGATTTTTTTTATTTTATTTTTTATATATATGCTGTCATAAATCATATAAGATGCTTAGTTTTGTGACTAAAACAAAATGAGAGCACAGAAGAAGAATCCAATGCTACGTTTCCAGATGTAAAGTTGATGTAGGATATCATGTCTGGTGGTGTAAACGTGTATATAAGCATCCTAATCTGCTGTTCTTGGCCGGTTCTGCTCCAATGTTAAGGCTGTTTCCTGTACACGGATGATTACATCAGGCGGGGGAGGACAAGTGGGTGCAAAATGAAAATGCTTCAAAAATGAAAATGCTTCATTTTGCCCAGGAGTCCTCCTTGGCAGCTTGTCATAGCACTGTACAGTTCAATTCATCCACACTGATCACAGATGCACCGTGCTGCCACACACACGAGCAGCTTTAGTTAAGTTTCATCCTGGTGAGGGTTTCGTGTCCCAAAAAGAAAAGAAAAAAAGAAGTAAATGCTGCTATTTGACATATTTTCCACTTCGACACCATCTCAGTTACTCTTGGACGCGGCATGTTCTTCCGTGAGTCGGCTCGTCTTCTTGGCTTGCACTGATGATGCTTCCACACCAAAAATGTATTGAGCTCAGATGTGTCTCCGTTGTTCACAACGTGCTCTTTCAACTGAACTCCACCATTAGTAAGGATTCACTGGAGTTTGTCGTTCTGAGGCGTGTGAAGAGGATGCCACAACCCTCCGACTAGCGAGATGTACTCGTTTATTCACTCTCAGAGAGGCAGGCTCTGAATGGAAAAAAGATCACATGACTTGGCTTTAGCTACTAAACCAAACTGTACACACAGTGGTACTCATGTGATGCTGTAGGGAGCCGTGGCTTAAAAGGCTGTTGTTGTTGTTTTTTTACAATTTCTTAAAAGAATCACAAGTAACAATGTGATGGTGTCCCTTGTTCCTGGTGAACTTAGCCTGAAGCCCTTTGGTTTACCACTGGAAGATGTACTGCACAGTAAAACTTACAGATGGTTCACATTCAGGAAGAAATGGTGTTTTCATGCTTTTTTGGGTAGTTTCTATAAGACAGTGTGTAATATAGGGGGATTGATCCAAAACTTGCTCTGTCATTGGTCAAAATGCAGAACATCATCACCCGTATCGGCAACATGATGTGAAGTCATTTCCATTTTGATGGGAAAAAAAGGTACACGGTAGAAAATATATTAAGATAAAATGCATTATCAGTGATCATCAAAGTTTCCTCAAACTCATGATGAGGATAATCGCCATTATGTCCTATGGTGTCTATGATGTAGTGAGTTGATAGAAGTCCACTATGTTAAATGTACAGAATGACTCTCAATGACTGTCAGCTATGTTTAAAAGATGGCCACCATTGTTGGGTTGTGCAGGTGGGGATGGGCTCCAGGGTCACTTGTTAATAACAGACATGCTGAAAACTCTTGGCTTGTTTTGCAGGATAAGACATTAGAAGCAGGTTGTTGGAGATGATTTATAGACCAGACAGGATTCTGACTGTGGAGACTCCCGCTCTGTTCTTTACATTTCTATCTGTGATGAGAAAATGGTGCAAACTCATGACAATGTCTGGAGACGGAGCAGTTTCACTCCAAACGGTCTCCAGATTTGTTCTTTTGTCACAGGATGTGTTTCCAGGAAAGCTAACTTCCCACTGGTGACCATGAATCTCCAGAGTACATGTTGTATAAATTACAATTAACTAGAATGTTCATATTAGGATATAAGATAATATTAAGGGCAATGAATATTATATTGTATCTTTATCAAGGGTTATAAATAAAGTTCCCATGGAAAAACTGAAAACCTATAATGTGTGCTTCTTGTGATTGGAGATATTGTAAATTTAAAACTACAGAAATTATGTTGCTGCATTTTATTACTCATCTTTCTGTATTATACAGGGATGTAGACTAAATATTGTTTTAGGGAGGGGGGGGGGTTGTTTTTAAACAATAGCAAAGCAAGTTGGTGGTCAAGCAATGTCAAATTGTTTCCTTTTTTTCACCTTAGGTAGAATTATTGCAAAATTAACTAAATGGCTAAAATGCCACAAGATCTTACAAAAGAAGACAAAGTAAACGTTATCTTCTCATGGCTTCGTCAAACCATTTAACCGGTAAAACAAGTGTATCTGAGTAACAGAAAAAGCAATAATTGGTCAAAACTAAACAAAAAGTTAACAAAAAGTTAAAGAGGGTATACCAACTGAGCTCAAATACTTTCTGAAAGTGCGTCAGATTACCGCCAACTGGATGTCGACACACTGGCCGTTTTGGCTGATTCAGCAAAGACATGCTAGCTTTAGCAGGTAGGAGATGGCTGATTGAGCTAAGCTAACTGTAAACAGAGGAAAGAAGACATTTTGCACAAGACCATCAACACTAGATAGTGTTCACTGTGATATTTGGTCTAATGGGGATAAAGAGCCTTACATAAACTAATTTGTAGGCTGATTTCGTGACCCTCAGGTTGGGCTAGCTAGCCATCTCTCCTGCTTTCAGTCTCGGTTATGCTAATGTGTGGCCGGCAAAGTCTTTATTGTAAGTGAAAAGACATGAAACTAGCAACAATTTTCAATTATTTTCATGTGATTCATGGCACAAAAAAGTGTTTATTTCCCAAAATGCCAAGATAATATTCTGAGTTTTTACATGTATACAGACAATTACTGAGCAAAGCTGAGACCTGAAGACAGGATTCACATAAACGTGATGTTCGACAGTGAGTGGGGTTGACTTTAGGAATTGTAGCGATAATCGGTCTCAAGCTCAGAAACGTGATCTGTTAATCAGTTTGATTGGCTGGCACAAAAAGTTGACCTCTTCTCAACTTTATACTGCAAGCTACATTAACAAATAAAGCAACAGGCACAAAAGTTGGCAGCACAAGACATCACCCCATTCAAAAACATTTGTAAAGGCTGAAATGTGAACCCTGCCTTAGTGTCTGAGTCCAAAATTCTCATATTAGGCTACCCATTGCATATCTTGGCTGGCTATGGTGGAATTTCTGTGTTAACATGAAGCATTCACAGTTAAGATCGGAATATATTACAATTTTCTATTCACAAGTGCTTACAATGGACTTTTCCAATTCATATGATTGCTTAAGGAAAAGTGATTTAAGAAAACATGGCTTTTCAAAGTGGTTCCTTCATTTGGCATCACATTTTTAAGAAAACTGATTAATAAAGTAGTGGCAATCATCAATAATGGTATTTTCCTGGGAAATCAGAAGAACCCCAATCAGTTACGGAGGAATGTCAGTATAAATACAGGATCAAGTATAAATATAAAATTACTAAATAAATAACTGATTGACCTGGAAACAAAAATGTTGAAATTGGCAAAGACAAATATATAAAATATATACAGTACCAGCCGAAAGTTTGGACACACTTTGTCATTGAATCTAATGGGAAAATGTGTCCAAACGTTTGAGTGGTCGTGTATAAACGTTGCACAAAAAAGTCACTGGTGGATTATTTATTGTTACTAAGCTTCTTGCTGATAAATCTTATATAGTTGGAAAGTCTGTTTATTTCCCTTTGAAATGGAGCCACTTTAGTAAGGAAGATGCATTTGTGGGATAAGCAGCAGAGTTAAGTGTGTGGGTTTCCATGAAAAACATCTGATTCTGCTGTTGATGCTTGTTTGGTGTTTATTGGATTGGATAATTGAAGTCTGAAGCAACAAGACACATTTAACAATTTCCTCATTTAACCCCTTTACGGTCCTGCTCGACTGTTTTTATAGATCACATTTTCGAGTGACGATTATTCAAAATTTGTGGCAGTAAACATGCCTGAGCCATCTCTATCACTTGGTTCGGGCATATAATGCCAAAAGTAAGTGTTTGTTATCCTATTACAGATCCATTTCACCATTGTTACTAAATTATTAACGGTTATCTCAACCACTTGTTTGTTGATTCTCGTTATTTTTGTCCAAAGGAGAAAAAATATGCAAAGAAACATTTAGTTTCTTGTAAATTTGAAAGGGTTAACAACAGGAATTTGAGTGGAAGAACCATACAAAGCCAGAACAGCCTAGCACGGCTTCCTCATGCTGGTCGACACTGCTGTGGGATTGCATCCCATTCTTCATCCGGCCCCTGTCACCAGTCACACAATGTTGTTGTGTTGGTCACTCTGGCACCAACAGCAGCTCAAGATAATCCCACAAGTGTACAATGGGTTTAAAACCCCAATGGACTCAATTCGGTCCTATGAAGGTCGCAGTCCTGCAGGTTTTCAGTTAGGCTATCTCATTTCACGAAGTGCGCAGCCTACGGAGGCCACTCTGTAGCTTTCGAAGGCTGCACACTCCGTAGAAATGAGACACCTAATATGTCCCCGCTCCAACACACCTGAATCAAACTAATGAGTCATTCTGCAGAACGTCACAGGATTTGGGCGTCAGGGTTGTTGGAGCAGGGAAACATTGAAAACCTGCAGAATTGTGGCCCCCCCTAGGACCAGACTGAGTAGCCCTGCCTGAGGATAAACTCCAAAAGTTTGGTCCCAGACTGTGGAGATATGGGTTCACTGGTTGCAGAAGAGATGGAGATGCTCGCCCTCACCATCACACTGCCTCCAATAAAAGCTGTTATGCTATACACAGCGTTCTCCGTGTCTTCTCCACACTTTGGCCCTAAAATCCAGTTGCCATAGAAATAATCACACAAATGTGGCTCCATTTACAAGAGAAATAAACTGACTGTATAAGATCCATCACCAAATACTCCACCAAACACTCATTTACTTACTTTCTGTGCAACGTTCATATGTATGTATGTGTATATATATATATATATACATATATATATATATATATATATATATATATATAATTTGTCTTGTTAAATCTAGATTAATAATTGACAATACCTTTCAAGGAATAGTAATTTCACACCAAAATGATAAAAGGGACGATGATATAAATGTATAAAATGTTATAAAAAGCCTTTGTAATTAAGGCACAGTTTGTCTGCTGATTAAAACTGATAAGACCAAAGATTTTCAAAGACACCACTCTTTCTCCACAATGTCTTTCTGTGGATAGATATGCCAAATATATATATAAAAAAGTTCTTTCTAGGGTATAGTATCACAACCGTTTCTACACACATATTCTAAGCTCAAGCAGACTGTGATCAAGTGTGCATGAAGCTAAAGATGTGCTGTAAGTTTTTTTTTTCTTTTATAAATCATATGTACTTCAAATGATGAACTGATTACATAAAATGCTTGATTTGTGCTGTGTGTGTCCTCTCCCATTCCACTGACAAAGTATTTGGATGTCAGCTTGTCACTGTCGGTACATATAGTTATTTACAACATGGTCGCTACTAAGCGATCCAACGCAACATGTAATTCCTTTCAGGGTTTGTTTTGCTTCTTTTTTTCTTTTTCTTTTCCAGTAACACAAACAAAGACTCAAAAAGTATACAATGATTGTCAAATTGTGTGTTCAAGTCTAGGCGGTGTAACACTGATACTGCATAACATGTTTGCATAAAGTACTTTAATCGAGTCCATACAGAAAACCCTTCGTGCGCACGGTGGTCAAAGAGCACCTGGTGTTTGTGTTCTGGCTACGACAACAAACACGACTCTATCGTACGTCTACTTCATGTACCATTCCACTGGATTACAGCAAAGACACCATCTTCACACTTGGACTGAAGCTGGTAAAGGTAGAATCAAACAGTTCTTTGGCGTTACGGTTACTGGTACCAGCAGTGCTGCTTTCACCAGTGCTCCAGATGAAGGTCCATGGCGGAGTTCAAGTTAATGCCTGTTACATCCAGGAACTCCGTGTTAAAGATGCTGGGCACACTGGGCTGAGCAACGCTGAAGGCGGAGGCGGAGCTGGGCGGGGTCAGGTCCAGCCACTCCATCGTCTCCCACGGCGTCTCGCTGAAGGTCATGCTGACCATCCCCTGCACCTCGGGGACAGCGGTCGCCTTGCTGCCGGTGGGCGACAGAGGCGTGTCCATTAGATCCCTGTTGGTCAGAAGTTTGTCCTGTTGGGGATGATGAGGGTGGCAGCGGCGGTCGTGAGGGCCGCAGAACCCTTCAGCGTCTCTGTTCCCGTCGTCTTCCTGGCCCCGGTCGTCGGCAGCCATTTCAAGAGGGGCCACCTCCCCTCCCCGGCCCATGGGGCTGCCCAGCAGAGTCTGCAGGTGGCTCTCAGCGACGCTGATGTGATTGGCCGCGTGGTCGTAAAGAAGGTGGTTGGGGGACGGGTGCTCGTAGTGTCGGTGGAACCTCGGGATGAGGAGGCCGGGACACCCTGGGGACACAGTAATGTGAGGCACAACTTTGGTTACAGAGGACCTCTCCCTCTCTTCTCTGGCGTTAGCTGGCATCTCTTGAAGAGAAAGAGGAGAGGAGGGAGGGTCACAGCGGGTACTGGAACTGGATACCAACATGTCTGGTAAGACTGGCTGTTTTCAGAACCCACTACTACATACTACACAGACTAGATAGTTCTCTGTGGCATGCTATGGCTTTTTTAGTCAGTGTCTGGTTTGGAAAAGCAAAAGTAAACACTGGCCTAGCTGGGATTGTCATGTCTAATGGTCATAAAAAGTTTGAATGTGCATCATTATAATCCGGCTGTTATAAAGAGGGGGTGAAATCTGCTTGAATGTTCAGAAGAGTCACCAGCAGTCAAATAAAAGAAACTAAAAGAACTTGTCAGATTTCTTATGTTTTACAATAATGATAATGATTATTATAATAAATAAATAAATAGATTAAATTGACCAGTTTTCTGGCTACTTTTCCCATATAGTAGGTTTTGCAATAATTTGTGCTCTAGTTGCATCGTACAATTTGGCTAAATCAGTGCATACTACTGGTATATTATGTGGTTTCGATAACAGCCTCTGATTGACAGGTCATGTTTTTGATCAGCCCACTTTTTTACTGATAACTTAGACACCGACTTGTTTGTGCAGGGTTGGTTTTATGTCCTGGAAACAAATCTTACTGAAGGGTTGAGACCTTACCTCCACTCTCTATCAGCACATCCAAAAGTTCATCCATTTGCTGGCTGCGGGTCAGTTGCTGTAATAGTAATAAAGATAAATGATCAGTGTTTGAACTATTTAAATATATTCCAACAACATGCAACGATTTCAATACAGTTATATAAACCCTCCAGTAGACTATTAAGACTTAAAGCCTCATATATGCACTAGATTAATGATCCTTTATGGGGTATTTCAGTCCACTTTCAGAGAGCTTGTGTACGCGTACCATAAATGTAGCAAACGTTGCAGTACCACTGAAAACCACAGGGGGTGGTATTGCACAGTAGAAAGAAGAACAGAAAAAGAGGAGGTCTCAATGTATAGTGGCTGCACAGACCACCTCCGTCTACTGTGCTGTCTCATGTAATGATCATTATCATGATCTCCACCATGTTTGCAACGTTGGAACTCTGCGCTATCGCAGTGTTTCGTTGAAGACCCTCTTCATGCAACTACCTCGCCCCGCCTCATGCCAAAACCATGCCTGACTTTATGCTTTCATTAGTTAGCATCCTACCACAAATGATGCAGGAGTCTTGTTCTCTGATAAAACCAAAGTAAAGGTAACTATCAATGTATTGCCGTACTTTTTTTCCTAACGGAGCCGAATCATCTGTACTGCAGCATTTCTCAGACATGTTTCATCAATATAATTGTGGCAGGACGTAGGAGGGCCCGGGCAGGGATTGAACCCACAACCTCCCAGGTGAGAGTCATGCTGCCACATTCTGGCGCTTGCAAGTAGGGTCCATGTAGGATTCCAAATAGGTGGCTACGTGCGTAAAGCACGAGGACGTACTTGTGGAAAGAGGGGGAGAGATGTGACAGTGAGGGTCCTGTCACTATGCCTCTGATTGATCATGTGCCCTGGCTAC
>JAOXYM010000023.1:22855604-22866515 GCA_028567055.1 Leptatherina wallacei | reverse complement strand
AGGGATGGACATGGTCAGCAGCAATACTCAGGTAGGCTGTGCTGGAAGGTTAGAAGTGGTTATTTGACTTCCTGTTGCCTTTTTTTCTCCTCTGACGTCAACAAGACATTTTGTTCCAGACAACTGCTGCACACTGGATATTTTCTCTTCTTCAGACCATTCTCTGTAAACCCTAGAGATGGTTGAGTGTGAAAATCCCAGTTGATCAGCAGTTTCAGAAACCATACCATGTTGAAAGTCACTTAAATACCCTTTCTTTACCATTCTGATGCTCAGTTTAAAATTCAGGAAACGGTCTTGACCATGTCTTCATGACTAAATGCATCAAGATATTTGGGGATCTAATAAAGTGGCTGCTGAGTTTAAGACCTAGTTTTGCAGCATATATCCATGTGTGGAGCTTTTAGCGTATTTAGATGGCTTTCTAAAGCAAAACTTGTTGATCTGTAGCTTTGCTGGTCATTATGAGTAAAGTATAGTATGACGCGGTGAGTAAAAGCCCCACTTACAGGTTGAAAAATGTATTTTTTACTTCTTAATGTTGCTTTGATGGAGTTTGGAATTAACTGAGGAGCTACAGCCCATCTTTATGTGGGAATGTTAAACTTTTGGTGGATGCTCCTTTTATATCCAATCCTGACACCCTAACCTGTCACCAGTTAATCTGTTGACTGTAAAATCTTCTATAAAAAGTTATTTGTACACTTTTTTATCTATCTCCTACTATGACAACTTTTTTTCTTATGTTTTGGTGAGGTGCTGGCATCAAGTTGTAGTCTTATTGAAAACCCTAAATCATTTGTTTGTACTTATGTTTTAAATAAAAGTTTAAACAAATTAACAAGTCACAGCTTCAGGGTTTAAACTACATTTTGAACAACTTGGAAATGTGGTTTGTAGGAAGTTTTAGTTCATACCAGATAATAAGATATAGCATAGATCTATCAATGGAAAATGCACCAATTTCTTTTTAAAACATCAGATTAAAAAAAAAAAAAAGCGAGCAAGATGATCATAACATGTATTCAGTCACTTTTCCTCATTAAATCTGTATAATGATACTAAAAATGTCATCTCTGTAGTCTCCTGCTTTGAATATGTGCGATACTTTGAAACTACTCTGAAAGGAATAAAAGAGAGAAAAGAAAAGCCACCCTAGATGTTCAGCTCCATCTCTTTACTGTGAATTACAGCGTAGTGAGTGGACCCACCACAGCATCATTACAGAACTCATAGAAACTGAAAGAAAAGACCTACTCGAGCAAATATTTAGCTTTCTGGATCTTTTGAACCTGTCCAGCACTTCCTAAATGGCCTGACTGAAACGGCCTGTCAGCCAGCACATTCTTTCTCTCAATGAGGGCAGACCAGAGCCATGTTTTTGTTGGTATGACCCCACCCCTGCTGCTACGTCCTCCCTACAACCCCTACCAGCCATCCTTCCCCATGTGATGTCTATTTG
Organism: Leptatherina wallacei; assembly: GCA_028567055.1. Taxonomy (NCBI): domain Eukaryota; kingdom Metazoa; phylum Chordata; class Actinopteri; order Atheriniformes; family Atherinidae; genus Leptatherina; species Leptatherina wallacei. The sequence goes on along the minus strand of JAOXYM010000023.1, from coordinate 22,865,053 downwards.
ACAGAATAAAACAAGCCGCGCCAGACGCTGATACCGGGTCAGATTTGAGTCCCCTGATAAAAAAACCCATTGTGACGTTGGCAGTGCAGTTCAGCTGCAGTGCAAACTGATCTGGGAACAGTATTTGAGGTGGTTGACAGACAGAGAGCAGACACAGGGGTTGCCACGGGCCACAGACCGATCCCTCGGTACAGAACCAGTATCTGCTGGACTGGACTCCACTTGACCCCCTCTGGGCTGAAGACTTATTTTTAGGACAGCATGTGCATGTGTGTGTGTGATTATCTGCCTGTGCATGTGACATGTGTACGTATGATCGCTCAGAGGGGAGCACGTCTTATCAGCGGCGTGGAGCATTCATCAGGAGTGACATTTTCTGCCATTCTCCGTTCAAAGCAAACACATGGCTGCGTGTGCTATCTCCTCTCTGTGGGATGTTGAGAGGCCTGACTTATGCGACTTGTCAGTAAGAAATTTTGCTATCGTCACGCTGACCTATTGATTCGGTACGCTGCCATTTTTATTATTTTTCCTGCGATTGGTAATCCTGTCAGACAAACCTTTCTTTCTTCTTTGCCTTGAAAAACGGGAAAGCTGAATCAACAAAGGGGCACCAACAGCTACACGGTCGTGCTTGCTTTTAACACTCCAGGGACCCTCACTGGGTCATGATCAAATGTTGTTCTAGGGTTCTGAAAGGGGCTACATGTGTGTTTTTTGTTGTCTTTTTCCTATCTCTGTGGTCTCTGTATGCGTTAACCCCATCACGCCTCTGCTGGCACGGTGCGTTTGGAAACCGTCATGATTGATTGGCTAATAGGACAAAGCAGAGCTGATGCTGTTGAATCAGCTAACAGGATTGTAAACCGTGGAGAACTATTGCCTTTACCTCATTGGTTATGGCAATTTTCATGCCTTGGAGGTAGCCTGGGTCTGGAGTGCGGTGGGCCGTCTACTGTAGGCCAGGGAGTAAATGGAGGAAACAACCAAAACACTGTAGTGGTTGATACAACATTTATTGTACATGCAGTGTAGGTTTATCCAGCTATGTGGAATGAATTACAACATCCAGCTGGAAATGGAAACAATACTGATGGAACAACATGAGGAGGTCGGCAAAATTTTTATCACAGCCACAACTCAAATGCTGTTGGTCTCCTTTAGAAGTCCTTTGGATATATCAACCACTAGACCTTACACATTTTATTTATCATAAAAACTAATGACTTCACAAATCAGCACTTTAGAAAACACAAGTTTATATTAAGAAACTAAACATTTCATTTTTACGGAAAATGTGTGGACAGCGGCTCGTTCTTGTGATGGACCGACGCGTAGCAACGGCTGATGTCACGTCCAGTGTCTATGACGGAGTATTAGGGCCACTTTAAGACAAAAAACATTTGCATGGAATTTTACGAGAATAAAGTTGTAATACTACGAGAATAGTCTTAATATTTTAACCAGTTGTTTTAGAAGAGGAACGTTACGAAAATCGCTGCTTTTGTGGAGGGGAAATTAATGGAACCAGTCGATGGACGCATCAGCTGATCAGCCGGATTGTTTCTTCAGAAACTACAAAACTGCTCTGCTTAGCTTTGTGATGCGGGCATCAAAAACCCTGCAGTCTACTGGTTCCAGTCATTTCCCCCCTCCACAAAAGCAGTGATTACCTACAAGTCTGGCTCTTTGTTTCTGGGAAACAGATTTGCAGATTCTTTTCAAAGTCCTGATAATAATGATAATGTGAAGCTGATGTGCCAAAATCTCAAGTACCTCATGGATTGTGAAGCTTATGCTGAAGAAGTACTTCATGAAATGCTAAACAGCGCTCATTTGAACAACTTTCCTCTTCTACAACAGGTTTAAATATTTCAACTTTATTCTCATAATATTGCGATTTTTTTTTACTCATAAAATTCTGACTTTATTCTCGAGTTCTGTGAAAAAAATATTTTTCTTAAAGTGGCCCTAATTCTGGTGTGGACAAGGGTGTTTTTATTTTGTACTGATAAATGATTATTTTCATCATCATGTTAATTAGTGCGGAGAGGAAGTCTAAACAAGTTTATAATGCATTATATTCTGTTTAGTGACAAAGGTTTATTTCTTTGATCCATCTTGGGATTATTTTACTTAAAGATTTCTCTAATGTTATGAGTTTAAGACATCTGTCCAAATATTTGTTTTATATCAGTATTATCCAGACTTAGCTGTATATTTATTACAGTGTAATCATCAACATCACAGAATTGTTCTTTAATCACTCAGCACATGAAATCAACGACCTAAATACATCAAGGAACCTTGAAGGAATGTGCCTATTAAAAGTTAACATTGCAAACAGAGATAAACTAGTTAACCGAACTTCATCATCCTTATAGACCCCTCATGAAATTTATTTTGACTCATTGCAACTGCAAAGAATTTGTCAGATTAGAAAAAAAGTAAATTAATCATTAATATTCTCATTCTAATTTAAAAACATTTAAAAATGATTATGGTTAACTTTTTTCAGGGGTCTGTACAAAACAAATTTATCTTTAGGTCTAGAAAATTATGTGACGGTCAAGTTAACACTTCAGTATGCAATGTTAGGATTCTTATTTAATTTTAATTAATTATGTAGACGAAGTTACAACTCTGAGTACTAAAGCTCACCTGCCCCAGCATCTCCTCTCTGAGCTACCTAGCAGCTAACATACTGATGCATCCCAGGGAATGTTTTTAGCTCAATAACCGTTATTATCACCTTAATTAATAACTCAATAGCAGCTCAGAAAGTAATTTATCTGTGATTTAAACTTATACATTGACTCTCAAGTAACTCCATATGTCCACACTTATTTTCTTTGCTCCTGATCTTCAGACAGAAGAGACAACCACCGTTAGCACCGCTCTCTACCACTAGCTAGTGCTAGCCAGAGGTGCTAGCCTGGTCAACAAAGTGACAACAAAGCAGGGACAGCTAATCGCGTTAGCAAGAAACGAAAGCGCAGATCCAATCACAACAGTTAAAATAGGTTATTACGCTGGACGAGGTGGTGTGACCACTTGTTGCAAATAGAAAACAGAGAATACAAATCTCTCAACTGCGTGATCGAATATAATCAGGACAACTCAGGACTTGCTATGTCCCTGCCATCCCTACCCAATTATACCCCTATGGTTGTGGACCACTCTCATCAGTCCCCATAAACTAAGAACGTTTGCCACAACAGAAGATAAACTGCTTTGTTGTTTATGTTTATTTTAAATCCCCTTTATTTTTTCCTGTGGTCTAACTTTAGCCGTTGCCCACCTCGTGCGGTGTAACTCTCTGGGGGTAAAAAAGAAGAAGTGTGACTTCGGTTGTGGCTAATTGTATTTGTGTTGCAGCTTTTGTATTGCTGTGACACTTCTGGGCGACCCCACCGATTATGATTCAGTTTTGGACCGATCTACACAATCAATAATTTGTGTCTTCTTTAAAAATGAAGGCTTCGGTCTGGCCACAGACGTACTGGAAAGACCCCCGGGTAATTTGGTTTTGTACAAACTGCTGCACGGTAAAATCTGGAACAATAAAGTCCCATTAGCTACTTGACTGTGGATTTGCATGGATAACAGACGACCTCTACATCAGAATCCACCTTAAGATCATCCAATAAAATGAATAGCTACAATAAAATTTATATGAATATAGTCAATGCTGAGTTGGGCTACATGTTGTTGCTAACAACAGCTAAATATATCTTATAAAATGACTTCAAATAATTACCTTTCTCCTTTAACATAGTTTATTGTTCCCTGTGCCTGGTAATAAATGTTGACGTACGGTCATCCACAGATGACTTGTCCATCTGTGGAAGTCAAGACAAGCTTGGAAGAAGAGCAGAACTTGTAAGGACACAATAAACTCTTCCATGTTTACAATCTTTGCTCCTTTCTTCCTCTATAGGCAGGTGTATTTGGCGATACATTTCCTTAGCCGAAAAAATATCTTGAAGTATTGAAATATTTCCTCTATTACTGGCTGTACATGTGTAATAATATTCTTAGTTTGCCTTGTTACTTTGAAATACCTGAGAGTTATTTTACTGATTTGTATCTATATTTATTTACGGATATTCTGTGCTAACAATTTAATCACTTTTTGTTTCCAACCAGTCATAAATCATGAATTATTTCATATTCATTACGATCATTTTAAGCAGCAGAATAACAAACACAATCATCCGTAGGTCATCGTGGATGTCGCAGAAAAATTATGTAATGGCGCAAGCTGATGGCGTAACCATCACTGTCCCAATTCTGCTGTTTTCCCAGCTTGTTACCTGCACTTTTACCAACAGGAAACAGGAAGCTAAACAGAAAACACAAAGGAGGAAACTAACAAAATAAAACAAGAAACCAAAAGCAAACATGAAAAGAACTCACAACCACAAATCAAAAACCCAGAACAATGACAATTGGGGTTGTAGATGTTGATCGCAAATATCTTTATGAGGTCCGTACTTGCAGTACGAACAAGCAGCAAGGTCCTCACCTGTGTGGTATCTTATAGGTAAATGAGGCAGAGAGAGTTAAAATGGGCTGGTAATACATTGAAGGTCTAAAGAACATACCAAAGCATGTAACTGAGACACCAGAAAACCCAAAGTCCTGGCAACGACTTCAATTGAGGTTAAAATAAGGCCTCAGCAGTACGTTTTGTCCAAACTGTTTTCATACTAAATGGATATTTTTCCTCCCAACGTACCACTAACTCTTCATTTCGGAGACTGCATCATTACAGACATGAAAAACCTGAAGCGAACCATTCATTTATTGATGTCATGGTGGACAGGAAAAGCACCAGTTACATTTAACTCTGGCAGGAAACTTTATGGGATCCAAAAATTATAGTTTGTGCTTAGACATAACGGATCGTTATTGCACTTCAGAAGAGACAGATTCGAGATACAAAATGCTCCTGAATGCTATTATCACCATCATCACACCGTGTTCGGTCACAGTGTCCACAGTGTTTGCACAGATTGCCGTCTATGGATTTACTCTGTTGGAATGAAAGCAGGTATAAATGATTTTGAAATGTCACACTGGTTTGTTTATTATGTGTGTAAATACACGGGTAATGAATCAAATGACAAGAATCAACAGGTAAGATTAGTTTTATTGAATGTTTTACTTCATAGTTATCAAACCACGAAACTTTCCCCATTAATAAAGTGAGTTTAATGCTAAAAAATGATCATAACAAAGACGGAAACATCTTGGGTTGCAGATCTTTGAAATACCAGTGACTCACACACTCATAGCCAGTATTAGATCTGTCTCAGAGTGTGAACTCGTGGGGTGAGACAGTGTGTCACAGTGACCAGAGGTGTCACTTTCTGTCTCCCACACGTGCATTTCCACGGTAAAGTATGATGTCATTGGCTGCCTGTCCGCTGAGCTGTGGATCGGCGCCACGATCCCAGGCCGAACGACTCAGAGGCTGCACACGAGCCAGGAGAACGACAGGGACACGAGGAGGAGGAGGAGGAGGGAGCGGGAGTAAAAAGGCAGGAAAGGAGGGGAGAGATGACTCCACAGTGTCGTCCCGGAGACTCCTCTTTTACTCTCTGTCAGAGCTAAGATTTCAGACTTTTTGTAAAGTACAATAAAATGTTGCCACATCAGCATTAAAAGTGCTGTTTTTAGTTTTCCGTCATAGGGAGTGCCGTTTACTGCACTGACTTTATTAGAATATAACTAGCAGATATGACTTCATTTTAACCAAGTTATTAACACTCATGCTAAATAAGTCATATGTACTTTGGAGTACAAAAGGTTGAATAAACTAAGTTAAATCAATGTAATTATGAAAAGTTTGAAAAACTGTAGTTCAGTATGGTTGAAATTACCCAGTAAGTTTTGAAAGTTATACTTTGGTTTATCAGTAATTCACATGACACCAAAAAACATTTAGAAGGTTTTGGGGCTCAACCATTTATTAAAAAATATGATGTCATATCAACTCAAATCTCTCTAAATTTATATTTTCTTTTTATATCATTTCGCACTGAGTTATTTAAATAGAATAAAATATATAAAAAATGCATCTCATGTCACCTTTGATGGATGATCACCATCTCTAAAAGGTGCAGATATCACCAGGCGGCTGCTGCAGCGTAACAGAGGTCAGACTGTGACATTAGTTTAGCAAAGACCACGTCCACACCAAGTTCCTGTATGCATACATATTTGTATGCACAGGAGCATGAAAATGATCACATCTGTGAGGAGAAGGTAAAATCTGTGTGCAAAAAGTGTTTGCACAGTTTGTATCTGTGCATTAGGGATGTCACGATTACTTAATTCCATAATTAATCACCGTACTAAACGCCATCGTAGATTAATCATAAAGATTCCTCAATATCATCACTTCAAGAAATTATATCTGAAACATAACGTCAGATCAGTGCAACTTGGAAAAAAAATTACTTGATATATCAAATGGGTCATCTGTGTCCGTCCTTTAAATGTAAGGCTTGAAAACTGTCAGAATCTTCATAAAGAAGGAGGACAAAGTGCAAATATGGCATGATTAATAACTATTAATAAGTTACTGCGGAAAAAAAGAAAAAAGAAAAAAGAATGCATTAGTTCCACAGATTTATTTATTTGCATTAATGTGTTCATTTTGACAAACACCCTGATTAAAACTTAAAGTCCTAAAGGCACTGTTCATGTGAGTTTATATATTCATAGTGTTTGGAAATGAACGCTAAATAATTATGGTATTCGTAAAATCGTCATATTTCTTTGACAATTATACCAAGAAAATTTTTCATTGTGACATGTGACATGGGATATACTTGGGATGAACAAGAATTACTCTGTATGTTCGTTGTTTAAAGTCAAAATAAAATATAATAGTGATACTACAAACATCAGTTCCCGCCCCTGGTTAGAGGAGGAGAATAGGTGGCTGGTTGTTGCTCTGAGAGCGGAAAAAAGATCCAAAATTGCAATTTGATTGCATTTTACAATTGAAGTTGTATTAGCACGGTATGCTGTGGTAGCCGACGTGTCGCAATAAGTAACAACTAAATTAAAACAAGTGTGATATCTGCCATAAAAATTTTTTTTGATTTTACCCACTACTTACAGCCCAAAGAGAGTTTCAGGCCCTGTTGAATTTGTTTGTCTGAAAATCTGGCCCAGCTGAAGATGTAGTTGAACAGCCCTGCCCCATGTTATGAGTGAGCAGGCTGACTGGTAAGATGGCCGCCCAGTGCGGGCGTTCGACTCCAATAGCCAGAAGCGCGGGTGAGTCGTCTAACCTTTATTATATATATATATATATATATATATGATTCTTCTTATGCAGTCTTTCCCTCTCCGTTTCTCTTCTTCTTCTTCTTCTTCTCTGATTTGTTTCTGCTCAGCACTGCCCCCCATGTTTTCTGGTGATGGCGATGGATGCCTGGAGACTGACTGTCCGTCCGTCTGCGTATCCGTCGTCTGCATCGAGCATAAAGGGGCCTTAAGAGTGTTTCCCAACCTGAGGTCCCCCAAAGAGCACAGAGGGTCTTTGACTGTTCAGAGCCAGTGTGATTTAAATGAAGGGCAGGTCCTCACAGAGACGAGCTGAGCTCGATTCATTTCCGTTTTTTAGCATTTGTGTGTTTCATTCACATGGAATCAGTATTTTGGGAGCCTGAAAACACTTTGCATCATTTCATTAATTCGACATGTGTGAGAAACACCACAGTGCAGAGGATTTGTCCTTATTTTTAAAAGAATAAAAAGTAAGGCTACATGTTGATAAACAGCTTAACTTTGGCTTTATCAAGTCGTCAGCCAGAATGCATCATTTATGGTGAGAAGCAGCTAATGAAAGCATAAAATCATCACAACCTTTTTCGGTAGTTTCATGAAGGGGGTCCTCAGGGAAAATAGGTTGGGAACCGCTGGGCTGAGACATATCAGCGATTCAGAGTAGATGGTGAGGAGTAGTCTTATTTACAGCAGCAGGATAATGACACCATGATGTGTAAAACCTAGACACCAAGGAGCGCTGATGGCCATAAAGTGAATCTAAAGTAAACAGTAAAGTCTCTGTATGATGGGGCTATTTCAGAGCCATTACATTAACACTTTCTTTTTGACTGGTTCTGCTTTAGTTTGTTCTGTTTTTAAACTCTGAGGCGGTCGTGTCACAACAAATGTAAACGACAGAATACCTACAGACAGGCAGACAAGAGTCTAACGGACTGATAACTCTGCTGTAGGTGACAGCTGTCTGTGGAGTCTCTGTATGGTGGGATCAGACACTCACCCTTCCTACAGTTTACACACTTACACCATCATACACACATACCCATCAGTTATGCTCTGTATTAGTGTGTTATGGGAGTCACCTCTCCGCTGTGCTGACAAGCAGGACTTTCACTCTCTGCGTACTTCACACAGGCCTGTGAACTATCCACTCAACTCTCCATCAGTCTGACTGACAGCTGGGAAATGTTTGGGCTTCTCCATGTGTCCGAGGGTGCAATTTGTCAGATAAACAACCTCTCAGAACCAGACAGCGATCGGCTTGTCGGGAGAAGGAGGCGGAAACGCAACAAATTGGAGAAAGTGAGCGCAGCAGATAGGTCACCGGTGTTATCTCTTGTCAGTGCATCCTTTTACTAATCAGGCCATTAGTGAGACGGATAACGAGTCCTGTTTTCTCTCTATCTCTTGGCGAGTGTTTTCACCTTTTCAGCTGCAAATGGGAACAGAAACAGATAGAAAAAGAAATACTATGTGGTATCTGGTTTGTAAAAGCTTCACAGTTAACCTTCAGAGAAAGGAGGACGTCCTGTGTGTGCAGAGTAAGTAACAGACTGAGTAGTAACGGGGGAGCTCTTCCGTAAGCATGACCTTGTATTTGTGGCTGTATAATGACTGAGAACGTGCTGCCTGGTGACTCTTATCATTCCTGTCTGTCAGAGACGAGAACACTCGTGTACTGTGGGGATGGGCTGCCTGAAATTCTCTAGAGAAGTCTGCTGGAGACTCTGCGGGTCAGAGGTCACACCGGTCACTGGCTACAAATGCTCTGAGGATGGGAGACGTTTTTTTTTACAAGTGCTACCTTGTGTCTGTGTTCCAGTCTGAGAGAAAAGCCAAGACTGACTTCATGTATGATTAAAAACAATGAGATGAGATGAAAACTAGACTGTGTAGTTGTTAAGAGGTTCAACTCTAACTGGTTTCTCTTGTCCAACATGCAGATTAGTAATGTCCAAGAAGATTGTTCAATGTCTTGGCATATACATACAACCACTGGCCACTTTATTAGGTCTGCCTGTTTAATTAAATGACAGCACTAATATATATATATATATATATATGTATACATATAGGAAATAAAATATTTTCACATAAGAGTTTCGATTTGATTTGGAATAACACAGCGTTGTGGTTGCTGT